>VXAY01005475.1:3089740-3558391 GCA_013399855.1 Oxyruncus cristatus
GCCGCGCCACCCAGCGCAGCCCGGGGGCAGCGGAGCCCAGCCCCGGGGCAGCCGCCCCGCAGGCACCGCGGAAGGGATGATCCGGGCGGCGCTCGGCTGGGCTCGCTGCTGAACGCGCCTCCATCCCTCCCTCCCTCCTCTTCTCCCTCCCTCTTTTTTTCTCTCTCTCTCGGCTCTCCTCCTCCCTAACTCACTGGATATTACCAGCCGCCGGGCTCGCTGCCGCCTCTCCCCCAGCCATGAATCCCGCCGCAGGGGCGGCGGAGGAAGGCGCTGTCCCTGACTCCGAGGTGGATGCTTTCTTCCGAACAGGTAGGGGAGCTGCGGGGAAGGGGCCGGAGCAACACCGGGCCCTGCCTCCGCCGCGGGATGCGGGGCTGGCGGCTGCGGCGCGGGCACCGCCGGCAGCGGAGCCGCGGGGAGGGGAGAGGAGAGGAGGGGATGGAGGGGGTCCCTGCCTGCTTCCTCGCTTTGTCCGCCGCAGCCCCTTGTGCGTCCGTGCCCCGTCGCCTCTCTCGCCCCCGGGAGGATGCTACCGCGGGGCTGCGCTCCCATCGCCTCTGGGGAGGACCGGCCGGGCCCCCGCCCCAGGCAGGCACGAAAGCCCCGCGGGGATGCTCGGGGAGATCTGCCGCGTTGTCACCCCCCGCGGGAGGCAGCGCCGGCTGGGCCCCACCGGGCCCCCGCCCTGGGCGCCGGCACCACCCGGGTACCGGCCGGTGTTTAGGAGCGGAGCTGGCTGCCTGCCCTGCCCACCCCGCTCCAGCCGCCGGAGCGCCGGGCGCTGCCCCTGCCGTCCTAGGGTGGGCAGTGAGGGCAGAGACGCCTCGGGCAGCGCTCGCCTGCAGCCCCGCTGCTGGCCGGGGTTGCTGACCCCGCGGGGACCGGCTTGCGAAGTATCTCAGGGCTGGGTGAGAGTCCTGTGTTTCACTCTAAGCCAAAGGAGGATGCTGAAGTGGAGCCAAAGTGTAGCTGGGCTACGGCAGAGCTTGGTGTTGCTAATGAAGCAGTGGTTAATTAAATTCTGTGGGCAATAGGTACATGCTGGGGTCCCCACTACATCACCCGTTTGCAGGGTGGTATTTGTGTGGGAGCCACCAGCACAGTATCAGCATCTTAAGTGAAGCAACTTGTGGTTTGCATGACACACCCCCCCTTCTCTCCCTCCCCCTCCATCAAAATCTTAAGAAAGTATTATAATCTTCTTGGTAGATTTTTAATTAAAAATTGTAAAGGATTAAATGCTTGTTTCATAAGGGGATTGACTCTTGTGGGCTAGGAGTGACACTTATTGCCACAGCTGTTTGTCAAGACTCTGCTTTTCAGCTGTTTTCCTCCTTCTACCTGCTTGTTTGCTACACGTAGTGCATTGAGCTCCAGTTACCAAAAAGAGATTATGTAATCACCAAAACTTTAAAGAAGTAAAATCCTGAAGGCCTGCAGCAGCTCCCTGCTATGGTAGACTGCACCCCATTTATGTGAAAACCCTTTGATCTAGAGAATAAGTATAATAAGATCTGGCTGTGTGTATCTTGTGATCCACAAGTCATTAAGCCATGGGATATTTGCTTGTTGATAGCCTACCTGACTACAAGCTAATTTCCTATGTCTCAACAATGACAGATTTGTTAGGGGGAAAAAAAAAGAAAAATAATGCACCAGTTTTCCTTTATAAAACCCCCTGTTAACTAAGGTTCCCCTCCACCTTTTTGCTCTCTCTCCTTCACCTCAAGCTGAATCATTTCTCTGCAACACTGCCCTCCCAACATAAGCACGTTCGCAGAATTGAATTTGGAGAGAGTCAAACCCATCTAGCATATATGAAAAAAGTGTTCCTAAATGAGGGGAAAACACAGGGAGACATGTGGCTAGACATTTCTCCCAACCTGCCTCCTTCACCTGAAATTTACCTGTAGATCCAGGAATACACTTGTTGCCTGCATTATACATTTAACCTAGAGATTTCAGAGATTCTTCTAACACTTCTGCTTCTTGAGGAAACAAAATCACAGGAACCTGGGCTTGGAAGGGGGGCCTAGGCCACATCCTTGCACTG
The DNA here is from genome assembly GCA_013399855.1 of Oxyruncus cristatus. Taxonomy (NCBI): domain Eukaryota; kingdom Metazoa; phylum Chordata; class Aves; order Passeriformes; family Cotingidae; genus Oxyruncus; species Oxyruncus cristatus. Next base: position 3,091,797 of record VXAY01005475.1, read on the forward strand.
AAGCATGTATGTGTAGGCCATCCATGATGCCTGTCTCCTTTACCTTAAGCTTCATCAAAGAAGATGGCAAAATTCTTGTTTCTGCACCATTATGTACTATCTTGTGTCCAAAAAGATGATATTAAAAAAAAAAAAAGCCAAAGCTATTAGTAATTAATTTTGATTGTCATCTGTTAGAATGGCCAGGCAACATCGCTGAGAAATGGGGAAAGCACGAGCACAGGCACGACTTGTGTGAAATGAGACTGTTGGTTCTCTGCATTGTTTGGCCCCCCTTCTCTTCTGGGGTTTGTGTGCTGCTGTCGTGCCTCTCTGAAGTTGGGTTAATGGGTGGCTGAGAGAACAGCTCATGTGGGGCTTGGGAGAACAATCGTAGCCAGGACACAGCTGACTCTCCTGCACCTCTCAGGCTGGCAGTAACAACCCTGCCTGAGTAGGGACTGCGAGAGAGGGTCTGATCTGTTAGACCTGCAGAGACCTGCATTGACTTAGCACCAAGGGCAAGAGGATGCTATCTTTTTCTTTAATTCCTTGTCCTGACTTATATTCTGGGTTTGTAAAGCATAACCATTGTCTCACATGCCCTTGTACATTCACATCAAATAAAAAATGAATCTGTGTGGTTTAAAGATTAGCTGCTCTAAAAGCACACGCATATACTAACCAGCCTAAACTCTTCCCAGATTCACAGCTACCACATGGAAAAGCATGAACTCATTATTCTCCGTGAAAAAAACACGGGTCCGAGTAACTAATATCTCTCTCAGAGGCTTTTAGCAACCGGCTGGGCTTTGCACTGAGCCGGGAGGATCGATAGGCTGCTCCCTGGTACCGGCAGAGGAGGCTGATGCTGGGAGTGGCGCCGCACACAGAACAGCTCCCCCAGCAGCACCCAAACACTCGTGGTACCAGTCCCTTATCAGCGGCGACAACTGAGATAGCAGCTTTCTGAGCTGTACGCGGAAAGTCAAATTGAAAAAGTTAACAGCACGTAATAAAGGAAGGTCTGTTCTGGTGCTTAACACTGATGAGAACTAGGAATGACTTTAAGAAAAGGGTGGATTTAACACCTGTGTGGTTGATGCTGGCAGTCAGTTAAAACCGCCCTGGAGACAGGCAGGGCAGGGACTATTCTAATTTTCGCCATCAGATATATGCAGAAGGAATTCAAGAATTCTCTTTTAGACAATCAATCCCATGTAATTGGGATAAAAATTAACAGGCAGAGGGACTTGAAGGGCAGAAATTACTATTGCAGTCTCCAGCTCTGATTTCTAGGATAACACTGGCTGCGGAATTGCAGCAGTAATTTCTGTGTGATGTCTGTCGCTTCTGTTTGAGCTTATGTTTCAGTAAGAAACCAAATCTATGCCTAGGTCTGCTTTATTAAGTTTCTTATGTCTGTTTTGGTGACAGATAAAATATGTGCAAGTTCTCTGGAACTCTCAGTAGTCTATATATAATGTGGACTGAGACTTCTATATTGCATGGAACAGAATCCAGATACTTATTGTTTCAAACATAAAGTAAGTCACTTCGTAAAGTGCACAAATAACAGATATCCCTTGGATACAGACACAGAGGGAAAGTTTTCACTTCCTGCCTAAGCTGCAGTAATTTATGCAGTGTGTTTTGGAAATAGAGATGAAACACATAAAGAAAACCCTTTCCCAAAATTTTAAGTATTTATAGAGGTCAGTGACAGAACAATTTAGCAAACTACCAATTACTTGTAAGGGTAATCATCAATATTTCTTATCGACTAGCAGGTACAGTTTTATTTTCTAATTTATTTTTCTGGCACTTAAGTATAGCATTGATTGTGTCTGATATGAAGATGCCAACTTTGTCATTGATACTTCCTGTGTGTGAGTCGAAAATTGATGTTGTTCCATCTCCTTTGAACGCGATGAATTATTCTGTTTGCTTTCTGCTTTTCAGCTGGTTATACTTGTAGCATTGTTCATTTGTGCATGAGTGACTGGCAGTTCTGCTATTAAATAACTTTAAAATGATTGGCAGTGGCCAGGCTGTTTGATCAATAGATGTGGTTGAGATGATGTCTCTCAGAGAAGTGCTCCTCGAGGTTGATGGACTCAAGTGTCTCCTTGTAGAGCAGGTAAATTGATTCAGTCGAGTTGTCACTGGGGGTGAGGTGTTCGTGTGATGCCTGCCTTCCTCACCTTGAGACTTTTTAATTCATAAGGCCTGGCCTGGCAATGTGTGCTGATAAAGGAGGCTCTGTTGCAGAAAAGACTGTCAGGTCTTTCCTACCACTTGGAAAGCCCTTGTGTTCTTTGAGGTGATGCTGTTAATTAAAATCTGTACCACTCTCTGGAGGCTTTGACCTCTGGCCCTGTCAGGAATATGAGTTTTGTTGTTTTCTTTCTTTCTTATCTAATGTAGGTGGTTTTTGGTTTGTCGTGTGATTGACATGTGGGAGGAGGACACTTACCTCACTACATGTGGGGCCCCAGATCCTCCCAGGCCTCTGTCACTGGATACCCCAGTGCATATGGAAGGCTGTTTGGCTCTGCCCTGCTGTTGTCCCATCGCCTCCACCTCAGGACTCCAAGGCTGCTAGTCTGGGAATTCATGTGTAGACATGGCAAAGGACATACAGGTGAATCAAGAGGTCTTGGTGAGATGGCTCTCTTCTTCCCCCTCTCACCATGCAGATGCTGCTCAGAAATGGGGCAGAACCTGCTGGTTTGTGGGGTCTTGTGACAAAAAAATGGATCTCTTTTTGTCTGATGATGGAAGGGAGCAATTTAAATGAGTGATTTATGTTCAGAAAATCATTTCTTTCCTATAGTACTTGCTTCCTCCTCACTCAGAAGTACATACAGGGCAACAGGAATGGCATCTGATAGTTATTTACAATGTGTTTGTTCAGGATGAGGTTGCATTGTGTTATAGGCCAGTAGAAAGATACTTATTGTGTTTGATATTGATTCAATTAATACTGAACATAACTATTTCCAGAGGAAGGGGTCTTTCACACCCAGCTTCTATTCAGAGCTCGTGTGTATGGAATTTCACAATCCCTGATTTCCAGGAGAGGGTGCAATAGGGAACATAAGCCCATAGCACAGACATTAGTGAAGTGCACAGGCACATAAAGCTCGATGTGGCACCTACAGAAGGTGTTGGTGGGGGCCTGTTGCCTGTGCTGTGGTTTGGGGTTGAAATTCTGAAAGAAAAAACCTGTATTCCTGAAGTCATCAAAAAGGAACAACCCTCCTAGTGCTTGTGTAGACTCTTTTTGCCTGTGGCCTTAGATGGCCATGTGTGTCTTGGGATGATGAGTGGCATGGATAGAAATGAGCATCCGACCTGGCCAGGCAGATAGAACTGTTGCTGTTTCCTACCGCCTGCCTCCCATACTGTATTTTTTATCAAGTTCCATATTAATAACCTGATGGGGAAACATGAGGTTTTAAAGATGGGTTTGGTGGGTTTTCCTTGGTGTAATTTCCAAGCACACCCCCACACTTAGAGCCTGTTGGGGAGTCCTCTGGCTGGACAGGTGCTCTGTGCCTCTTGAAGATTGGGAATGAAGTATTCTGTTGTTTCAGCTGCTGTGACCTTGTGGTCTTTGGGAAGGTCGATTATGGATGTAGAGCAGCTTTATTGCTCCATGGTGACATGTACCATACAGTACCCAGTGGTATTTTAAGTACTTCATAGTTACATCAGAGAAAATACTTACGGAGTATTAGGCCTTATAAACCCATAGTGCTGTGCCTTTTATGGCTGGAACTCAGAGTCATGAAACGACTTAGAGGTATTTGTGCTTTTGTTTGATTTGGACTGGTGTCCTGCTTTTAATATTTCTTTGGATAAACAACTCCCGTTTTACAGCCTTGCATGGCTCACGCACCCTGTGTTTAACTGAAGGGACTTTGCCACTTGGGGAATTTTGCCTAGAGAATCTGGCAGGAATAATGATGAATATTACAATATACATTCTGCAAAGGAAAGCTGGATATGGAAAGAGAAGTCAAGTGTGATTGTCTGAATGGAGAACCTTAAAGTGTAAAGGGCTGTAAAAGAAAGAAGTCATAATATTTTGAATTATTTCTTTCCCACTCGGTTCTGGGGTAGATTGTGTTACTGTTGTACAGATCCAAAGAACTTCAGAGGAATTGTTTGGGAGTTTTCACAGATGTAACTGAAAACAGAACTTGGCCCAGGCACTGCAATGGCAATCGTAAATCTAGGTTTAAGTCAGTCACCTGCGTGATATGTGGACTGCAGTGTATTGAAATGGGATTTAGAGCATTTCGTGCTAAGAATGGAGTAACATATCAGCAAAATATGTAAGTTTTCATGTTATATTTTAGATTTGGTTCAGAATGAGCGCTGTGTTTGAATCCAGGGCAAACACTTTCCTCTGTTGTTAGTCATTGTGAAGGTCAGTAACCTATGTGATTACTGTGGATTCCTGTTAGTTTCAGTTGTTTTTCATTTATTTTATTTTTAACTATTCAGTGCAGGTTAAAAGTATGGTATATTGAAACAATGTATGTTCAGTGCTGGAGATTGTAATATCATTTAAAACATTTGTTGAGGTTTAAATAATTTCTGTTTCCTAATCAAGGGATTAGAAGATAATTTAGTTTCTACTTTTAAATACAAACATAAATATTCATTTTGTTTGCTCATTTTCATTAACTAGTGCCTTGAATAAATTGTGGCTTATTGGGGTTCTTTGTGTCTTATCAACGCGTGGCTTTGTTACTGAAATCCAGGAGTGTTTTCTGTTTCTTTCAAATTACACAAGCTGAGAACATACAGGTACATAGGTCTAATTTGTTGCACTTCCACTTCAAGGCAACAAATTACCTTTAAAACTAAAAATGAAATTCCTTTTTTAGTAACCTTAATTATATGAACCAGCATTTCAGTTTCACTGATGGAACAAAACTACCATAATTAGGCAGCCTGTAGTTTTTAGTGTAAGGTCACATCATGCTTTGCTGAGAATAATAAGAGGAAATGATCTTCAATTTAACATCTCAGTGACTGGCAGACCAGCTGCTCTGGTCATTTCTTTTAGTGAAGTGGCCTTGGGAAAAAGGGTGAATGTGTGTTGTTTGTAAGAGAAATTAAATTAACCTCGTTGCATAATTGGTGCCCAAATAGACATGGTGGAGTTTTCAGGTTTTTAAAATACGTTTTGGGGATGGGGGTGGGAAGGGGGGAAGGGGTGAAGGGAGAGGTGTGATATGTGGAATGAGCTGGGCTGAAGTGGCAGAAGACAAGCCTTATCTTTAAAATAATAATAATAAACATTACAAGGAAAGATTTGACACCAAGATGTTGCTCTCTTCTGGGGATTGTGAGCCCTTCTTTACTAGGTGAGTGCTTGGTGAAGCAGTAAAGGCAGTAGGTCAGGCATGCTCAGGTGCAACTGGGATAGAGAGGGTGGTAGTTGGCCCGGGCTGATTTATTACCTGAAATCAGAATATATAGATATATATCTCAAAAAGAGCTTTGTATAGATTCACCCGGTAATATCGGCGCTGCTGGCATGGTTCCTGACTCCTGGAGCGTACCCTGGCGCTCCCGCTGTTTTAATGGCAACTGGCAGCCTACTTTGGGAGCAGCATCGTCAGCTGGAAACAATAGTGTCTGATTCTTGTTTGTCAGCCGGGACAATGGCCCCGCTGATGGGCTGCGGCGGAGGGGAGCGGGCTGCCTTTGTATGGCAGTGCCGGCATGGCAGATGGCTAATTGGACATGATAAACCACGGGGGCAATGGGGGAGAAAAAGGAGATCTGTGGGGATTATCGGCTTGTATCCCCCCACGCTAGGGAAGAAATGTATTCTAAAGATTTTACCAACTGCAGCACTTTGCCATGAATATATCGTTCAGTTACGAAGGAGGAGGACGCCCTGTCTAAAGTCTTTCCTTAGCTGATGTGAAGTTCACTTTATTATCCGGGAGGAAATCCCATTACTCTATGGGAAGGTAGGCAAACATGTGGCCCCCAGAGATGCTGGCATGGCACTTAGGAAAATTAGCAGTGCATATTTTTCACCAGTCTTGTAAGTGAATGTCAAACTGTTGTGCCAAACAGCATCCAGGCTGAAAACAAAGAGCTTTGCCGGCTGTGCTCTTTAGGAGTGGAAAGTTATGATCTACCATAGCCTGTCTTGATATGAAGAGATGTCCCTCAGTGTTGGAGCACTGAAAAGTTAAGCTCATTAACAAAGATGGAATGTCTTTATTTAAATGTATTTTTAGTCTTAATAGAGTATACACTATGAAGCCAAAACCTGAGACCCTTGCACAAACAACTTTTGCTTATTTAAAACAGCTTAGTGCAAAATGGATTTAAAGCCCCAAGGTTAAGTCCACAAAAATGATCAGAGGGGCTGGAAATGGATTCTGTGAGGAAAGACTGAGAGAGCTGGGGTTCTTCAGCCTGGAGAACACAAGGTTCCAGGGAGACCTTCTCACGGCCTTTCAATATTTGAAGAGGGCTTATAAAAGATGAGTAGGGCTTGTTGTGCTAAGACAAGAGGTGATGATTTTAGCTAAAAGAGAGTAGATTCAGACTAGAGATAAGGAAGAAATTTTTTACGATTAGGGTGGTGAAAACACCATCACAGATGGCTCAAAAAGGTGACAGATGCCTCCAGTTCTGTAAACATTGAAGACCAGGTTGGACAGGGCTCTGAATAACTTGATCTCATGGAAGATGTCCCTGCTCATGGCAGGGACCTTTAAATATCCCTTCTGATCCAAACTATTCTATGATTCTGAAGTATCCCAGGTAGTTTTGCTACAAGATGTGTAGGCATAGCTGATGGCTTCAGTGGCTCCAAGCTGTGGGCTGTGAGTCCAAGGCTGTGCCCACAGCCTGGTAGCAGAAATCAGAAGTTCATCCCACTGGATGCATTTTAATTCCTCTTTTGCTCCCGGCCACCCCCATTAAACAGCAGGAGAAAGCCCACCACAACTCGGGGAGTAACTCCACAGAGGAGGTATGACGAGGAAGGTTAAAGGGGGGGTGTCGTGTGCACTGGTGTTTGCTGCAGTGAGTTGCAGTCATCGCTGGCTTTAGTTCCCTGCTTTGTAGAATGGTATCAAGTGCCTAGAATACTTTGCTATTTTAGTGTCTCTCATAATAATAATGTTATGGCATATAACAGATACGTTTAAATTGTAGTAAAAATAAATCTGCAAGAGGTTAAAAATAATAGCTAGCAAGAAATACGCAGTTCTCCATGGAAGCAGATTTACTTTCTGTGGAAATATCTGGACTGTGTTTCTCTTCCACTGTTTACTACTGCCTTTTCCCACGGGACAAGTATAGTGGAAACTCCAGATGAAAACTTTCAGCGGGATTCCTTTGGTTTCACAGGCCTTTCAAGTGCTGTACCTGTCAGCCTGAGTAGCTTTTGAAGCTATAGGTGCTGGAGACTATTCAAAGTATTGTGAGTGAATGCAAATAAAACTTTCAATTGGGGCTGTCTTCTTATAGGGTCTGTGATATTGACATGTTATGATGGTTCTTTACCAGGGTTTATTATTTGTATTATGGTGTCAGTCACTGATTAGTTTCTTCTGAAGCAGATGCCCTGTGAACACTGAACAAAAAGATGGTCCTTGACATTGAGTGCTCACGATAAAAGCTGTCAAGTGGGTTGTGAATTTATTTAACCAAAGACTCATATTTTGCTGTGCTTTGTTTTTAAATATATCTGAAGGACGAGCCAGAGGAGTTACAGAGTCTAACACTGGGTGCGGAGCAGAGGGAATGGCTGAGAATAAGGTACAGTCAGAAAAATAAGGAAGAAATGAGAAGCCTTTAGGGAAACCATGGAAGAGTGCCACAAAGTTACCTCACAGAGCACTTCAGAACTGGAGGGCACTTGGCTGAGAAAAGGATCACAGTCTGCATCCTCTGTGGAAGGGAAGCAGGTGATGTCAGTGCGGGGAAGGTCAGAAGCCAGAGGAAATCACAGAATTGAGACAATAAGAGGTTTGATTAGAGTTGTAGCTTTTGGGATGGAAAGCCAAAACTAGGGGTTTTTTTAGAGAAAAAAATTGAAAGACTGTCTGGGTACACAGTGAAAGGAGGGAACAGGCAAACCCTGTGCACGTACCAGGCTTAGGCTGGGGAAAGCAGCTGTAGGAGGTACTGCAAAGCACAGGAAAAATAACAAGGTTTTCTCTTCTAGATGTCCCCTATCATTGAAGACTGTTATTATCACGCTGCAGTCTTTTAATAGTGATGCACCAAATGCCTGTCTTGGTTTGATGCTGCAAAGAGGAGGCATTTCCGTATGAAGCAACGTCACAGAGCCAGAATCCTTGGTGTTCTGCTTCATGTTTAATGCCTCTTGTTCACAGAAATATGTCATGAAGAGCCAACCTCCTTGGATCTGATTGCCACTGTTCACAGCAATTTAACTTTCCTGCTCTGCTTTTCTGTGCTGAGGCTGAAAGTTCAGGAGTGATGTTAATTGAGTCAGTCTGAAGCTCTCAGATAAATTTAGTCCGAAGGAGCAAGTCAGGCCTACCGGGTAAATAGTAATGATCTTGTGAGTTTGGAGGACTTAGATTCACGGTGTGTGAATCTCCAGCTCGCTCCTATTCAACTTAGTCCTGCTCAAAAGTTAGCTGGGATGTGAAATAGGTCAGCTATCTCTTACAGGTGCCTGTTAGTCTGTAATCTGTCTGATGCTTCAGGTTATTTATCAAATCCCTAATGAGATGGTCTTGAACTATTTGAGGCCAGGAGAAAGTTGTTAACACTGTCTCTGGTGCTAAAACTGAGCAGAGGGAAACCCTGTTGGTCGGATGAGTTTAGATCTATTGAAACTGATCTGTGTGGTAATGGGAGTCTGTAAAAATGACACTTCCCAACACTTAAGCCCATATAATAGGAAAGGTGGTGGTGTTTGTTTTGTTTGTTTGTTTGTTTGTTTTTGTTTTTTTTTTTTTAAAGCTGATTGTTTTCCTGATTGAGCTGTGCAGTAAGGCGTAACTGGCAGCTTGGACCTGGCTGCTGTGATTGGGATTAATTTCAGTATTTTTCCAGCTTCAACTCCATCATGTTTCAGCAATAGCCCAAAACCAATGACTGGTACGTTCTTATTTGGGTAGTCAAAGGACAAGTTTCTGCAGCATCCACCTCCAAAATCAAGAAGTGCTCAAGATGTGCAGAATGAACAATAATTTCTTTCCTTGGCTCAGCTATCCTTAGCTCCTCTTGGTGTGGCAGTAGAAATGGAGATAACAGGAATTAGAAATAATACACAGAATTAGTACAGCATTCCAGAACACTTTGTGTCACAGCCTTTGTGTAGAATAGGGAGGTCTCATCTATAAAAAGGGATAGTCAGTCAGAAAGCTGTATAAATGGTTTTCTTGAGTTTGTATGGACTCTGTGTTCTTGAAAAACCCATGTCCTGGTGGTGGAGCAAACCCTGATGAAGGAAACTGCATGGTTTTACCTTCTGCTGGTAGGGCACAGGCCAGGAAAAGCACACCAATCCTTTTCTACTGGAAGATTGTCAAAAGTCATGGCTGAAGTGACAAGTGAAATCAGAGAGATGTGCGAACACTTGGCTCTTCTTAAACCACTTGATATGGGTGCCTATATATGGACGCAGGTGACCTACTTCAGACAGGTTGTACATCTTGGCCTTAGTCCTGGAAATGAGATTAACACACCTTGCCTATGTCCACACCAAGAAGTCAAATGGTCTTAAGATTTTTATTACACTGACCCTATTTTTAAATATACATAGGTCAGAACCACAGCTGGTATAAAAAATGGCCTGATGCCAGTGACAGCACAGGAGCTACAATAATTTACACAGGCAAAAATTTTGGCCTATGTTCATCTGACAGACTCGTGTGGGGATGGGGCCAAAGAAGACTAGTAGCAGAGTAAGGATATTTCCAATTTAATGTGTTAAGACATCCAAATGATTTTGCTCATCACCGTGGCACCCAAATGCTGACAAAATGAGGCACTTTGGCTCTGGGTCCGTTCTGCTCATGATTTGGTAAGGTCCCCTGTGCCTTTTTTTGTAATGAGCATGCTGCTGTGAAAGTTAAATCTATTAAATGCTAAATCTAAGAGAGATTTAATGACATGCTATTAAAAAGTTCCACCTACCTAAGAATGCTTTGCTTTCCAGCCCAGGTTTGCTAATATATTCCATATTTCACAGAGATCTCTCCATGAAGAGAGTGCTGTCAGGAGCCATTTACAGCTCTGATTCTGCATTGTTGTGATTTACAAGTGCCAGATTCCCTGTTGCTGCAGAGCCAACCACTGTGCCAGGAAGTTCCTGCTGTGGATGTCTCTCATGGGCATGTTACTTCCTTGGGGCAGCGAAAGGTACCTCCTGACTGGTTCCACACAGCCGAGTTTAATAGAGCTATAACCATAGTATATGATTTCCTTTCATTGGTCTCATTTTTCCTCATACTTTTTCCTCTTGGAATATGTCTAGCAAATGTAAAACCGATGTGTTGCTATTCCAAACAGGGCCGTTTGCTTAACATGGCATGATCCAGGGTAGAACGGCCTTCTGAAGAGCACTGGCTGATTGCACACAACCACCTGCGGTTACCAGTGATGCTCCCCATGTAACACATGAACGAGACAACTGCAAAGGGTTCTAATTAGGTGCTACTCCAAAGAGTAATTTTCACACTGACAAGACGCAGACAGTCATGTTGCACCTTCCTTTGGGAATATATGGACAAAGGAAAGTTTCCTTTTTGGAAGTTATCTTAAGAGACAGCAGCTGTGGGAGGTGTAGTACAGCAGTGATCACCAGTCTGAGGACTGTAGAGGTTCGTGTGGGAGCTCCCTTGCCCCAGCCCCTGCCTGTGGCAGGTTGACCTTGGCTGGTGCCCCTCAGGCCACTCTATCAGTTCACTCCTTAGCAGGTGAAGGAGGAGAAAACGAAACAGGAAAAAACCTTGCACTGAAAGGGTTGGAACAGGCTGCCCAGGGAAGTGGTGGAGTCACCATCTCTGAAGGGATTTACAGGAAGTGTGACTATGACACTTGAGGACATGTTTTTGTGGTGAATGTGTTGGTGGTTCTAGGTTGATGGTTGAAATTTATGATCTTAGAGGTCTTTTCCAAACTTCACAATTCTATGATTCTATGGGGAAAGTTAGTTCCATCTCAGCCAGATCCAATCCTACTGCCCCTCCATTGCTCCTTAGTCCAGACCATAGCCCTTACTTTTTACCACCTGCAGGTCCCCAGCAAAGTCTTCGTTTGGCTCATGTATACCTGGAAGATTTAACAAGTAGCAAACCCATTCCCTGGCTCTGTTTTCTAGATGTCCCCAATCCAAATGAGCCTCCCTCTTGTACCGAATGAGAGAGTGCTATAGGGGCAGTCTGCCCGTTCTTTTCCTCTTGGTCTGCTCCTGGGATGCACCATGACCTCTGTTTGCACATGAAGTAGTTTAATATCAAATGGTCAAGACAGAAACTTTATACACATTAAACTGAAAATCTTGAAACTAATAGGAGAGTGTGGAGGGCACACTAAGGGTGCCTAACTGGCAGGTGTGCAAAGTGCACAGGCAAACAAAGCAGGACTATGAGCTCTTTTATTTTTTTTTTTTTTTTAATCTGACTTGCAGCTACGTTAACAGCTGCAGCTAATGACTTCTGAAGGGATCTCCTCTCCCAGCTTCCTTTTTGCACTTCCAATCTATGTATGTATTTTCCCCAAGAGCTGTTCCAGGAACTGCATTAAAACCTCCCTAGTCATTACTTTTCCCATCGGTGTGTGAACACCCTACAAACAGTGGCTCAGGCAGGAGCCTGAAGCAGTTCAGTTTCAGAGGAAACCAACTGTAGCAATCTATTTTTAAAAGGTTATTTTGATGAATTGGATTTTATGACCTGATTTGAACTGCTGTTGAGCACCCACGTGTTATGCTGCTGCAGCCTGGACCCACATGAGTGTCACTGTATGCTGTTTTCCCATTGGAATCCTGTTCGCTTTCTGTATCAGACAGTAATGAATTATTCTCTCCATTCCCAATCCTGCTTGTCCTGTGTCGATAGCGGAAAATCGCGGATCTTTGGCTGAGAAAAGTAAAACTATACTTGTTACATTGTAGTTTCTTGGCTGTCCTGTTTCCCTTCAAGGAGTGGGAGTCTGGAGTTGGAGCTGTAACCTTTTATGAAACACTTTTACATTTATTTTGACTACCTTTAAAAAATTATTTAAAAATCCTCCATGACCAAAGAGTTTATGCAAGAGTTTAATAAGATTCATCCTTAACTTTGCTATAGAGCTACAGATATAGGTACTGTATTAAGACCTTAAAACACCAAACATGCAAACCTCCCCAACTACAGAAGAAGAAACCTGAACAACGTTGATTCAGAAAACCACAGGCAGTTGCAACATCAGTCCCTGATGCCTTGTCTGGACAGATCGTTGCATAGCTCCTCTTACCATCAGTAGCATGGGAGCTTTACAGGGGGATTTTGGCGGGCAACAGCCTGGGCTTGTAGTTCCTTGTAGGAGGCATTCAGCATGTAGGAGTGAATATAAACCTTGTATTCAGTCTCTTGAAACAGTCTCAATATTTCTATTGTGTAATTCTACACAATATTTTAATTGTGCTGAAGTAACTTGAATTTATTCTCAATCCAGAAACAAATGGGAAAGCTGTAATGGATGGTTTCAGATTAGGTATTGATGCCCAAGAAAACTGTCTAAGTGACACACTTTTACTCATGGGTAAGTAAATGAATATGTTAATTTGGAAGTTTAGGACTTGTCATGGGGGGTTTTGTCATTCTGAAGTCCTGCTGGGACTCTTCTGACAACTGGAATTTTTAGATAGAATGCCTGCCTGCATGGATGAGTAGATGCTGATGGCTCTGTTGTTGGCACCCATCCATTTGAGCCCCTAAGAGTCACCTAGATATTAAAAATGCACTTTTTTTTTAAGCTAAGACTTGAGGCTCATGGTTTTGAAGCTGTTGGTGCAACTAAGGCATTCCCTGAGCAATTTCTGTAGAGAAAGGCTGCATTTCTATATCCTGGCCAGATTCCTCTTGGGCTAATTATATTATCTTGCTTTACTACATTTCTATTCTGAGGTTATGCTTTGCAACGCTGGTGTGCGTGAGTAGTTGCTGAATTTGACTGTATGATTTGCTGCACTTTAACGTTGAGAGGTAATTTCTATCTGTGGCTCTTCCATAGGGCCTCAGGGTGAAGATGATATTATTCTTAGCCCCTCTGCTGTTTTTGCATAACCTCCCTTCCTCTAGTCAAGGTAAAACAAACACTGTCCCTGGCAGCTCTGTGTCGGGAACAGCACATGCAGACACCGTGTCCAGGCACCCCGTCCTTCCCGGCTGCCACCGAAGCCGTCCGGGAACACACGGGCTTCCCCTGCGTCACGCCCCTGCCTGCGTGCCTGAAGGAAACCTCCTTGGAGCTTCGGCTCTTCCTGCCCAGCTGCGCGTGGCTCCAGCCCGTCACAGCTCACTGTTTCAGAAGGCAAAGTGCGCGGCCGTCTGCAGCACGAGAGGAGCTGTAAAATGCTATTTCTCAGTATTGTTTTTAAAGAAGTTTATAAACTGTTAAGCACCACGTGTCGGTCAGACAGAGCTTTCCTACTTACGCTGTTTGATACGAGGCTTGTGAGTGAACACCTGCTGTATGAAAAGATGGGGAAGGCAGGCTCTGGGTGTCTCCAGCATCCCAGATCAGTGGGTGCTTTTTCTGGTGCTGACTGGAGTTGAGTTCCCAGCATCTCAGCTCTCTTCTGCTTCTTCGTCTGTTGTGTTCATATAGTGTTAAATTAGGGTGCAGCAGCTGAATTACAAGCTCTTCTGTCAAGAGCTCTTGAGCTTCTGCATCTGTAACTTCCCAAGGCTCCCGTAGGTAAATCCTGGCATACTTTATCTGACAGACAGATTGAGACTTTTGACTGTTTACTTTCCTGGTGTCAGTGCATTTAGGTACAGCCAGAAATGTTCATCCTAAAGTTGTAGGTATCCCCAAGTTATATTTACAAGCAGCAGTGTTGCAACAGAAATGCCTCAGAAGCAAGGCATTAAGCAGGCATAAAGCAAGAAGGAGTAGCATCCCCATGAGGTGAAACAGTTGTGCCTTTTTGGGTGGGAACTGTAGTTTGTTTATGGGAATCCAGGCTTTTAATTTTATGCATCTCACCTTTTCTGGTCTCTTTGGGGTGTGTGTCAGACCAGAAAGTTCCTCAATTATTCTTGTTCATCTTAAATATCAGTTATCCCCTTGATGTGAAAACTGATCCATTGCAGAAGAAGGATTTTTTTGCCTTGGAGTAATCCTAAGAGAAAAGATTGCTGCTGTGAAAAGTAAAGCCCTTGGTCTTGTTATTCTGTGTTCCTCTTGTCATCATTAAAACTCCTTGTGTTAGACCGTGAGCAACCCACATCAGCACCGGCCTTCCCTGCTGCTGGAGCCTGCAGTGACACTGTAATCCTGCATTTGCCACCACAGTGTCTTCCCATACAGTGTGATTTTACAAATCCAATATTATGCTTCCTCTGCAGGAACAACAGTAACAACAAGCCAGTCTGCAAACGCAGTGTTAGCAGAAGCAAACATCTGAGAGTGCTGGACAAACAGCTAATTTTCACCTTTGAATATCAAGGTTGTAGATAAGTTTAGAGGATAACGTAAAATTCTGGAGATGAAGGTCCTACTTCTGCTGTGGGCTACTGGATGACATTAAGCAGTTAGCATTGCTCGGTGCCTCAGTTTCCCTCTGAGAATTGCGTAATTGGCTGTGGATAAAAAGCCCTATAAAATAATAGCACTTAAAGCAGTGCATATAACAGTTATTAGCACAGTGCTGTCATCATCTCCACTCCATAAATGCGAGGAACTGAGGCAGAAAATGGTTTGCCAAAGAGCTATTGATGTAGTTGGGGCAAGAGTCCTCATTAGACCCCTGGAGCTGCCTGGCCAGCCTGCAGGGTTCGTGCTGCTCATCACCCTCCCGCCCTGCCCCCGAGTGCCCCAGAGCGGGGTGGATGCACAGGACTTGGGTGTGTGGAGCAGAGTGAGGCTCATTCCTTTCCCTGTTCCTGCTGAGTGAATTGGTAAAGCAATAAATAAAACGGGTTTTATCTAGGAAAAATGTTCTAGAGCCCTCTGTTTTTAACAAGCATCTGCTAATAGTGCAAAGTATATGGGACAGCATTGTCCTAATTAGTTTTCTGTCAAAAATAACAGCCTTTGAGTTCAGTAGGAACAGATTTAGGCCGACACAATGTCTTTGAAAAATTCACAGAACTTTTTACCCTGTGGTTTTGAATATGAGTTGAAGCTTCAACATCATGGAACATCCTCTGAGCAGAGCTTTACTCTTCATTTAAAATGTTCTCCCTCTTTAAAAGCCTGCTTCTTAGTGTAATTTGAATCCATCTTATATTAGGGTGTATATTTAGTATCCAGCTGATTTTTTTTTCCCCTCTAAAGTTCTTGGATAGCAAGTCCACTAAGAAATCTCAGCATTGCCAAACCAGTTTAAGACATTTGGAACTTCAATTACCTGCTGAACTCTTAAAAAGTAATTTGGTAATGAAAGCAGTGAATGCATTCTGCAGTGTTTAAAGATTGCTTACAGAGATAAAATGGTTTTGGCTTCATGTCAGATAAATACTTTTATGATGAAGCATATGTGCAACCAGTTTTTCTCCTTTTTTTGAATGAATCTGAAGAGCCTAATCCTCCAGAATATCCCCAAACAAATTTTGGATTACTAGACCCTATGTTCTTAAATAAAGAGAAAGATTTAGTATTTTACACCTAAGGAGCATCTTTCATCTCTGGATCTCGATGTATTTTTCAAAGCCAAATATGTTCAGTCTAACCAAACTTCTGTGAAACAAGGAAATATCATTTCCCATTTTAGAGATATGGTAGCCAGCAGGACATGATCTGATTCTCATGTCAGGCTGGTAGCAGAGACTGCTGGAAGATGATACGGGATGGAATGCCTCAGTAAGAAACTTGGGGAACAGATTCTTGGAGTCTTGCTATGTTAATGTTGACTTGAATGTGGTCCTGGTCACGAGCCTGATGCCTCTTGCAGTTGAACAAAAGAAGTGTGCAAAACTGTTTGTCTCCCACTCTGAATTGTGGATTATGTCTGCATGGGTCCCTTGGCGAGCTTTGGCCGTGCCCAGGGAGCCAGACAAGGGCTCTGATGTGCATAACAGTGGCCAGTGTAGAGGAAGAGAAAGATCTCAACCACCTTGCTACCATACACATAACACCCTGAGTTTTGCTTGTGGGAGAGAAGCTTCTCAGCTCTTCCAATGTGCTTTCATTTTAAAATTTGCTTTTCTGGAGTTGGGTTGGCTGAAATAAATACACACTTCGCTCTGTTTTGAGAGGTGATTGAATTACTGTGGGATGCTTATCTCTGTGTGTGGCTGTGAAGTATTAATAAGTCTATCCTAGTCACCCTAAAATGAAGAATTTAGTTAAAAAATTAAGACCATTAGTACCGGAATAGTGGGGTTTCTTTTTTAATTGTGATAATGGAATCTGAAGCTGAGTGGTGTTTCCTGTGAATCATACCCTAACTTTTTACACTCCATAGTTCATCCGTGACACTGAATGCAGCCTCATTTGCCATTTTTTTTCCTGAACAGTATCTACAGCTGTGGCCAGATGTGCTATTTGGCTTGCAGCTGAGCTGTGTTCGAAGGCTTTGAACCTGAGCCAGGCTCAAAGTGGCTGGGCCCTGTCCCCACTGGTGCGGGGTTGGTATCTGCAGGCGTAGCTGCACGTGCAGTCCTTCTCTAACCCAAATCAGTCAGAATGATCTGGGTTAAAGAAAACCCTCCATGCTTTTAAATAGTAAGCCAACCTGGATCATTTTGACACAACCGGGTTAGGGAACAACTGTGTGCAGACATAGCGACAGATTGGAGGGGGCAGTAACGCAGCTCTGCCGAGCAGAGATGGGAGCTGGACCACAGGCCGAGTTCAGTAAGCTGCCCTGCGTCTTGTCCTTGACAACAGTCTTGTTTATAGGAAATCATGAAATAGTCTAAGGGCTAAAAATGCAGCTGATGTTTCTCAGGTTTGGCCTCTGATGACCAGTTTGCAGCCCGATGCAATCTATTGTAGATGTATGTTCCTGCTCAAGGGAGTGTACTGGTAGTCACTGGTTTTAACCCTACAGGCAATTTAGAACAACTTCAAGGTTCTGCTAAACTGTGCTGAAAGGAAGCTGCTACCCAGGCAGTATTTTCTGGATAACAGCAGTGTTTTTTGGATGTTTGTACACATGACTGACATATGTGTAGTCTTGACATGAGAGGTGCTCTGTGGGTTTTCACAGCATTCTAACTGTGCTGATAAGGGGCAGATATAGCAGGCTTTCTGCAGAAACTGAGTGAAAACATTCAAGATTTTAGTTCACAGGGGATAGTATGAAAATCTCTGTAACTCTGTCTTGGGCAGGTTTGTAAGTATGTGTTTGACATTGGACTTGACAGCAATCTCATTGATTTCTGCTGGGCTCAGACTCAATTACTCTGGTTTAACATCTTTGTATGTGAGAGCAGAGTCAGGCCTGCTGAAAGTATGGATACTTTTTCTTTCCCCTTAGGGAACCTGTTGGCATTGGTTATGCAGGTCACGTCCACATGCTGTGACCTGTCTGCACAACAAGCCACCACTCTCTGTCCCTTGGCATTAGATATTCCCAAGTTATCCTCAGCTACAAAAAAAAGCATCTTTTCACCCCATCCTCTCTTCCCAGGAGACACAATCCCCTTGTTTCCATAGCACACACATGGGATGCTGTGGTCTAGCTCCTCACCAGGGCATCATGTCCTTGCCATGACAGGACATATCCCTTTTCAGTTTCTGGTGGAGGCAACAACAGGAGAATCCTGTTTTGGTGCATGGGCTCATTCAGGAGAGTTGAGCATCCAAATAAACAAATGGAGGAAGCCCTGCTGCAGGTGTGTGTGCATGATGGTGAAGAGAGCTGGCTGGGCCATTGGAAGAGGAGCCCCAGACACCAGGGCCCATGTCACTGACATCAGTAGTCCCATCTGGGGCGTGTTGCAGGTGTGTTGATGATGACTTGTGACGGCTTCATGTCCTCTAACCCTCAAGCTGATGACAACTGGAAAGAAAAGACTCTCCCTTGTAGGGAATTATTTCCAAATGCATTCACAATACAACGCAGTGTTTCCTCTGGCTGTCTTAGGTGAAGACTTGACCTCTCCTTCTTCCACGTCTCTTGACATTTATTTGTAACAAACAGACCTAGATGTTACAGTATGTTTTTCTGGGTCATTGAATGCATTATATGCTTGTCCTTCAAAGAAGAAATACACTATCTTTCATCTCAGCCCATCAGCTTGTTTTTCTTGGTTTTACTTTTTCTGTAGTCTTTAAAACCCAGTCATTTTGTCAATAAGAGTTATTCATACGAGGAGAAATAACTTGATTCATACTGGAAGCACAATTCCTCGTGCACACACTCACACAGGGCTGTACCCTGAGGCAACAGCCATGAGTCCAACAAAGGGCCAACTCCACTGCTATGCAGTCTGGGGGGTTATTTACACCTGAAGGAGTGGGATGCAAAATCCCATGGCAGTGCTTAGATATAGTCTGACCTCGGGTAATTGCATTTGGCAAATCTAAAATTTCTCCTGTGTCATGAGCACGTGCTCCCAGTCCAGGCTCTCCTGCTTGCTGTGTTATACGGAGAAACAAGTCTACATGCAGCCTACAGGCTGTCTTCAGCATTTTGGAAACTCTGTGCATGATGGTTTATCTGCATGTCTGGAAACGAGGGTTATTGACACAAACACAGAGGAAAAGCTGCATCCCAGATGCTTTTGCTGTGATTTGGTTTTGTTCTCTGGGAATACTTGGCATTTGTAGCACTCTGTCTGGGCTCCTTCAAATCATATACCTGCCTGGAGGCTAGGACTCTGTGAGCTCATGGCTTGAGCTGGAATTGGCTACCTTCAACCTTAAACACTACTTTTCTGCAACAACTGTCTTTTATTTGTAGAATTTCAGTCCAATTTCATGGTATGCAGGCTGTTTCACTTACCATTTCCCATGCTTTTTCCACACTATCTCTGCATCCCAGTAGTGCAATGGTCTCCACATAATCTCATCCTGAAAATTTTGGTGGTAACAATGAAAATATCTATGTATATTGATGGTTCCAGGAGAGACCTCTTCAGCTTTTCTTGAAAAAAGAAAATCAGGTAATTTGACATGTTTGGACAACAAGCACTAATAACTGAAAAATTTGTTTGAACACTTCCCAGAAAATTGGAGTAGAAATTGTTAGCTCATGAGTGCTCTGTGTTCTCCAACAAAAAGACTACATTTTCTCTGAGAACAAGGGACACCTTCCTTTCATTATTTTGCTGAGTCAAAGCTATATTTCATAGCAAAGAGAACGTTTTGCTGGAAACTCCTTGTTCAGCCCTGCTCCTCCAGTTCATTAGTTCATTAAGCATTTCCTAAAAAACCATTTTGTTTGCATCACTGTACATTTCCATGCTTTAATATTTTTGTGTAAAATGTATGTTGATAATATATTAACAAACAAACAAGCAAGCCCACGACCTGCACGTGCCAGAGTTAATGGAGCTGTCGGCTCTGTTCGTGCCACAGTGATTGATGGGTGCTCTGATGGAGTGGCCTCTTCCCTCTCTTTCTGTCTTGTCTGCATGTTAATGTCTCCACTCACTGAATAATGATGCACTTTAGCACAGATTTGTCTTATTTTTGTTCCTGAGTGCTGGCAGGGCTGGGGTTGTGTCTGTGTTTCTCTGAAGTTGGAATAATTCAGCTGGAGGAATTTTACCTGGAGTTGAGCATGACCCCACGTTATGAGAGCACCAACCAGGAAAACCAGTTGCCATGTAGTATTTCAGTGAATCTGCAGATTTGTTACTAGGGGAAGATGAGGTCCATGTCTCGGAGCTTTTGGGATTGCACGGATGTGCTTGGACGTGCCTGCCTTTTTGGAGTGGTTTCAGCATGTCAGATGTGGGGTTGGGGGTATGAGGAGCACACTCCAGGCTGCTGATCAGCTTCTTGAAGGAATTTCCCCAGGTGCCTCACGGGGGAAACTTCTGCAAATAGGGAGCAGACAGGGAGATCTACACCCATGTTGTACTTGGGTCTGCTCCTGGGCCAACTTGTGAGGGCTGGTGGAGACACAACCAGTGGAGTTGTATGTGATTCCCTTGTTGATGCAGCAGCTGAGTTACCCCTTACATGATGGATGCACTTCACTTTTATGCTTTATGTACAGGCATCTGAAGCTCATGTAAACCTTCAGAAGCAACGTTTCTCTCTGTGGACACAATTCCTTGTGGAAAGGTGTCCATAAGGATCATTTATTTTGACCCATGAACCACATATCTCAAATGTATGAATTGCTAGTATTTTGTAGAAAAGTTTAAATCCAGGTGGTCCCAATGAATTTTAAATTTTTAAGTGTTTCTATTGATAGTCAGTTTAGAAAAGAGCTAACAAAGTTTACACCTCCCCTCCCCGCCCAAAAACAACCCTAACTCTCTACAACTACCTGAATGGAGGGTGTAGCAAGACTGGAATCGATCTCTTCTCCCAAGTAACAAGTGATAGAACAAGAGAAAATGATTTCAAGTTGCAGCAGGGGAGGTTTAGATTGGATATTAGGGAAAAGTCAATTGGTACTCTAATAGCATGTACCAAGACTACAGATTCAGCAATGTGGGAGGAATGGGGCTTCAGGGACCTCTGCCATCAATGCATATGGGATAGTTTCAAAGAATGCAAAAATACCTAAAGATATTTTGATCAACTACTGCCTGCGTGATTACAATGTGTGAGGAGGGTATATATAAGAATTAGGAAAGGCAAGATTCGCACTAACAAAACATAGTGAGTTTCCTACATATTTTTATACTTTTTGAAAAAAATGGTATTTTGGGAGTCTGGTGGGTTAAAGAGGTCCCAGGGCTGCTGTCTGTGTAGGATACTTGGAAATCAGTAGATGTTAAGGGTAAGTAATTCTTTCAAAATTGCAATTCCCCTCTCCCTCCCTTATTTACGTCAAAGATAAGTCTTGAAATAAAAGAAAATCCCCTGTTCCTGTTGACAAATATTGCAGGATATAGCATGAATATATATAGTGTACGTGTGGGAAAGCAGCAATTCACCCTGTAGGTGCAGTCAATTTTCTTGGTATTTGGAAGTCATAAAGTAGCACAGTTCCAGAAGGACAACAGAGGCTGCAGTTTGCAAGCTCTGCTCCCTCCTGCTCTCTTGCAGTATTTATCCACCAAACTGTGCAGAGGGCTGTTAGTCACCAAGGCACTTGGGGATTTATCTCCCTTGCTGGCTTTGTTTCACTGAGGGGTATGGAGCTTTCATCCCTTCATCAAGCTACTCTGGAGAGGTTTAGTGTTGCGAATGTGCCAGTGCATGGTACAGCTGTCATATTCCTGCTGCTCAAGCAGAAATTTATGGCAAGGAAAGACAGATACATGTGGTGTTGGGTTATGAGACTGACAGATTTGCTGTCATGTCTCATAGCAGTTTAGGTGAGATAAAGCTGTTTTTTATTTATTTTATTTTGTCATGGAGCGCAAACCTTGAGCAGAAATAAGGGATATTTAACAAATAAATGGAGCCTAATTTTTCTACTGGTGTACACTTGGAATTTCTCCACTGATTAGAGATGAATAAAAAAATCAAGCTCAGCTAAGTGACTCAGAAGAAGCAGACAAGGTACCGGGCAGTGACAAGCACATCCTCCAGCATTCTAGGGACGGCATCCCAACACTCACTGGGGACAACATGAGCAGTGCTCACCTGCAATGGGGTTATCACAACTGCCTTGAAATTGTTTTCACATGTGAATTGTTGTCTTCCTTGCAGCAGCTGTCAAAATCCTCCCTTGGGAACTGTCTCAGAGTGGTCTGATCCTGTTGCAGGAGGCCACCCAAACCCGGGCCCCCTGAGAGTTTGTTACATGCCACTGATCCCATGAGAAGATGTGCTACACCACACTAAAGTGAAGCCATTAAGGAAAAATGTGGAAACTGCCTTTTGAGCCAAGATTTTGAATAGTTGTTACCAGCTTCGTAAATTTTCTGGAGCCTGCTGATAGTTCTTAAAACTGGGGCTAGTCCATGCTGCAGTGTCTTTTGTGGTGTTTTTTGGTTAGTATTTATGCTTTGAGGCCAAAGATGTGACTATTTGTGTCAGAAGCTCTTGCCTTAGGCAAACCAAGTAGTGAAATAAAGGTCAGAGTTTCCTTCTCCTCTTCTGTACCTTCACAGTAGGTCTGTATGCCCATAATCTGTCCACTGAATGTGATTTAGGATGTCTAAGAGGAAAAGGATATTTTCCTGTATATATGACTGTATTTCTGTCTCTGAAGTAAAATGTGAAAAATTAAAAGGAAAAAATCCATTCAGTATGTAATTTCCTCCCTCACTTACTGTATTTCCTTTGAAAAATGTAATTCCTATGACACTTGGATGTTTCACTGAATTTGTTTGAAAAATCTTACAGGTGATTCCAAATACTTATTACTTCCTTAGTGGAAATTCAGTTTCTAGAGACTTCTTGGCAACTGTCTTTTTTTTTATTATTATTATTTTTCCTGTCTTCCTACACCATGGTCACACTTTCTTTTCTAATTTATTGTCCAGCTCTTTAGAAAAATAAATGAATCTAGGAAAGCTGGGTTTATTTGCTCTGTGCCTGGTTTGGGCATCGTTCAGCCTTGCTCCTCTTTGGACAGTTCCAGCTTTTTAACTTGTCTTCATATCCTCTCTGTTTCTCTGGGTGGATTGTGTTTAGCTCCCGGTGCTTCTTCACGTGTTTCAGAATTGTCACAGCAGGGCTGGTCTGGATAGTGCAGCATGAAAACACAGGCAGTTACTGGCCTTGCCCTGGGAGGGGGAAGAGAGAGAATTAAGACAAGCACTGGACATGGTGCTCTGGAAAAGCAGCAGCCTGCAGTAGAACAGGAATATCTGTGTTTGTGTGGCTTGCAGAACATGTGGAATATCAATCTGGTTTATTCGTGGAGTTTTAGTTTCGCATTAAAAAATAGTAAATTCAGATGTACTTTTTTTCCCACTGTTTGACTTGTCACATGGGCACGACCAGAACCACAGAGGGAACACTGACCTGGCTGTGGCTTAAAGCATCAGAAAAAGTGGGATGATTCCTTTGGGATTGCTCAGAGGAGCTGGCAGTAGATACAGTCCCATCCATCCAGGGCATGACTTACATGTGCCCTTAGTGCAGGAACTGCATTTACCACATTGCCAGGGTGGTACAATGTATTGCTCCGACCTGTCTTTTGTAACACTTAACTTCCTTCTGTCGAAATGCTGCCAGATGTGTTTTGGGTTTATTTCCCCTTTGTCTTACACATCTCTCTCTCTATCCCAACAAAAAAGCTGCTCTGCATATAGATCTTAATACTCTTTTTCTGATACAGATACTCAGCCATCTGAAAAGGAGACCCACTCTGTTTTCGTCCAAGACAGATGTCCTAAAAAGGAAAAAATAAAACCTTCCTGATTGCCTTGCAAATCTTGACATTCACTCAATTTTTTAGAAAATTGATTTCTTAAGTGCCTTTGCCCACAGAGAAACCAGAAGTTGAATGACTGCAATGTTTGCTTCTTTTTATTATTTGTATATTTTTGTGCTTCACGAAGAAATATTGATATTGGGAAAAAAAGCTTGAGCTGTTTTTTTTTTTTCCTTTTCACCCCTGAATTTGTCAATGTCTGTTATTTAAAACCTGATATTAAAATGTGCTGAACATCTTCTGGTGCCTTTGGTTGTGATTTGGCATCAATTTATATCATGCTTTGGGTGAGATGATTTGTTCTTAGTTTTCTGAAGGTTAATTTCTGCTTTACCTGGAGTATTCCCTCAGCTAATGTAGAAATTTATGGTTATCTATCCTTTATCCTTTAGAACAACAGGAGTTGCTGACATCTGAACACCTTTAAAACATGAAACTCCATTGCGTTGGTCATTAGGCTGCTGAAGTGTACGTCTGCTGACAAATTCACTGTGACGCTGAGCCTTTAGTAACTAATCTTCTAAGTATCACCAGTTCACAAACAAGCAAACAAAAATCCCAAACCAGCACTACTGAGTATCTAAAGCAGCCCAGTTGTTATAAGTATCAAATAATGCAATTTGTAAGCAACACGTAAAGGTCTTGCCTTCTCCATCATTGTGAACGATGATACCTGAGCTTTATGTTAAAAGATTCAGATTGCAGTTCCTAATATTAGGCATATAAATAGACTTTGGACTTGAATATGAGTTGAGACTGCATTTTGGAAAAGAGCAATAACGTAGCTCTCTTGGGCATCTGCAAAAGAAGTCGCTTGTTCAGGAGTGTGAAACAGGTGTCTGGATGGCTGTAGCTTTCAGAGTGTATGAGATGCAGCACAACTTATACTGGTGTTTACCTGGAGCATCCTTATGTGCATGATGGGAACTGGACCTACGAAGAGCAGCCTGTGGCGGTGCTCATGCAGCACAAACAACGAGGTAGTTTTGTCTGTTCTGAACAACCCAAGAGATAGAAATACTTCTGGTCTGATTCATTAATAATGGCATGTTTGAGCTTCCACACCAAATAAGGCTGTGGTAGCAGCAAAAGGTCAGTTTTTTGTGACTTTTGTTTTCCATGGTTGCTTTTATTGCTTAGTTTGGTGATCAGGTGCTGTGATAGAGTAGTTCACCTAATGTCTCAGACATGTAGCCTTGAGCAGAGAAAATCTGAGAAGGAAAAATATGTTTTCTCTAAACTGTGCAATTAGGAGCCTAGAATGATAAATGCAGCTCTGGCAAGTATTAAACAGTTTGTCTAAGATTGTTTTTCTGGCCCCAATTTGTTCTTCACGGAGTGAATTCAAATCAACTAAAATGTCAGTGCTATAAAAGGTTATCACCCTTTAAAGAACAAGCAAGACCTTTGTAGGTTATTAAACTCCTCATTAGATTTTGGGTTCCTGACACCTCTAGTGTAACTGTTTTCAGTAATTCTTCTTTCACTTAAGTCAGTGAGAGCTTTGCCACTACCTTTGGTAAGCTTAGACCACTCTGCAGCAGAAAGAAACAGAGATCAATGATTTACTGAACCAGACTGGTCGGTTCCAACCACCAAAAATTCCCTTTTCCTCTAGTCACCTGATCCTTTCTTCCACTGCTGTTCTAGCAGACATTAAAAGCAGTAGTGTAGCAGCAATATTGGAGGCTTGCTCAAATTCACATCTGTCTGCTGATGTAGCAAAGCTCTGTGCCCTGTTATCTCGGAGTTTTCCCCAAATTATAAAGTGTGCACATGCAGAGTGGCTTCCCTCTGCCTCTCCCCAGGGACATCTGGGCTTTGTTTATCTGTGTGTGAAGTGGGGGATTTTATGTGGCCTCCCTGTTGCTGCACCGTCCTGGTGCATGTGGACTGAGCCAACTCAGTCAGGAGATGATCTGGGTGCTGTGAGTCACAGCCCCGAGCACTGTGGCTGCACCAGGAAGGAGAAGGCTCAGCATGTGCCCCCGGGGTTCTGCTCTGTCCAGGACCAGCACCAACCTCAACTGGTGCCAAGCTGCCCTCCAGACCTGAATCCTCCCAGTCCTGAGGTCATGGTATGAACAGCTGGGGTACTGTTGGGAAGGCAGCTGAAGTGTTTGAGCTTTAGTTAATGTTTTGTGGTCCAGTGAGCCTACATCTACTCTGTCCTTCATCCACTTCCATCCATTGCAGTTTATTCACTGTTGTGCCCCTACAAAATAACCTCTGACAGTTTATGTGAGCGGACTAATTGCTCCTGTCTGTAATTCTGCCTTCATCCCA
Organism: Oxyruncus cristatus; assembly: GCA_013399855.1. Lineage (NCBI taxonomy): Eukaryota > Metazoa > Chordata > Aves > Passeriformes > Cotingidae > Oxyruncus > Oxyruncus cristatus. The sequence continues at coordinate 3,117,706 of VXAY01005475.1, forward strand.
AGCCACACAGTGCTTTTTAAACCAATTGAGAAACAAAAAATAGAACTGAAGGTTACAAGAGGCCAGGCATGGAACGAGGGGCTGCTCGTCTGTCCCTCTCATCAGATGTGCAGTGCTGCCCATCCTCCAGAGTTCCAGGGCTCAAAAAGTGTATTCTTGCTCTGCAGTGCTTTTTCTCTCTGCTACTCTGTACTGGACTGGGAAGCTGCAGGAGGAAAGTTAGAATTTAAATTTTAAATCACATTCCTACAAAGTGATGATATGGAAATATGGAAATGATATTTATTTGGTGGTTGTTCTTTGTTGACTGTGGCTTTTCTATGTTTTTTTTACGGGTGGTTTTTGTTGGGTTTGGTTGGGGTTTTTTTGTGGTTTTGGGTTTTTTTCCCCCCCCTTCTTAACAGTAAAAACCAATTCTGTTTTTTCCAAATTCTTAAATCTCCAGTCACACTTTCTTTGAAGGAGAGTATAACCCAAACTGGACTGCAAGGGCTATTTTTGCACAAGTTGCATGGAGACCACATGCAGTCACAAACCTGATCTTGAGACCATGCGGTCTCACTTTACCCCACACCATCCCAAAATGTCAGATTTACATTGAAGCTGATAAGGGAAATTTCTTTCACTGGATTTCCTGCTTTGAAAGGAATGGCATATTTTGCTGACATGGTTTGATATTGCTGGAATTGTGAGAGAAGTTGGGCCAGTGTCCCTGCTGCAGGCCCTGCCAGCTCTGGGAGCCGCCGTGGGGTTGGCAATGCTCTCCTGGGAGGGTACGTGGTGCCAGGGCATGCAAACCGCTGTGGGGCCGAGGATCTTGGCATCACAGGGTCTGTGGCTCAGGATAAGGCTGCCAAGCCACTAGGGCCCCATTTTTCTTTTGGAAGAAAACCAGGTTTTAAATACCAAAATCCAGCATTAGGCAACAGCTTTTTTCTTCCCAGCTCTCGTTATTGCTGACCAAGAAGGAAGAGAACCATCCCAAATCCCTTTCTCTCAATAGTTAACTATTCCTTGGATGTCTCCTGTTTAATTATTTGTTCAATGTGTTCCTTAACTCCCAACAGAAGGAGATACAGCCCAGACAGTGCGAGAGAAGTCCGTTTAGTCTGAAACAACCTCTGTTAAAACTTCCTTGGTTATTCCATGAAAAATTTCTGCAAAAACTACCATGACTGCTTTTTAATTTTTAGGATCTGCTATGGTTATCCGACTGTTGCTGTGTCCCATTCAGGAAGCTGACTGGAATATGTAATATAAACATGCACTTCATGTGTGCAGGCTTATCGGGTACAGCTGAAAGATGAAGGCTTTGGGCTGGCATCGTCTCCCACTGCAGAACTGTTTAATATCAGCCCAACAGGAGACGTAACTGCAGGCAGCAGTAGGCAGCGATACAGCAACACTCATTAAAACAGGGTGAAAATTATATATTGATTAAAAGTTTTGTCATACCCAAGAATGCAACAGATGGTTGATTTATAGGCAGGGAAAGGTTATTTGCTCTCATTTATTTATGTATTTCAGCAATTCAAACATAGCCAGTTGCAATACCTGGAGAACACGTGCGGTAATTAATAAGCTGACAAAGAAAAGAGGTGATGCTGTGTGTGTCCTGTTAGCGGCCGTCACCACCGAAACACCGCTGAGCCCTGGCGAGCTAATTCCTGGAACAGCTGTGAGATGTGGAGATTATTAGCATCTCTGTTTTACAGATGGCACTGAAGCATGGAGAGGTGGATGAAATGCTAGGATTTGACAGTGGTGGGAGAATAGAAACTGATACAGTTTTCTCCTGCTTAAATTCAGGCCCTCCTTTCTCCCACCACAGCCTATTGTAATAAAAATTACACCCTGTGTATGAATAGTCCAAGTTTTACTTGAGCATTTTGTCTGATACTCTCTGAATAAGTAGTAAAGGAGGACAGGGAAAGACTTTCACAGAGCTGCAGCCTCTGAGGGGTTGCTGGCCTGTTAATGGGTTGGATTGCAACCAAGAAACCAGTGAGAAGCTGGTCGACCTGGCTCCCTTAATCTCCCTCCTCCTGTTGCCTCAAGCAAGCAGAAAGTTGCTGGCTGTGCAAGGTGAAATAATTCCACTGTCACCCATGCAGTAACCTCAGACAGGCTTGGGGGGGTAATGGTCAGAGAAGCTGTCTGAGTTTGATGAAAGTGAGAACTGAAGGGAATGTGTCTGTCCTTTTTGGCAACAGAAAGATCATGGAATCATACCTGAGATACGGGTGCAGATCATAACAGCCTGAGCCTGCTTTGTTGGATTTCAAAGAAAATAGGAGAAACATGACAGTAATAATATTAACCCTTATGAAGATCTGCCAGGCAGCCCAGAAAACCAGGTTTTGAGCACCAAGCCCTCATTCTGCTTCATTAACATCAGTGCACTGCCCAGACTCCTCCAGGAGTTTACTCACCCCTTTTTCCTCCAAAGGAAAGCAGAACTCCTTGAGACCCTCACTGATAGTGAAGTTGTTACCCTTGTGGTTTGATGGCAAGTAGAGGTACTTGATTTATTTATGGTAAATAGTTTGAGGCCTCAATCAAATCTGTCTATATTGGTCATTCAGGTGGTATGTGACAGTCTACACCATCAGGTGTTGAGCTCACTAAATGGATGAAATGGGAAAGATGAAGGTGAACAGTTCACTAGCATAAACTGTGCTCTGTGGTTGCATCTTTAAAAAAAAAGATGTAATAAAACCCCCAAGATATTTGGGTAGTATCTGTATTTCCTGAATGCTGGCATTAGGAACACATAGTTCTAAACAGTTGCTATGTAGATAGGAGGTAGTGAGCTCCAGAGAGCTACACGCTACTCTTAAGAAATAAAAACTTAGCTTTTAGGGAATAACAAGTTGGATGTCCCCTTAAGCTTGTCAGACTCATATTTGGTGCATATGAGCGAGGTTCTGAGATTCCACTTAAAGCCATTGTATTCATTCATCCCTCAAGATGAGACCACTGAGATTCCCCTCACTTTTCTTTCCTTTTCTGTGTTGCCTTGTAGGGAGTTTCTCTGTATCCTGGGCACATCTGTCCTTTCTAAAACCGACAGCTTTGGAGGTCTTTAACAGCTGAAGATCACCTACATGTCTAAAGAGCTGGTGGATTAAGAGCTTTTAAAATTTTTTTAAAAGGACTGAAATTCTCCAAATTTTAATGTCAGATTTCTCTTTTAGAGAGTGATGGATGAGATTTCTTTTTCACCATTGCACTGGTGTATAATTCTAAAAATGAGGTGAGGAAGGTACCCACTTTGTTGTTTTTCTGTGCGTATAATAAACTTAATACTGAGTTTGCCAACTCCCAGCTTCAATTTTATAATTTGGAGTTAGTCAAAGTACAGTTTGTTCAGCAGCCTCATTAGGCATTTATGTTTATAACTGCTGATTTAAACAGATTCAGCTTGCAAAGGGCCTCAGAAATCTTCAAAGAGTATTTACTAAAGGTCCAAGACAACACAGTTCTTCTAATTGTATCCTAAATTCAGTAGGGACGTTATGCTGCTGGTTTCATGCTAAAATTATTTCTTATATTCAACAAAAGAGACACTTCCATCTGCACATCTATCAGTTCTTGCAGAGCACAGTTGTTTTCTCAGGATATTTCTTACCTGCACACTAGTAATTAAACAAATAAATAAACAAACGACTTGTAAAATGGGATGAGAAATTGAATTTCTCTAAAAATACAGGGAATGCCACGCCAGCTTGTGTGTGGGCTAGATAGCTATACCAGGTGGTGTAGAGGTCTAAATGGCAGTGTATCAGATCCTCTAAAATGACATAAAGCTACTCTTCTGATCATAATTCTGGAGAAATTGTGTTGCCTAGAGAATAATTTTTATAGCACTTTTTTAATGTTAATAAGCTGTAGCTAAAAGTAGAAAAGATATGAAGACTGGAAGTGAAACTCTCATATTTTCGTCTAATTTTAGGTAAGAGGACACATTTTGTGGATTTAGAAAATGGAAATTTCTTGCTGAGTAAACCCAGGCTCTCTAGCCCCACATTTTATTCTGTTTCAGCGCTGCTCATCTACAATGAATCCAGTTTTATCAGGTAAAGTACCGAGTGATACATTAATGCCACATTTACTGCTCTGGGGATTAAATCACGTAACAGCGCAAAGCTGAAGGGAGTGCACTTTCAATGAGTTTTGTGTATCTAAGCAGGAAAAAGCAGCTTTCTGTCATCCTAGAATTGATACAAACCAGCTTAGTCACATTGAGGAATCGCTATAAGAAGCACAAACCCAATTTTGAATGCGCTGCTTTGTTCCACGGGTTGGAAAGTACAAAGGTCAAGTTAACCAAGGAACATCTAGAGATGATACATAAAAGATACAGTAGGAGAAAATCACTGAAAACAAGTACCCATTTACTTGTTCCCATACACTTCATAGGTGGTAAGAGAGGAGTAATGTCATTAATGCACTGTCACCATTGCTGTGACTGACATCCGTTCATACAGCGTTGAGTTGAAGCACATAGCTTTTAAATCCAAACAACACAATTCCCACCAGCACCAACTCTGCAACCAGTTCAAGCAGATGCATTTGTGTTGTGTCTGGGAATTCCAGGTTTTAGCAACAGAAAGTCCTTATTGTGCTGACTTTTCCTTATTTTGGTGTTATAAGTGAAAATAGACGTTATGTAGCCCATGAGAAGGATGTGACAGAGTCCTCTGGCTGACTTGCAACTGTAGAGCTTTATATCAGGTCTTGCATCTTCTGAACTGAGTAGGAAGGTCTTTGTCATGTCCCACTGAACATTGCAAAGATGTGGTGCTCACCCAGTAATGATTTAAACCACACAGGGGATACTAGGAGGAGTTGTCTCCAATCTGAGAATTTTCCCCCCTTTTACTGGGAAAGCTCAACAAGCTCTTACTGAGTCTTTGGTGACACTTGAAGGCAACCGTCAGGGTGATACCTGCCCTGGGAAACTAGCAAGGGATGTTTCAGGGGATGGGATGCATCTCAAGGAAAGCAGAGCAGCATCTGAAGTGTGTTGCTTGATGATGAATTTGGCACACTGCAAGCTTGACAATCCTCACAGACATCTTTTGAAAATTGGTCCTTTCAGTAGTTATTTTGTGTAAAGGTATAAACAGGGTTTGCTTGTCAGGATTTTACATGTGTTTCTCATAAGCTCCATGTGCAGGTATCTAAGGAACAGTTTACAACTTAGCAATGTGTGAGAATGGAAAATATTATTTTTGTTGTATTATTGGCTGGATGACTGAAGTCTCTCATAAAGGATCCAGTGCTTCTGAGGTGCCTGTGTCCCTGAGGAGCCTCCATGCTCGGAAATGGATACATCTCGTGGCTCAGGGTTGACTGCATCCCACACTCTGTAGGAATTTGAAATTTCCATAGGAACTGAAATGCTGTATGTCATTCAAGCTAGACAATTTTTGGCCTTTTAAAAGTTTTCAGTGTACACAGGCTGGGTGTGATCCTGCTCTCATTAAAGCTAATGGGAGCTTTGCCATCAGCTTAACAGGAGTAGGAAAGAATCTGTCACAAGCTATGCTTGTCCAAGCCATGGATTATTTTGCAACAGTCAAGGTCTTTGCTTTAGTTGCCTTTTTTTCTTATTGCTAGGTTTTTCATTATATTTGTATTCCAAGTGTACCCAGAGACCATGACTGAGCTTTACTGTGCTGTGCACTGTACAAACAAGTTCCTGGAGGGGAAACTTGCCCCAAAGACTTGTAATGTAAATAGGAAGATAAGGCAAAGCTGGCAGGCAAAGAAAGAGGGCTGTGCAGAAAGGATACAGCTTTCTTGGAGTGGCAGGCAAGGATGAGGAGTGCAGCCAAGTCTCTTTAGTCCAGGTTCAGTGCTCCCAAGTGCACCATTCTATTCTGTGCTGGAGTAATTTTGGATCAATTCTGATGGGATTGGAGGAATTTTCAAACTGATTTCAGCTGGATCACTCTCTGCCCCTTGCTTTCAGAGGGCAGCAGGAGAAGGGACAGAATTTTATGTAGTGGGGAATTACAGTACCTGTTATCATGGGGAGTAGAAGCCACTTACACCACTTCTGTTTGGCTTACCTGCTCCTGTGAATAACTGTTTGCCTTCTCAGGAAGGTTGTCCTGATTCAATGTCCTATAGGGTGAGCTGCTAACAAGATAAACACAATTAATTGGTGCTTTTCTTATTGGCATTTCAGAAATGCCCAAGACCCTTGTCAAAACAGGAGTGAAGTAAGTCTCCTGGAATTAAAATGCACCATTATAATCAGTTGTTTCACAGAGGCTGGTTTATTCCTTGAAACAGTGTTCACCTGTCAAAAAAAGGAATTAGTAAAGCTTCACAAGTTCTAGATTTTCTCAATGAACTCATCTACTCTCTTCAGGGCAATATCCCAGTCTTTTTCTAACTACAGAGCAAACATGGTATCTGTTTAGCACAGGAGAACATGAATTTTAACTGTGAGCAAAGACTACATTGCCCACACGGGTATATTTATTTTAAATGTGTTGGTATCAGACTTCATGCCAGGATAAAAATCCTTTTCTGTTTTCCAAGGTCTAGAAATGGCTGAAAACTCACTTCCCAAGTGGATGTTGGGGGGCATTTTTGTGCTAAATTTTGAGGGAAATTAAGTCACTGTTGCAATAAGAAAGATTACATCCTAATCTGGTTCCTCCCTGTAGCAAAAGCCACCAACATGTACGACATGACAAGTTGGCTGTTGCTATCAGGAGCTTTCTTCTGTATGTGATACTATTTGAGAAGTGGAATGCTCTGCTGTATTTAAGGGCTGTGTTGTAAAAATGCATATGCATGGGGGGGGTGTAAAATTAAGGTTGCCTGGGTAACCTTAATTCTGGCATTTCCTGATTTTTGAACGCTATTTTGCGCAACCTTCTCATTGACTCAGAGTGGTGCTTGCACTGTGTGCTATTTATATGCACATGGTATAAACAAAAATAAATGTTTTGTAATGTTAGTGGTGAGCTTCAGCGAGTTATTTGGTCTTCATACTGGAGTTATTTTGTCTTTTGCGTTTGGTTTTGAACATTTTTAGCAGTTAATTTTCAGAGGAAAATGTTATGGATTTTGTCCTTTTCATACTGAAGACAGGACGAATTTTCAACTGAACCTGGCTGTGCAGGGGGGAATCAGGAAAGAATTTTGCTCAAGTGATTTCTGTTTCCTTTGCAACTTTTCTCTCTGTTTTGCAGTAGTTCTGGATACAGCTTTTCGATGAGTAATATGTTTCCCCTACAGTTTGACTTTACTAGAGAGATCAGGATGGAAAACATAGCATCCAATCAAAGTGATGTAATCTCCAAGGGAAAAGTTTCTTCAGCCTGCTATATGTAGAAATTACATTTCTTTTTAGCAGGTCTCCTGGATCAAGCTGTTTTGTGCTTCTAGAAGGGAGTGACTGCATCCAAATGGACTTTCTCCAAAGTAAAATGTTCTCTTTTTTTTTTTTGGCTGTGCTTTTAATAGAAAAAGTTGCTTTAGCTCTCATCAGTTTCTAAAAAAAACAGAACAGTGAAGTTCCCTGAATCATCTGAAAACGTAGCTGATAGGCAATCTTAAAAGCTGTACTGAAGAAGCAGTGACTGGAGTGTAACCCATGATGTATGGGGAACTGGGGGAAGTAAAGATGAATGAAGTGTTTTATTGGAGGTGGGAGCAGGAAGGAAGCAGGTGGGCAGAGCCAGCTCTAAATCAGAGAGCTGTAAATATGGTGCAGGTTATTTTTAATATTATGTCTCTCTTTCTTCTAATGTTGGGGAAAGTATTTTGGTTTCCTGAGGCCTGACGATTGAACAGTGAAACAAATGTTGTTCTGTCATGACTGATGGTGAAATCAGTGTTGCAAGATAACTAAGGGAAGAACCAGGTCAGTAATCAATTCATCTTGACTATCAAACTCAGTAAATCTCATTGCCCTTTTGGAAATGAGGAATAAGGGCAGATAAATACCTTCCCAGAGATGTGGAGGGGTGCAGTGCTGGGGTAACACCTCCATCAGCAAGTTAATGGCTTTCAGCAGTGCTGTGTCCAACCCACTAGACATTACCTCTTTTTAAAAATGTTTGCTTGTACTGTGATTTAAAATTAGCATTCCACCCCGGCACATCATATGATTTTCTAGCAGGGGTAGAGTGAATAAGAGTGTTCAGGACACTCCCAATATCAGCTGTTTTAATCTAAGTACTACTAAGGAGGAGTTCAGTGTCCTTCAGACCTGCTTTCTAGGCTGGAACATGCTGTTCCTTTCTCCCATCCTGAGCTTTACAACATACTTTGGGCCAAATCGTCTGCTGCAGTAAACACCCAGAGTTCCATTTGAGTTCATACAATCCCAGGCAGGTCTTCTTCCCAGTGGGAACTGGGGGAGGGTGGGGAGTATTGTATTGTAACTTCCCCAAATCTGAGCACTGCAATCACAGGGAGTCTGAAGTTAAAGAGACATTTAAAATAAATCACTATGCTATAATATGAAATGCACAATTAAGTCAATCAAATAATCTACTTTATACTAATATCCTGCAATAATGCCAAATGTGTGATTAAGGCATTTTAGTGGTTGTGGTCCTAGAATAGATGCAGCTAATTATGAGGCACATTTGAGATATTTCTTCTTCTCCTTGTGGTATCTTGTAAGGCAAAGACAATTCCTGCAAGACAGAGCAATTGAATCTTTGATTTAATTTGCAAAATGAAATTCAACCTAAGTATTGATTTGCTCAGAGTATTGTTACAGTGAGATCATGCAATGACTTGCAGCATTTTGTGCCAGCTTCTGTTTCCATCAAGATTACTGGGAACTTTGTCACCAACTTCCTTGGGAGCAGCTCTGGGCTGTTCCCGTGTACTTGTCGTGCCAGCACTCCCACTTAACAGGGCCTGAGGACAAACTGGTCTTGGAGGTGATGCTTCATTGCTCAGAAAGCCAGCAGGGAGAAATGTGAATCTTCTGATGTGAGGTTCTCAGTCACTTTCTGTACTAGTTGAAGCCTCAATGCCGTGTGGTTGTCACTGCTGAGCTCCTGTATCCATCACAGCTCTTCTGACCGAAGGCCCTTGCACAGATGCACCTCTACCAGTGCAGCTGTGCTCACCCTGCCCTGGAGAAGACCAGCATAAATCTGTCAAGCAATTTTACCTTTTTTATTTGTAAATGCTGTGTCCACAGCCCCATCAGCACTGTTGTCCTGGTTTGATTGAAACTCTTACACTGGCACAGCTCTGTGAGCTGGACCGAAGACCTCAGCACATCCCTGACACACACAGTGTGCAGGCAAAATTATGTGGGTGTTTTGACACCTCCTTTGTGCTGCTGTAAGCCTTTCTTGTTTACTTTTCTCCAGGTCATGACATTCCCATTGATTAAAATACATTTCTTTGTAAAGAAATTACATAAACTGGTCTTGCCCTGGAGATCTGCTCAGTGCACACAGTGAAAGTCAGGTCTTGGAGTTTGCTACTCTGCTCTACAGACCTACCACCATTCCAGCCAAAAATCCTGAAAGTTTTCCTTGTTTCTGCACTGTCAGAACTACTCTTACCTGCATTTATCTTGCAACGCCACCTGTATAAACTCACTGCCTTCAAATTTACAAACTCATTGTCTTCAAATTATGCTCCCAGTCACATATGTACAACCCAGAGAAGGAAATAGTGTTGGCCAGATGACACAGGAGACATAATTAATGAGTAATGGATTTACAGAGCACTGAACCTGGGAGGACTTGTGTTGTTACTGATGATGCACGAGCCAGAAAAAAGTGAATTTGGCTTGCAACTTGAGGTGAAGTTTGCAGCAGTGCTGCTTTACTTTTAATCTCAGTGTCTTGCTGTAGTGGTTCTTAACAGCTGTACAAGCCATGTAGTCCCATTGTACAGAGTCACAGTGCAGGGCTGAACAACACCACACAGGAGGATGGCAATCCTGAACAAAAGGAAAGCTCTTCCTGAAGACACAACAGTCCTCTGATGAAGAAAGCAAAACGTTTTTTTTCCCCCCACCGTGAAAATATGTGATGAAATCTGAAATTCAGGAATACTTTCCATCTCCTAATTCACAGCTTTCAGATCAGCATCACAGTATGTTTGGAAAATTAATAGCTTCAAGCTGAGCTTTGTCACAACATCCTCAAGTTTGTCTTTACAGCCCAGCAAAAGCACAGACAGTGCTGGTTAAGTTGCTCTCTTAGGCAAGTCTTCTGGTTTATTTACTTCAGCGGTGTTTAGTTACTAAATATAATTTTAGGGCCTAAATTGTCACTGTTAACACTTGGATTTACTCTTGTTATAACTCATTTGAAACCAGCAATGCTACATTGCTACAAGAACAAAGGAAAAGAGAAATCTCTTGCTTCAATCTAAAGAGTTATCGGGTGCTAACAGTTCTGAGGAGAAAGGGCCAATATTTTCAATGCAGGATTCTAAAAAACTTGGACATTTCAATCCATATATGGATGTGTCTTTAACACATGCCTACTTTCAGACACTCTGGATCTCTGCAGCCCTCGTTGACATAAATGGAAATCAACATGTTTGTTGCTTATGCTCGTGTAAGGCTCTGGGTCTGCTTTACAGATGTGCATGCCCAGTATCCAGGACTTTGAGCCAGATGCTGAGCCCCAGCTCTCTGGGATGGATGGTCTTACCATTCTCTCTTTCTTTTTGATGGACTTCCTGTACCAGCCCTGAACATTTGTGAGCAAGTGAACCATCTTGAAAGCACAGAAGACTGTGATAAGACTTCCTTCAAGTCTCATCAATGCTTTTCCTTATCATCTAGTTTCTAGCTGCCAGACCCCAATATTGGGGCCAAAGTGGGCTATTGCTGAACAAGATGAGATGTACACTTTTCTGAAATAAGTGGCTTCTGTTGCCTCTTGAGTGCTCCCAGCCTCAGAAGCAGGAGACAAGGACCATTATTCAGACGTGGCTTGGCAGAGTCACTAAGCTTCCAGGCTGGCTACAAGTTGGTTCAGTTGAGCAATTTTACACAAGGCCAACGCAGTTATTCTTTCTTTCTTTCTTTTTATTTTTTTTTTCTTGTAAGAGAAGGAAAAAAATTCATATTCTTTGATTGGAAAGAAAATGATTCCCTACTCCTGTATTTCCCAAACTGCCACATAATCCAAATAAGTCTGGATTTGACTGAACTCCTGGAAGAGGCTTAGTGATATCTGAGCCATTGTTTTAACTTAATGCTGTCTGATGGGTCGATTACACCTAGTGCTGCAATGCTCAGAGGTTTGTTTTGTTTGTTAAACTGTGGATAAAGTTCATTTGAGGATGAGATTCCTTTCATCATAACAGAAATTAACAAGTCCAGCAATTGTTCATGTAACGATTAACAGTTCCTGGGTGGCTCACTGGAAGGGCTTTTCAGGTTGGACTCCCAGTTTGCACTTCTGATCAGGGATCTGTATGATTTTGGTGGAGCTGTGTGCACAAGGCATGATGATCTTTGGGATGTTTCACTTCTTTAATGTAAGAAAGGGCAATTTCTTTCTCTCGATGGGCGTCAAATTCCTCACTTTCACTGCTGCAAATTTACTGCGAAAACTATCCGGTGTAACACATCCTTGCTTCCTTCTTGTAATGGGTGAGATTCACTGGCATAATGTTCCTTGTTTGTTCTTGGCTAGCAGTGTGATTTGCTGAATGATTACCTGCCAAATCTGAATTACATGCCTTCTTACACCTTGTGAGGATAAAATCATGACAAAGTATCAGTCAAAATGTTGTCGCTGAAGCTATTGTTAGTAAACTATAACTGTCAAAGGGCATAATATTAAAGGCAGAAGAATAGCTCTGTGCAGATCTTGTGTCATATAGTAGGAGATTTTTTCCCAAAACTTTACCATCAGCTATCAGCATCAGGAGAGTGTCACAAATCAGCATCATTACAGCTGCAATGCTCAAACTGTGCTCCCCTCATGTTAGATGTAAATGACCAGAGCACATTCACAGCATAATGATGGAGTTATTAAACACTGAACCAGATTGTGTCCTAGTGATTACCATCATGAATGTGTTCTGATGAAGAGGATATTTTGGGAGGAGACATGTACCCCTGTGGCCACGCAGCAGGAAAAGCACGTGCCCACTGCCTGTGCTGGGCTCCGAGCATCAACTCTGTGTCCTGCTCTGATATTAGGCCTGTGCTTGAACTACTAGATGGGAAGGAGAGAGAGTTGGGCATCATGAGGGCTTGAGAATCTCAGGGTGTTTAATTATAACATCATCTGGCCAGGAGAAAGTTGATACCAGCGTGACAAATGAAACTGAAAACCAAAGAAACTCTGGGGAAAGAGGTGAAATTGATTCCCTCTTGTGATGCAGGTATCTTGTCTGATATTTCAGTGACATTTAGGGTGATTAAATAGAGAAGATCTGTAAACCTATGATTTAAGGTGCTTCTTTTTTTTTTTTTTTAATTTTATGTAAAAAAAAAGCAATTGGGAGTTTTGAAGAAAGCCTTTATGATCTCTTTAATCACTTGGGGAAGACTTGGTACTACACCAGCTCAGGAGAGACTGGCCTCACAGCGTCTCTTTTCCTGAAGTAATAATTGTTTGCTATATCATCTATAGTTTGAACTAACCAAAAAAGTATTGCACACTGGGGAATTGCTCCTTCCAGCCTCACTTCTTGCTATCATTTGTATGAATAATGTTGTGTCATGTGTTAGTATAACATACTCCCCAGGTTCTTGCCATATTTTGAAGAATTGACTTGATTTTTCTTTCCCCCCTTCTGTGATGGTTTCAGTGCTGTTGCATTCCTGGTGTTTGAGATCAGTCCCATACGAGCTAATGACAGCAGGCAGAGTTGTAATTCTGATAATTTTATCCATTTATTATTTGGTGACACCAAAAGCCTCAAGGGGGGTCTAAGGTCTTTCCCAGGACCTATACAGGTGCTTGCTGCCTGGCATCCAGATTTGAGTATGTATTTAAGGGCCTAACTTTTTTTTTATGCTCCTAGGTCCCTACAGAAATGAGTAAGAATTTAGGGTCCAAATTCATCAGAATATTAGACTTTTATTTTCCATTGATTTTCTGTAGAAAGAGTAAATGCTTATTAAGTCACTCAGTGAACATGAAGTAGATTGTGTGGATGCAGGTTATGGAGTGAGTGCTGTAGCCTCATAAGTATTTTGATAACTGTCCATGAGTAAACTCTCAAATTAATGAGTCACATGTCAAAATGCCTTTTGAATTCTGTGCTTTACTGCATTAACTGCTGCAGCTGAGGCTCACATTGAGCTCCCCTTGATGTGGCCTGGCTCCTGCCTTGATGTGGCACACCGCGCTGTGCTTATGTTAGGTACCTCCAGAAGTAGCAGGTCTTTTCTTGCCAAAATTATAACCTCTACACCTGGACACTATTCTCTTATAACTCCAATAAACACATATGGAGCTAGTTTTCCAATTGGCAACAGCAGCATATGTTTATTTGATGGCACTTGAGTCCTAAGTGGGGAACATGCTATTAATAATAACTTACTGAAAATATTTTGTAGTGAATTTATCACTAATGCAAAATGTATTTTCCTTTTTTGGAATAACTTCTCTAGATGCTCGTTGCATACTGGTGGATTTGGGCGCAATGGCCCGTGTAGAAACTTGGATTTGTAATAACAATTTCTTCTCTGATGACTTTTAAGCTATTACATTGGAAACTTACTGGTTTCATTTTGTCATTATTATAAATGCAGATCTGAACTGTAACTTCTGGTTATTCACCAAATGTTCCTCACAGGTATTGTAACCAATAGCTAAATTTGGCATGGAGTGGGTCCTATCCAAAACCCACAGACAACTGAGAGGTAGAGATCACATTGGCCCACACAGTTGTGTTGCTGGTATTATGGTCTATATGAACAGTCTCATTCAGGGTCCTATTACAATAAGAGCTGTTCATTTCATCATACCTGGGGTGGGAGGTGTAAACCTCACCTACCAGGAGGAAATCTATGTCTTAATGTGCAAGGCATAGAAATTGTGAGGCATGGAGGTTGTGTTATAAAGCCCTAAAGGCTGGCAGGTGACACTCCTGCTGTCTGTACCTCTCTGAAGCATTTTAGATTATGGATAACTTCAAGACAGGATCAGGAAATTTTGGTCACCAGCTGACCTTCGAGGGAGAAATAACCCTTGAAGGACAAAGTATTTATATACTCATTATACTGTACATCTGCACACTCCTCCTCAGCAGGTTTTTATTTAAGAGGGAAACCTAAGGCATCCCTCTGCCCCTGCCTTAATCTGTTCTTTTATATTAGTCTTGCACAGTCTTGGAGCTGCTGTTCCAGTTCCTACACCACCAGAGTCAGGGCAGTGCAGCACGTTGTGCCAGTGGATACCTGTGTCCCATCAGCAGTGGCTGCCCTTGGTTGGACTTCTTGAGGGAACAGATCCTCATTGGGATTTGCAAGGCTGTGGTTATCCATCTTCTTTCATTTTCAGTAAGAACTCAGTGCTGGTTTACCTTCTCCTGGCTTTCTTGGAAACTTCAGCCTGACTTCATCCTGAGCTGGGACAGGAGCTATGGCCTGCACACAAAACTGATGTTTCATATCAACAAGGAAGGCTGAGCTGCAAATAGACTTAAGAAACCGTGGCAAATCTCCACTGATGTTTTTAAGTCCCAATAAACACTTTAAAACAGTCTTGCAGAGTGCTGGAGGAAGGAACTGAGAAGGAGCTGGACACCCTTGAAATAATAAGTAACTGTGCTCAATGAAGGGGACTGATACCCAAATGCAGCCAGTTCAGTGGCTGAGAAGGGTGGTTTAGTCACTTCCTGAATCTCTCCTATGCTCTGGTGTTCATTCAGCAGCAGCAGCTCTCAGACAGGTTCCTGTGCCATCAGGTGCCTCCCAAAGCCCAGTTCTAGTTTCAATGCCATCACAGCTGGGCACTGGTAGCCACACTAGTGGTGGAACCTGAGGCATCCTCTTCAAACACAGCCTCAAACATGCAGCCATTTGTGTTGGCAGGAGAAAGAGATTTGTAATGTCCTGTGTCATTCCTGCAAGCACTGAATTTAGAGAGTCCCTGTGTCATTACAGGTAGGCAAAGGAGATCATTCTGGAGACCCCCCCTTTCCACAGATACTGGTTTTTCATTCCTATCTAAGAGAATATTTGTGATTCTCAACTTGAACATGGGGCTAAATTGATAACTTCTCTTATGCTTACAAAATACTTCAACCAGAAAGAGGAAATGTCTGAATTTGTATAGTCCAGCTTTGCAAAAACATTGGCTTTCCCTTTATAAGAAAAAAGATTTTGTGTTGGAGGAGAAATGGAAAACATTTCCAGACTTGGGTAAGTCTCTTACATAAGCCATCCTTTCTTTTCAGATGCCCAGCAGTAAATGATGCAAATGAAAAAGATACAGTGTGGGGAGTACTATTTCAGTGTAATCTTCCACCTCACGACTGATGGCTGAATGATTTTATTATAAGAACAACATAGTTTGGGGCACAGTGTCAGAAAGTCAGCGCTTGCCTGGAGCACACACTTGAACACCAGTAACTCCTCTGTTGCCAATTGTCCAGAGAAATCTTGCTTCCTTATCTTTTAAAATTTTTTCTCTTTCTTTCTATGCTGAATACTACCACTGAATTTCAAACACAAACCCACTGAAAAGGCCAGTTCCCTCATCTGGACTGGCTTTTCAGTGGCATTACTAAACAGGCTGTGACATGGGTGGATTACTTCTTGGTAGAGTAAATCAAAATTAAAATGCAGTGTTTGTAGATTTTACCAGCTTGTCACGGAAAGGCTTTGCCATTGTCACTTGCTTCAGGAAAAGCCTGCAGGTTCTGTGTTAGGGAGAAGCATTTGGGGTGTGCTACAACAGTGGTTTGTGGCACTACAGGTGTGGGGAGGTGAAAAGGTATTGCCCAAGTGACTTTGGGTTTCAGCCTTCCCCCAGGAAGAGGTTTTACTTCATAGAAGAGTGTGCTGTGCTGGTACCGCAGGAACAAGTTGCCTGCATCAGGGAGAAAACACAGTCCCAGAGAGCATGTGGAGGGATAAAGGAGGATCAGTGAGATTTACCTTATGTAGACATTTACTAGGCAAACTGTCATTGCTCTGGACTTTGTGCTGTTCTTCAGGGTCTGCCCCAAGCCTGTCTATTCTGGGAGAAGGACTTCCTGTCCTGACCCATGAATACCAACTATATTGAGGGATATAATTAATGTTTACTCTGTGGTCAGTCCATAACATACCTTACCTTCAGGCTAGCGCAGAAGTGCTGTGCTGAATTACAGCCTCCCCCAGGGAATGCCAAATGGGTGTAACTCATGGAAATAATAACCTTCCTAGGGCAACAGGGGCCTGCTCACCTGCAGCAGCTTGGGCAGCCCCCACACTCTTCCCTGCTTGGGACATACGAAGGCGCTGACCTGAGTTCTCTCAGTCATTTCTCCTCATCTTATTTCAGATGTTAAGCTGTCTGGAGTGAATGTTGTCTTAACTGTGTGTACAGTGGCCAGCTCAGTTTTGGTTGAAAGCTTCAGCTGCTGCCATAACACAAACAATAGTGAAAAGGCAAATAGCTGCTGCTGCAAGGAACCCGGAGCAGCAGGGATGGGGAAGCTGCTCTCCCATCTGTATGGATAGTGCGGGTCTCAAGAGCAGAGCAGCCTTCCTCACCCAGAACTGTAGCATTGGTTTTTGTTTTCTGGGAATCAAATAAACCCCAAGGTGGCTGGGATGAGAGAAGCAGCAGCAGGATCAAGAGGAGGAGCAGGAAGCATTTGGCTGGTGTTCAAGAAAGGGAGAGAGGGTTACTCTTGCCTTCAGTTGCATGTGAGGAAGGTTGCAGTGGAGCAGGTGCTGCAAAGCTGAGGGCTTTGGGTGCTGACAAGCTGGTGAGTTAAATGCTGATTCAGTGGCTGGTTTCTGATGTTCAGACCTGGTCACCGACCTGCCCTAGCTGATAAAAAATTCAATGTTTTCTTGGGTGTAAGCATGTCTCCTTCAAAAACATGTTTCCTTTCCCTTTCTACCCTGCACCTCTCTTTAGTGCACAGCCCCAGGTAGCAAGTGATTCCCAGAGCCTTGGAGATGAACTCTCAGCATTTTTCTGCTTCTGCACTTTCAGACCTCACATTAAAACCTTTACTCTTGGCTGGCTATGTAGGGTGCAGCACATCTCACAAATCTGAGGGCATCTTGCACGACAGGGAAGCATTAAAGCAAAGGAAATAGGTTTTTTGCCCAGCACATAATTAAACTAGAGAATTCATTGTCTTGGGAGGTTGTAGGGTTATAAATGGATCCAGAGAGGGATTTAAGGAACTCCAGCAAAAAAAGTTTGCGGAACAGTTTAATTAGAATTTGTTTCAGAAAAAACTCTTAAACAACTGTTTGCTGGAAGAGCATCCAAGAGAAGCATCACTTGTCAGGTGCCTGGGTCTTACAGCCCCTCTCTGACGTTCCTCTGGTTATATCAGTCCTTCCTGGGATTTGATTTAGGGCTGGACAGGTACAGTGCCCCAGCATGGATGTTCTCCAGAATGGTGCTTATTCTATTATCTTTTTGACTTAATTGTTTTTTTTCCCTGTGGTAGGCATGAGAATAAAAAGAAAAGAGTTAGTAGGATGAATAAAGGTGAGACGTGCATGTGTATTCTCACAGGTCTCAAGAGAGCACAGCGAGTCCTCTCTCAAAAACAGAAGTAACTTCTTGGGACCCAGGGGCCCATGAGTCCTATGGATGTGGGCACTGTGCTCCTGCTCACGGCTCTTTGTGTGTCCTGTGCAAACTGGGCTTTAAAGACAGCACAGAAGCATTTTTTTCCTGCCTTGACTCACTGTATGAGTATTTCTTGGCAAATTATTCTAAGACCAACACATTTCAGAAAATCTGCAAGGTTTTATTTGAGTAATCTGTAAACAAAATTAGGAGCTTAATTTGGCAAGAGAATTAGGTACTCTGCAGGTTTTACTGGTCTCTGATTTTAGGCCAGGTAGGTTTATTTTTGTAGCTGATATTGCTTGCGTACCTATTTAAATGTCATCATGCTGTATTGAACTCTAAATATGCCACCTATGGTAATATGTACAGAGTCAATGTGTTTTGCTTTTTATCAAACATGGGAAAATACTGATGTATAAGCATATTGCAATCTTGATTTCTTTTACAGCTTCTTTAAGTGCTTAACAACTGCAAAATCCGAACTTCAAACACTTCCTGCAACTACTTAGGGATTAATTTGAATTAAGATAATTCAAATGTTGGCATGTAACTAAGAGTTGGGCTTTAAAACAAAAAAATCTTTGCAAAATGAAAGGATTTAGTTTTTTTTTTCCTTATAAAAACAAACAGCTGGGTCTCCCATATGGTATTCTCTTGTAAAATATTTACATTTGAAAGGCGCCCAGACTCCTTGCAGTAGAATACAATTTAAACAATGAGCCTAAGTAAAAAAAATCTATTGTTGTTGGTTCTGATCTCAAAGGTTTTTAGTAAGCACCTTCCCTCCCCAACCCCTCTGCTCAGCATTAGGCTGTCCTCTTAGTGTTGGAAGATTTTCCAGGTTGATTAACTCAGTGTTTCCCTTTCTGAAGAAATAATAATTTTCATCAAAGCTCAACCTGATGCATGTCAAAGGATGTGTGAGGAGAACGATACGGTGAAGGAGTTTGAGGGCAAAAAAAGGATAGAAGGGAATGAACTATTAATACATGAAGTTTTGTAATGGTTCACTGCTCTGAACTGCAGAAAAATTGGCTGTAGGAGAGTGTCCCTGGAAGCACCATCTCTCCTTGGTTAGTGGAAGCAGTTTACTTGGCTGCCTGGCTGCCAGAGTCTGTCTTTTTTACCCAACTGCTAGGATAAATGTTAACTTTCCAGCTGGAATTGCTCTGTTTGCTTTCACAGTGAAAACAGAACTAACCATTCTGGTAATGTTATTAAAAAATATGTCATGTCACAAAGTCTTGCTGCCTGTAATTATGTTTAAACATCCCAAACTGAATAGCAACATTCAAACTCAGCTAAAGTATTTGATTGGACTCAGTTAATAGTTACTAATAGCTGTGCAGCTTTTATGTTGGACTCGAGGGAGAGAATGGGGGAATTAATGGCAAGCATATTTGGAAAGCAGTGAATGACTGAAGAGCATGAGGTCTTGAACCTCGTCCCGTCCTGTGCAGGGAGCAGGGCAGGGAAGGCTTGTGCCAGGCCTGTTTCATAAAGCAAATGGTCTGACTTTACCAGATTAAGGCAAGATCTTAATAGAAAACAAAACAGTATTTATGTCTGATGAGTGCAAGGGTGGTGGGAGTTTCTTTTTCTTTTTCTTTTTTTTTTTTTTTGATTTCTGTTTTGTCTCAAGCCTACAGCAATCTCTTTGCTGGCTGTGTTTGTACTGACGTTATGCTCTGCAGAGCAACGGGGACCTCAGTCTGTAGCGTTTCAGCAGCAAACCCCGATTATGGCTCTTTCATGGTGCCGGACACATCATCTCCCGGGCCTGCCAGACACCCACGGTAGTTTTCTAAGGCCTTGTCTCTAGGGGAGTTATATCACTAGGAACAGCAACAGTGCTACTAAAGCAATCCGTCACTCCCTAATGCAGCCCGGGGCTGGATAGTTTAAGGTGCTTTTCACAGAAAAGGCTGTTGCCCAGGGCAAGATCTACCTGCATGGACAGAGGTGAGCCCTGCAATCACCCACTGATGCCACAGCAGGGCTTACATGGGACACTGTGTTTGTAACTGTATTGGTATAAAATCACACCCCTGACCAGCAGTCACACATGGAGGGGAACTCGGAATTTAGAGATAGCTGTGCAGGTATACTTTTTATTTTATGTCTCTCCTCTTTCCCAAGGCCCCTCGGTGTAAGATCCCCTGCAGTCCATGAGGATGTAGGATTATATTATAAGGAAGCTGGTTTACCCTGTGCAATGACATCCCAAAGAATTAGTTTCCAGCACAACTTTGTCCTTTTTCCTGTTTTTTTTTTTCCTGTTCTTTCCATTCTGAGTACGTGCTTTTCTAGTCAAAGAGTATTTCCCTTTTGAATTATTTATCAGCTCCATCCAGTGCATGTTGTTTCTCAAGAATAAGTATGAGCTCCTGATAAGAAGATAGTTTTATTCTTTTTGGCAACAGGCACAAGGTGGGCCAAAAAAGCTGCATCTTTTAATTACATACAATATTTGGACTTTAGGGATACATTCTATTCAGAAATAATGTGTTGCCAGCACCTTGAGAAAAGCCATGAGACAAAAGAATGCTTGTTTTTGTTGCTTAAAAGAAGGATGGTAAGGATACTGTTTGTGACACATCTGATGTTTGAGATAAACTTGTTATTGGGTGGGGTGTGAAGCAGCATGCTGGTTTACTTGCTGTTTTGAATGGAGGAATTCAAAGTTCTGGGTTTACAAATGCATTTTTTCTTAATTGAAAAGGAGAATCTAATAAATCAGAATACATGAGCAGATAACCTGTGTGCTGAACTGATGCATCTTTGAACAAATCTTAGTGGTGCATTTCTTAAACGAGTGCTAGAAACTAGTGACCATTTTAGAAGCAAGGCAGGAAAGGCACAGCTATTTTATACTGGAAAGGAAAGCACCTGGCACGGTTACATTGATCTCAGAGACCTACATCACCCGCCTGTGTTTTTGGACAGGTCTAGAGGAGTTGGCAGGAAGATAATAGCAAGTTCAAGGGGTGCTGCTACAGCAAAAAAAGCCCAAAGCAGCGATTTAACCCCTTGCTGGCTGCTGCTTTCCTCCTTGGCCATGTGTTGCCCTGGAACAGCTGTCGGCAGCTCCGAGCACACCAGGCTCGGTGCACACAAAGGCTCAGCGACACGGAGGTTATGACCTAATGTTAATGGTGCTGCCATTTATTGTGTGGCTGCCATGGGACTTCCCCTGCTTTGTCTGGGGTCCTGACTAACCTAATAGTCTCTTTAAAAGGCTTCCTTGCACAAGGAAGAATTGCGAAATCAAACTTTCTCTTTCATTGTAGCAGCTCGTGTTTACTCTTGACGTGCTTGCTCAGAAAAGCTATTTGTGTCACCGCTGGGGAGAAGAGAGTAGGTTCCTGCGCGTCTCGTTTAATCAGAGTTTCAAATGGTTGTTTTCTAGGGGACAAAAAATAAAATCGGGTCAGCAGTCAAGGGATCTTTTTATGTTGATGGTGACAGTTTTTATTCTGCAGGAGTTATAATCTAGATGAGAGAGGCAAAAATACTCCAGGACAGATACCTGGCTCTGTAGACTAAAAAATGTTAAGTGTTGCTGCAAGGCTGAATGTAAGTCTTTTTCACTCCACTGCTTTACTCCATTCAGTCATGTAGTGGTGTAATTTTTCACCACAGATTTTCCCTTTTAAAATCTATGCACATCTGCTTTAAAACTAGCTGTAGTTTGTTGCTCCCTACCAATCAGATGGCGGAAGGCATATATTTATTACATGCTTGTCCCTAATAATAATAATGTGAATAAGCAGCAGATCAACTATAATTATTGATGATAATAGTAATAATTAAAAAAATCAGTCCTTAGATATTTAGAAAACATCTATCTATCTATCTATCTATCTATCTATCTATCTAGCTAGCTAGCTAGCTAGCTAGCTAGCTAGCTATCTGTCTGTCTATCTGTTTGTCTGTCTGTCTTCTATCTATCTGAATAGAAGATCTCTTATTTGCAGCAGAAGACAGGTCTAATTACGAAAAGGCAGCAAGGAGGGAGCATTGTCCTCCACTTCCAAAAGCACAAGCCCTTTGCTAGCGACATCTGTTCAGATTTGTCTGTTCTTATTAACTTATAGTTGACCTATAGTACACATTTGGGCAGTCCTTTTTGGGATGGTGAAGGGCAGCAGTGCTCATACATGCTGGCCAATTCATTATAATTAGTTTTGCAAACTGGGAAATCTAGAAGAGCAAAGGTTGATTAGGCACAGGATAATCAGAGCTGCAAAACTCAGTAAAATGGTATTTGGTTTTAACTGTGCCCAAGGGATACCTAGGGGGAAAGCAGATTATAGATACATCATGGTAGAGACAGTGCTATGCAGTCATGTCCAGAATTATTCCCAATGTTTTTATTCAAGTATGCAGTTAAACTTGCCCTTTGGTTAGACAGATTTAATTGGAGATTCAAGTGCCAGAATGTGTAAGGTATATTTCAGGTTCTTGTATCCATCGTCTCCAGCTGGTGCCTAAAACTGAGGTTCCTGAAATAACTATGCCCTTGTTAAAATCTTTGTTAGGTTTTCATTCAGAAAATGATAAATGGATGGGCAGGAACAGGAAACATTTAAATTCTATGAACATAAAAGCCTCATGTGGCAGTAGAAACAGAATAGTGGCTCTTTGCCAAAAGCCTGGGACAGACGCAGGGCCCTGAGCACCCCCACGTACTTGTGATGCCAGCGCTCAGCCACATGGTGAAATTCTAGCTCGCCAACTTTGTCTCATTACTTGGAGAATCTGTTTCAAATTTACTTATATGAAAACACCACAGCCTATTAAATATGGCTCATTACCAAGTTTAAAGGATATCTGTAACAGATATTTCTCAAACCTGCAGGTAATGGAGGCTACCCTTTGGAGAGTTACCTAAAATGACCCTTTGTGTGTTTAAACCATTTAATACCACCACTGCAAAATCAATTATAAGGGTATTTTAAAGGAAACACATATTGATTAAGAGACTCCTGGGATCCTTTAGTTGTGGTTTAGATTTGTCACAAGGATGATGCTGTCAAGTGTCTGATGTTTCACAACTGGAGGTTGCAGAGGGGCACACCCCTGTTTTATCTTACTAGAGGCATTTGAAGGCCCAGCCCCTAGACAGGGGAGACTGGTGTGACATATTGTTCAGCATCAGCATATGACCTTTTGAAACATTGCTTACCAAGGTTGTTGGCACGTCGTTCACAAAGCAAATCAGAAAATATGGGCCTCAAGAGGTTGCCTTGTTTATCCCCTACATCACGGAGGGGACAGTGACTCTTGTGCAATATCTGGCAGCTCCAGCAAGGAGATGCCCACCGCCCTTGCAGTGGCATCTATTCCAGCACTTAGCACTGTTTTCAAATATTTTTCCTAAAACTTTATCTCATTTGCATGAACATAAACAGTAATCTGCAAGTTTGAAGCTGTCCTTTCATGAATTTGTTTGAAAACCCATAGTGTGTCTTTCCATAGACCTCTCTGATGAAATAACCCCAGCTCTCTCAGTCTTTCCCAGGACCTTGTGTGCTCTGGACCTCTGCACATTTCCACTCTTCTTTTCTGGCCTCTCTCCAGTATATCTGTCTCTCTGGGGGGACTTTTTGATTGGTTGGTTTTTGTTTTGTTTTTGTGAGTGGCAAAGTTACAGAGTGTTTACAAACAGTTGATTGGGTAAAATAGAAGGCAAAACTGAAGAATTAACATTTCATTATTCGACTAATTCAGCTTGTTCCAGGTGGCCCAGTGCCAATTTAATGAATTTCTTGTAATTCTGATGGAAAAGATTGGGATGCCTTTATTTCCCGAACGTTGTAATTCACTTATTGTCTCTTTACTGCCGCTCCATTCTATAGTATTCACTTGCTGCTAGTTTTCAAATGGAATTTTTGAGTAACTGAGAATGAAATGAATAGATCCAGCACAAGAAGGTGGAAATTTACTGAGTGCTCTGTTCCATCCCAGCCACACACTGATTTATCTCTATCTTCATCTGCAAGCCAGCTCCCCTCTCTGCTTTCTAACTCTGCAATTGCTGCTGTAGTTTGGGACGTAAGAAAACTTCTCTTGTGTTTCCTTGCTATCCTAAGACTGTTGAGATTGTATCCTAGCTTTCTCTTTGTGTCTAAGGACAAAAAAAATCAGCCACAGAAATAACCTGAACCTAATTTTTCTGTGTTTTGTGAATGTAAATCTTGAATGGTTGTTTGCTGACACCAGCCCTCCTTATGGCTCTAAATGAGAACAGAATATGGTCCTGCTTGTTTGTAGAAAAAAAAGAAAACCCACATAGTTTGGACTTTCAGTGATATTATCTTTTGGTTTCTGATCTGTCCAATGGTTTTCAAATTATGCTGTCTAAAAAGTTACTCATAAGGCATCTGCTGAAGGATTTTTGGCCTAAGCTGATTGGCGAAGTGCTGGTTTTATGGGGTCTATATCTGGGTTCTTGACTGTTATTGCTTCTACTGGCTTATCGTTTCTATGCTGATTTGCAGCTCTGACTTGTGGTTACCTGCAGTAATAATTCTGGCCCTTTCCACTGAACAAATGGCCCAGTTTCAGAAGTGGAGTTGCAGAGAGGTTGCAAATCAGGGCCACATGTATGGACTTAATATTTGCAGGAATATGGATTGAAGGCACATTTTTGTCAGGGGAAGACGCCAAAAGGACGGAGCCTCATGGAAGCCAAAAGTTTGGGTTGTGCAGTGAAAATGCTCCAATTGAAGTCATGCTGAGATGACTTGGAAGAACAGCTCTTACCTAAGTTGGCAACAAGACCAAGAAAAAAACCATTTCAAAAAGCACAGCCCATTACGAGAGAGAGGCAGCAACCCTTGCAGTTGTTCTAGCTTCTGAATGAAACAACCTCCTGTGATGGCTGCATGTCTTCTTCAAGTGTTCTTGGGTTTGTAGCAAAATGTGAGAGAAATTTCCATTAATCTAATTTTGTAGAATAAATTTCTGTCATAGCTGTGTGCAGAAAAAAAAAGAGTATGAACCACCAAACTTTCCCAAACTCGGAGCAGTGTCTTGGGATGATGAAATGGATGATGGAGATGTGTGCATGACTGTCCCCTCTTCTGCAAATTTAGTAGCCACAGGGTGTGATGTGGTGACAACAGGCATTTCCTGGCTGGGCCTGTAATTCTTAGAGTAGAATATTTTTGCATGCCTCAAGTACAATAAGATCTGAATGTCCTCTTCTCTCCTGAAGGAAACCATCTATCTAACCAACCCTTTTGTTCACCCACTAGCTGTGCTCAGCACTTTCCAATTCACAGTTGTCTAAGTGATAGAGAATAGTTAGCATGGACTTTCAATCTTAAAACATGCATCTTGTGGAAGGAACCACGTGCTGTCCCTGTGTTTGGAGCTCAGGACACTCTGAAATGCTGAGAAATCCCCAGCTGGTACCTGCTGCTACATTATGGTGGCAAATAGTGTAAAAGAGGGGGTGAATCTGTACTGAGAGACAGCTGATGTTTGCACATTGTGCATTTCTATTGTTGCACTTTGGAGTGGCCCCATGGATGCCCAGAGCACCCATTTGTGGGTTGTGTGCATCAGTCATTTGAGCATCATCCAAGGGATGCATTTTGGGTGCCCATCAGCCCCCTTGGCAGCACAAATCAAGGCACAGTAAATCAGAGCAGTTGGGAGATTTCTTCAGAAGTGCTTTCTGGACCTGTGTGCGCTGCTGAAGTCCCTACACCTGCTCTCACCCTTGTGAGGTGAGGGGCCACTGCCTTCGTGACTAGCTTATCACTCCTGCTCCTCTAATCAGTGAGAATTACTGCTGTGGCTCTAAGGGATGAACACACATCCCAAACTCTCCTTCTTTATGTTCTCCTTCCCCAGTGCAGCACATTTGTCTCTGGTACCATCTCTAAAGCTCCACTTTGCAGTGCAGTGGTGGGGGCTGTGCTCTCCCCCTCAGCCAGGTGAAGAGCAGGAACCCAGCTTCCCCTCCACCTCCATCTCTCCCTGGGAGCTGTGTGCACATATCAGCACTGCTCCCACTCAAGTGCTTGCTATTTTGGAAAAGAGCAGAGAGGATATCAGCCCCTGTGTGCAGCACTTACTGGAAGTGCCTCACTGACTCACAGCAATTACTGGGGTATCTGAGGTTAAGGGAGTGATGAGTAACTGAGGTCTTTTTCACTTCAGGGATGACAGTCTCCTTATGCATCCTATGGAGAAAAGTAATTTGCAAGCCTTAAGTAAAGAATTTGTAATAGATGTATTTTTTTTTTTTTTGCCTCAACAATACTAGCAGTGTCTCTAAAATATCCCTTTGCAATGATTGGGGGTGTTATCAAGTGTTGCACACTGCATCCTCTCTGAGGATCCTGACCTTCGGCTGCATAGCCCCCCGGAAATTTGTTGTATCACATACAACACAGGGTCATGGCTAAAATTTACCTCTGGTTCAGCATCTATGGAGCAAGAGCCCAGTGAAACCAGGGAGGATAAGATTCTTGCTGAAAATCTTCCAAGAGTGCTGTGTGCCTCTTCTTTATCAACTGGTGAGCCACGTCCTTGGCAGACTTAACGATTGATGCCTGATAGCAGACATTCCTGGGAATACAAATCCCCACGCTGCCGTGTTATGCATTCATAAGGCAATTATCAAAATGGAGGTGATCTTGCTGAGCGTATAATTTGGATGCTGAATAATCTCTACCCAAATGTAGTATCGGTGCTGGGTGAAGGAGGTGTTATTCATGCCTGACTGTGTGTATCTTGGAGCAGAGAATACAGCCCAGCAGCTCTGGTAGCAAAAACTTATCAGTTCTGTGCATCCACAGACAAGAGTCCATTTACTGCAGTTGCCTCACGTTCCTGAAGCAGGTTCTGTTGCAGAAATGCTTAGTAATTATCTGACACTGTATATTCCCATGGATTAATGCAATTCCACCAGATGTACCACATGGTTGTTCCTACTTTT
This sequence comes from Oxyruncus cristatus, assembly GCA_013399855.1. NCBI lineage: Eukaryota > Metazoa > Chordata > Aves > Passeriformes > Cotingidae > Oxyruncus > Oxyruncus cristatus. The sequence continues at coordinate 3,144,397 of VXAY01005475.1, forward strand.
CTTTTTAGGCTCAGCATGGTTTTACTATGGGCTTTTCCATGTGTCTGTAAAATTCAGAGCAAGTTTGGCTGTCATTAGTCTCTTGCCTGCCTTCCATCACCAACTTTCCTTTCCTTCTTTGTGATGCCTGCTGTGCCACCTCCTCCTGGAGGGTGCCAGCCACAAGGGACTGGGGCTGCAGCCCATACACATTTAATACTTAAACTAAAAATACAGAGATGTCATTCCAGTCATTTCAACCCTGAGGCCAGACAGGCTTGTAGGGTTTTTTATCATGTAATGAAATGCTTCCAGTGACACAGTCTAAATGAAGAATAATAACTTATGCATCTTGTGGAAATCAATTCAAAACTGAAATGTAATTAAAATTGCTTTTAAAGGAGGACAAATCATGCTGAATTCAAAATATGGAAAATTTCATTTTAAACACTCACTTTTCTGAAGAATGTTGGGTTTGGTTCTGATTCATTGAAGTAATGAGAGGCTTTCAGAGATCAATGTTTGTCTAAAAAATACTGCCTTCCAGTTATGTAGACCACATGCAACCTGAGTGGATGAGACCATTCACTGGAGAACAAGTTTTGGTATCACTATTTAAAAGCAAGTCAAACAAAGAAGCTTTGTTTGAATAAAAGCCTTCATCCTAAGCTCTGGGCAGAGTAGATGAGGGACTTAAGAGTGGCTTGTAGGGTCACAGCCTCACCCTTTCTTCTCCTCAGGATCAAGGCAAAGTGACCTGTGGCAGCTCCTGGGTTTTATTGCTTTATGGGACTGTGTAAAGTGTGGGTTCACGAGACAAACCTCCTCTGGCATCACATTTTCCAAAACTTTTGGAACTTTCAGAGGGTGTTTTCTATCACACTTATAAAGCTTCAGATTTAAACCCAAAAGTGAGCCAAATGAAACCTTTTTTTCCTTGGTGGATCGTGGTTATGCAGGGTGGATTTCTGATACTATTTTTTGGGGCTTAAACCAGGAGCCAGTCATGGCCCTTGGGTTTTCCCGACCCCCATCAGGGCACTGTGCACTGACCCTGGGCAGACCCAGCTTTCTGCACCAGCGCCCATTCAGCCAAAGCCTGGTAATTGTGCAGCCAATTAGTCTTTGTTGGGAGCATCTGTGACAAAATACACTTTGTTTTAATAACAATCATTATTTGTAAAGCCACTAAAAATTAAAACAGATGCAGGCATTATGTAGCTGCTTACATTTGCGTGGCTCTACTGGCTTTCTTCAGTCATGAGTGAAATTGTAGCTTGTTCAGGGAATATGACAGACCCCTAAATATGGTGATCAGGCAAAATATTTTCACCCGGCTGCCTTCACACAGAGGAGCTCACACACGCCTGTGCTCCCAGTGGCTCAGGGTGAGACAACGAGCTGACAGATTCCTCAATTCAAAGTAAATTCATGTCAGCCTCAAAGGCAGTGAAGGGAGGGAAAATTGTCTCTCTCTCTTCCCCTCTTCATTCATGTGAGTGTTTGGTCTTGGTAAAGCTCCAAATTAAATTATAATTTTCAGGTTACAGTTCTGTGAGCATTTGTTTGCTTTTGAAAAATATTATCCCAGGAACTCAATTAAAAAAAAAAAATGTTTTCTCCACCTGTAGTGGTGGGAATGCATTTTCTGGTAATAACAGTACCAGGAGTTACTGTTCTTACATTGTTCAGAGACCATCTAGTCTTTTTCAAGGGAAAAATTGCATCAAAAAAAAAAATACATCAACTGAGTGCTCATAAAACAGTACAGGAAATATGGTTTGAAAATGTCTTAAGTCATGACTAAGAAGACTGAAATGTCTTGTCTCAAAGCCTGAGATTATATTCTTCCATTTTCTTAACATGCTTATTACCAGGTAACACTGCAGAGGTCAGTTAAGGAACATTTATATCTGCGATGAGAAGTAATGGGGACTTGTTCGAAGTTTTCATTGCATTGTTGTCTGAAGAATGTGAGAGACTAGGAAAGGACTTCAGTGAGGGAGATGTCTCAGTTTAGTACAAGCCTCTCTTGCTTTTTCCAAACTGGCCCCTACTTGCCCAAAGTTCCCTTCCATTCGGTGCACAGCGTGGCTCATGCCATGAGCTCGTATGAACTGCAAGGCCACTCTTCTTCATTTGCTAAAGAGAACAACAATGGGATTCTCTTCTCTTTCTAACCTTCATCTTTCACATCAGAGCCTTCTTCAGAAATTGCTCTTCCCCATCTGCTCCTACTGCCTCTCTGTCTCTGACTGTTCCTTGAGGTTACAGTTCTCAGGGACAACCATGAGTTACAGACATTGTGCGTCACGGGGAGCACCAGGACATATGAAAACAGAGAAATCCTTATCATGATCTTTAACTATCCTTCACTTTTCTTTCTTCATATTTCCTGCTGTGCTGTGCATCCAGTAGGGCCCAGTTCAGTCAGTACCTGAGCATTTCCATTAAAATCAGTGGGATGAATGGTGTCAGCAAGAGCTACTCATCTGAGGAAGATCTAAAGCATGGCACTGGAATTGCAAGTTAGATCTCCTTAGGCACCTATTGGCTTTATTTCTAAATCTGTTCTAAGTATATTAGGAGACCTTAAAAGTGAATCACCCAGACCTTTAAATAAATAATTGATCCTAACCATAGTCTTGTAGGGGAAGTTGCTGAGTAGAAATTTTTTCCACATTTTTCAAGTCCTAGTCTGGGATGCAGTCATGTCAGTGGACTCGTCCAAAACGCAGACAGACGGTTTCAAAAGGAGATTAAGAGAGCAGGAATTCCTGGCTCTTGGCCCTGTGTTCAGACCGTTTGCCCTGACAGAGAAGAGGAAACCACAACACACCAGGCTCTTGGTTGGAGTGCACTCCATTAAAGAGAATACGAGACTTTTAAATTAGGCTCTATTTCAGCAAGGTGCTTTCAGCATGCACTTAATGTTGTGTGATTTATGCAATGACTTCACATGTTTTCCATGGGGTTACTCACACTTAATGTTATTTGTTTGCTGAATCAGGGCCTAAATCAGATCTTCTTTTAAAACTTCCTAGTTAATTAGTGATCTCATATTATCTTGTGCCCAGAGCAGTTTTCAAACTGGCATTTTAGAGCCTGTGGGTACAGTTAGCTTAGAGTAATCAAGATAAATGTTGGATTTGGAATGCTAGTCCCATCCAAATTGCATGTTAACTAAAAATACTGTTTGCATATGCACTATTGAATGCAAATAATATTGAGGAACTGAACTGGCCCATGTGTACAATTGAGGAGATGTTAAAAATCAGGAAAAAGAGGGAATAAACAAGAAAGCCACTGGTATATTGAAGAACAAGCCACTTATTTCTGTCAGATTCGTGACACAAGGTTTTGCAGTAACTAGGGACTATTTTTTTCCAGCTGTTGTAAATTGGCTTAAACTTACAGTTAATTTTTCAGCTGAAGTAGAAGCATAAGATGATGGAGGAAGGCTGGTAATGTGTTTATACTATGTGACAGAAAGTCTGTGTCAGTTCTTGTCCTTGCTATAAATGTCCTGTTGGACTGTGGGCAACTCTCTAAAGTTCTGTGGGCCTCAGCTCTCTGTTTTCTGCTTCATGTTTCATTTATCCCTTGGTTGCATATCCAGAGTTTGGGCTTTGCAGGACACAGCCCAGTGTCAAAAAGCTGAAAAAGTTTCAATACTGCTTCTGGGATTTCCATATCCCAAGACCTAAACACGTATTTTCCATCTAAACAACTCCTGTTAAATATAAAGAACCATGGCAATGGATAACCATGCGTCCTAGGAACAAATCTTCCCTAAGGGCAGAATTTTAGGAATAGAAAGATGCTGTCCAATGCATACACAGAAGAAAAATCATCTTTTTTTCCAACTCCACACATGATATTAATTAGTTCTACCATGTAATATTCACCTTAAATAATACTGACAATTTATGCTTAAAAGCATTTTGAGCAAGACAAAAGGGCGTATTGATCACAGTAAATACTGTGAAGCAAAATACACAGTTTGAGCTGTGATCCTCCATCAGGCTCCTGGTGAGGTAAAACCATGGAGCCCTGCAGCTGAGATCACAGCCCTGAGCAGTGCAGGTCGTTGGGGTGGTACCAGGAGGAGCTGGGAGAACTTCAGCGTATCCCTCAGGGAAACAGCATCGCTTCTTGTAGGACGGTATTTTCATAAAGGAAAGGAAGCCAGGAGAGTAATTTTCCTTTTTTTCCAAAGAAATAAAAAGGACCAAACGTTGTAGTTCATAATCAAATCATTTACGATTTGATTATTATAAATGGCAAGTTATTATCTGTGTTACAGAAACACCTGCATATATGAACCAGATGTAGGGCCCACTGTGCTAAAATTGTATCCTTCTGTAGGGCATTTGACTTGCATATCTTCTTCCTGGTCCTTGTGCAGCAGGATTGAACCAATGTGCTGTTGTTTGGTCTTACCTTGAAATGGAATGAAAAATGACCTCTTGACATTTCTAAGACTGCCCCTCTCCATTTTCTTTAATATTGATTGCTTGAAGGAGATCTAGCCTATGAAAGTAAATAACCCCAAACACACCTTAGAAGCACCACAGAGTAAATTCAGATGAAATAGTTAAAGAATTAATGCCATGTTGTCATAATTTCAATAATTTTGATATAATAGTAAAATTATATTTGTTTTCTTGATGTTAGTGCTGACATAAGACTGCTGTGCATTATACCAAAATAATACGGAATACATTATACTGCATAGTCCTGAAAGCATGAGGTTGTATTTAAAGTTCATCTTTATCACACAGGGTTTCAATTTGAAGGTGATGTAGCTTCCAAATCAATTAGGAAGTATGGAAAAATTTACTTGCTGGGTAGAATTCATCTATTAATTTGAACTGCAACAGAAATCTGTGTAGATGATTTTAATCTCCATGTTGCCAGTAGTTCTCTATGGTGGAGTAAGATGACATTTTATGATCTGTCAGAGTTGTTTGCATTTTTGACACAGAGACCTGGCATTACTAAGGTTAAGTGAAAGGAACCAGAGGGAATTAAATATGAAACATTTATTCAAGGCAGAGAGAAAGATGTTCTTACTATATGTTAAATGACATCCACCCATCACTGATAGTCAGAAGGTGCAAGAGATAGACTTTTTTTTTCCCTAGAGTCCTTGCAAAATAATCCTGGAACTGTCCCAGAGTATTCAGGAAATCTCCTTATGGCAAGTAGTATCAAAATGTATTGCAAATCTTGCACCACTTTTCCAGCTGTCACATTAAGCATTGCTAAGGTACTGAGAAGGAATTTCTGAACATCTTCACTGTCAGTCTACCTCAGCCTCTCTGGTTGTTGAAGCTTTACCAGTGGTATCTGTAGGGAAGCCTGAGCAACAAAGAGCTCTGAAAGCTTCCTTTTCTTCTTGCACAGCCAACCTGTACATGATCCCAGTGCTATCAGGTCATGAATACACATTCAGCCCTGGGAATACACACCAAAAAAGCTCTGCATAATGCATAAGGCTCCACATCACTGAAACTCCTGAATGCCAGTTAAGCACGAGATTTTTTTTTTTAACTTGTACATGAATAGCCATTTCCAGGGGTTTCAGTACTGGGGCTGTAGTTATTTGGCCAGCAGTATAAACCTGCACTAATTCAGAACCTAAAGCATGATTTGCAGCTAGAACTGGGAAAATTGGTCTCCGGCTTTTATACCTGTATAAATAGGTATATTAATATAGCTATATTAATTAATATATGATAATATAATAGAATATATTACAATATATATTATAAGAATATATAATATAATATATTATAATAGATAACTAATATATAATTTAATATATTAATATAGAATATATATTATTATTGATATTTTAATATATAATCAATATATATTGATACACTTGTATATCAATCTGGACATGTAGATACCTCATTTGTAAGTTCATTCAAATACAAAACCAGTTCAAATAAAAAACCAGTTAAATAATGTCTCCAGAAACAGTTGAAATTGTAAAAAATACTTAACAATATTCCATGAAAATGTAGGAATAAAGCAGAGGCCTGGCTAACACAGCTTGAAATTGTAGGTCTTCAAGCTTTGCCTGAAAGTCCATTGAAGTTGATAGAGGGATTCTCATTGCATTACCTAGGACTTGCATTTGAGTGCAAGTGTAGACCAATACTTTAGAAGCATAAAATAGGAATAATTGTCAAAGCAGCACATGAAAATACAGCAAACAGTCTAAAAAGCTGTTGGATTAATTAAGGGAATCCTCCACAGATGCTCTATGTTGTGTTAAAATGCATGGAGTTTGGAGGTAATAGCAGGTGAGGTATAATTAAAGGGCTTTTGAATTTAATGCTCCAAGGTTTGAGGTCTGCATGGTATATTATCAATCACTTAACCTGGATTTTATTGCGTGCCTTATGCAACTCAACAGCTTCTGAAGAAAACTAATTTAAATGCTCTGCAATGTAACAGTACAGTATTGATTTGATGTGTATCCCATTTGATTTGAAGATGGAAAGCAACACAAGCCTCTGGTCTTTGTCCTGGATTCCTGTGTCCAACACACGGTATGTCCCAGCCATGAAGCACTCACTGAAATCAGCAGCTTCGTGGGCAGAGCAAGCACAGGGTCTGCAGTGATGCTTCCCAAGGGCCCTCCTGGCTCTCAGCAGACCAGGGCTCTATTCTGCTGTTTGAGTAAAGGCATTACCACTGGGGAAAAAATTCCCAGTTAAACACAGTATTCCCGGTAAACCAATTGACATCAGCCAGGCTAAAGGGGATTTAACTGCATGGGAGGATTTAATTGCAGGCATAACTTGGCCAAAATGGGAAAATTACATGAGAAATAATAAGTTTTGAGCTTGGGAATAACTGATCGGGCCTTGGTAGCATTTGATGGATAATTTTTATTCATCAGTCCCCTTTTTCTCCCTTATAAAGAATGGTTATGATGTCTTCCCTTGACTGGTAGGGACAGTACTTTGCTGAACTGGATGTAGTGGTGATTCTCCCTTGCACAGACAAGGTTCAGATGCCAATGCAATTGAACGGGTGTGAAAAATATATCTGTGGCATAGGAGTGGCTCCAATCAGATGTTCTTTCATAAGGCATTTACAGATCCTTCTTTTACATTTAATGCTGTATAGTGTCACTAAGGAGATGCAAAAGGTTGTTGCCTGTAGTTACAAAGGGTCTCCTCATGTATCACCATGAGCTGTTTTGATCAACTGATTGGGATTATCAGCATTTCCATTAATGAAGAAGGGGTTTGAAAACCTGTAGATCTTTGCAGGCAATGTTTGCTGCTGCCTTGCATTGTGCATATGAGCACTCAGTGTAGACTATAGCAAGTCAAAAGGCTTAGTGTGAAATTTTGTGTGATTTACATGCAATAATGTACCGGAGGTCTTGAGGAAAGAGTTGGTGTTGAATAACAAAATAGTCTGTGGGAAATGCAGCCAAACAGCTCTAAGGTGCTTTAGGGGAACTAAGGAGGTTGTCAGCAATAAAAGGAGTTGGGAGGTTTTAATCATTGAGAAGTGTGGGTGGGACTGTCATCACCAGCCACTGCTGACCATAAAAGGTCATTCCTGCAGCCCTCAGGCAAGGCTTTCCTTGCCTGAAGAAGCTGTATAATCACATCTAAAACACCCCATCACTGTTAATTTCTGGCAGGTCATTTCACAAAGCAGCTTTTGGTTATAAATATGTGAGCATCTTTGCACTCCCAATAACTAAACATTATTACTAGCTGGTGGTTAGGAGCGTATGTCTTGTGTTCTGTCCACAGAAGAGACTGAATGTATTTACATTTCAGCACAGAGGCAGATTGTATTGGGATGGTTTGGTCAGCATTTATAGAGAGGCCAACAACTCCCATGCCATCAAGAACAACATAAAAAGGCTGTTTCTTGACATGGCCCACACAGTTAAGTTTGATGAACCTGAAAATGTTTTGTACAAAGAGACCTTGCAATGTTTTGTCTAATTGTCACAAAATACTAATGATATATCCAAGTTGCTGTTGTTTTCCAAAATATAGTGGTAATACTCAACAAGGAATAAAATCTTCCCAGCAGAATGATGTAATATGTTTAAATATGTAAACTCTGTAAGTGGCCCTCCAAATGATTTGAAGGGAGCCTATAAAAAGAAATTGAACACTACCCTGGTTTGCCCTGCAGTGAGGGTCTTCCTCAGCACTTTGGTGTGCTCGGGATGGTCACCAGTGCCCGCGGGACACCCCTGGCTGGTGCAGAGGTGCAGAGCTGTGTATAATCTCCATTTCTCTGAGGCAGAGACCATGCCAGCTGATGGCTCTTGAGTGTCCGTCATCCACAGGCTGGCTGAGCGGGTGACTGATGTTCCTAAACAGCAGTTTAGCGCTGGAGAGAGCCCCGGGGGCTGAAGTCATCTATTTATGTGCAGAGCATCCTGCACTCAGCAGTGCAGTGTCTGGCCCCTCGAGAGGAAGCACCCAAGGCTGCCTGCATGGGACCCAGCTGTCCTAGGCATCCTGGTGACTTTCTGACATGGATGTGTGCCTGGAGAAGCTGTCCAAAGGCCACTAACACTTCTCCCATCCACCTGTGGCTCCCGGGTCAAGCTGGGAGGGCTCTTGCTGGTGTTCCCTCGGGATGGGTGACTCAGGCAGCCCCCTCCACGGCCACGCTTCCAGCTGCCAAAGCACCTTAAAAAGAGTGGCTTTGAAAATGATGGAGTTGTCCATATGGCTGGAGTGGGCATGGAAGTGAATGGCATGGAAGGTGTCTTCCAAAAGAGGGCAAAAAGTAAGGGTATTTGGGAAAGTCTGGAAAACGTGGATGCTACAGTACAGCCTTAAAGCAGTACAGGGATTTTGCTTCCAGGAGATGTTGGATAGACTTGAACTGGTGACATGAAAGTGAGTGTGCAGGGCTTCCTATGCCCTGACTTGTGTCACTCCACCTGAGGAATTGCTGTAATATATATTGGTGTTTGATGTAGCTGCTGGTAAACAGTTTCCTACGGCAGGGGTAGACTGGCAGGACAATTAATTTATGGATGGCTTTTTTCCTTTGTCCAGTCCATATTCTGCTTTTCACTGGAAAGAAAGATGTCTACAGCCGGGCTGGATTATCAAACTGCCACTGATGTTATCAGGAGTGTTGATTTATCATTTATTTTTACCCACCATTAGGAAGTGATGGACAGTGATGCCTCTGGCAATTCACACCCATGAGTATTTAAAGGAGCCAGTCACAATTTCATGCAGTCAGGGCTCTTGTTGTTGTCTCAGAAACCAATTAGAAGTTTAATTAAAATCAGCACTGTCTTTATTGGCTACAACTCTAAATATCCTAAAATGATCAGACATGTGTCTGCAGCCTTTAGAATTGTGAATAGTGAACAGTTGCCAAATGCTGAAATGAAGGAAAGTGTTGGCATGCATTTAAAACCCATATAAATGCTAAATTAAATCTTTTAGGTTGGATAATAATCTCCATATTTATTTAAAACTATTTTAAGTATATCTGTCTCAAAATAAAGCAAGGAGGCAAAGGGAACGACATATACTTTAGACAGAACAACATTACTCATCAGACTTTTAAGTTTAATGATCACAAGGCTTTTAAAAGACTCTCTGTGCAATACTATAATGTAGAACATATTTTCAGCTGAATATTTAGGACAAATAGAGTCAGTTGCTACAAGACAGAATTAAGGCTCCAAAAATGAGCTTTTGAGAGGCCCTGGGATGGCACCATGGTGGGGAAAAGCTGGTCACTTCTCACATAGTTCTTTTCTCCTCCCCATTACACTGGAGTCCTGATGTAAAACTCATTAGATTACCCAGTTTATGTTTACTTTATAAAACTGTAATAGAGTTTTGTTGAATGTGTATTTCTTCTCTTTTAATTTATGTCTTTAATTTAAGAATGCTTTGGCATATATTATAGGCAAAGAGTCTTGTTCAGGAGAAACATTGGTTTGAGGAGGAAACTGTCCCAGTATGGCTTGGATCTGAGTGCAAATGTATAGATTTACATGAATGCGAATGTATCAGAAAACTTCCCCTATTTTGCTTGTTAAAAGTTAAATCACAGGCTCAGTAGCTAACTTCTTGAAGAAATAGAGTCAAGGAATGTCTGCAGTCATGAGGTGTCAGGCTGTCAGCAAAATAAAGGAAAGAGTCAAAGCAATGTAAAAAAAGACATTTTTATTTTAATGTCCCTTCTGTTTTGCATCCTTGAGTGTGAGAGTCTCACCAGGCCTGCAGCAGAGGAGTGTCCTTCACTTTCAAACAGAACCTCAGTGTTATACAATGGATCTCACCCAGGATGTTGTAAAAGTCCTTAATGGTCCATTTTGTGGGATTTAAAGCTGCAGGATGCTCGAGTGTTTGCCTTGTTTGTTAGGATTTTTTTTTCCTATGCAAAAGGAAACCTCAGAAATACACCTCATTACTAATATTAGACAGTCAGTGTGTGGTAAAAATAACATTAGATCTTGGTGTAGTTATAGCTGCAGAGCTGCTCTTGCTGGTAACAGCCACACGCTCAGATGCTGCACCAGATCACGTCTGCCAAGAGTCCGACTGACTATTCTGCAGTCTTTATGTACATAGAGACAGTTGCTGTGGACAGAGCTGTTACTAAAAAGGCACAGAAATCATGCTTTCTGCTTTTTCATCCCATCCTGAAAGTGCCCTTCCAGTGCCCATTGTAGGAGTTGGTTAGGTGAGAAACCAGAGATGCAGAGAGGAAAGTTTGCATTTTCTCTTCTGTACTTGTGTGCTCTGCTCAGGGGTAGTGGTTGATTGCAGCACAATAGTGCTGCTTTCTCCATGTTAGAAGGTATTTTTTCCATGAAATATGTGCCCTGATAACACAGAGAAGTCCAGATTTCCTTCTGTCACTGAGACGGGCGTTCTACAAGTGTAGCCCCATTCTTCTGGCCTGCTTTTGTCAATCATTGTAAACAGGCCAAACCCTCATCTCCCAGAAATGCGAAAATAGGAACAGTTCCTTTGGTCAGTGATGTGTAGGAGGAAACAACACATCAGAAGGTTTGTTCCCAGAGAACTGTTGCAAGTGGGCTTCAAGCAATAAGTTTGATTAGACATAAACTTAAGCATCTATAGTGTCCCGGTAAAAGCAGTTGATAGTAACAGAGTCAGATGTCCAGTAAAGGAAAACTTAAAAAATGGCTGAAGTGTTCTGTACTTTCAGTTGTGAATGTACTTAAACCAAACCTGTTTCTCATCTTCCTATCAGCAAAAAGGTATCATCAGGCACAAGGTTGTTTAGGGGTGCAAGGTTTCACCTTCCTTTCTGGCATGCAACAGGGATCATTTGATAAACGTAGTCAGCAGGAAGCCTTAGGCAATGTTGTGCACCTCAAGCTTTCGAAAACTGCGGGTTGGGTTCAACAACACCTTGAAAACAAGATTTCAAAAAATTATATGTTTGCTGGCTTTTTGTATCTGTATCCTGGACTTTAGGCCTCTAGGATCTGTCCTCTTAAAGTTTACATCGTTAACCAAGTTTAAAGGAAAGTTTTAAAGGAGGCTGGTGGTAAAATCAGGAGCAATCAATCTCTGTTTTATGGTATGTTAAGTCCGGTATGAATTGTAATGGAGAACTGAAGTTTTATATCATATTCTCTTACGTGTAACATATGTACTTCCAGATGTGACACAAATGGGACTTGTTGATATTCATCCAACACAATGCACTGATCACGCTTTAATTGTATGCAGTAATATATCACAGATTTTATTGAGATAAAATTTTAGAGTTTGGAAGCAAATTAGTCAGGCTTATTTGAACACATTTAAATAGACACTCTGGGAACCTGCAGAGCTCTGTGTGTTTTCCATTTCTTGTAAGATCTCCAAAGCTAAATTGGAGAAGGCATCATTAAAATGCCACACAACTGCCACAATTGTCTCTCCCCAACCTGTAATTACAAATAGTTCCCACCGATTTGCCCCACTGACCTCCAGTGAAGGCGAATGAGCATTTATTTGACACCGTGTTGCAAATTGTCCTGCGTGTTTCTTGATATACATTGAACTTTTTATTCTTTCCGCTTTGTTTCTTTGTTTTTTGGGGAATCATGAGTTGGTAGTACTTGCCTAAAAGTTATAAAAACAAGAGAAAGAAAACTTTAAAAGCGAAGAGGGAATGTGTTGGCAGAAAAAATCCATTTGAAGCCACTGGAGAATTCCTACTGTCACTTGAAATGGCTGTTGTGAGGGGAGATAGTGCAAAGGCCTGGATTTTTAAACGTGATTAAGATAAACAAACAGTGTTTCTTATCCTTGAGCTGGTTACAATCTAATCCAAGCAGCTAAGTGTAAAAGTGCATTTTTGGCCTTAATTGATATTTTTAATAATGTCAGTGCACAGTCTGGAACAATCACATTTTGCTTTGACAGCGCAAAGCGTTGTGTAAGTTTTCACCCCTACCACTGAACTATAAACATGGCCTGAGCCAGCCCATCAGAGCTTGAACGTTTGAACTGGGACCCTCTCTGCCTGGAGCACAGGAAGATGTTCTTCTTGCCAAGCAGAGTTGTCAGTGATGGTTTGGGGGGACACCAGCAGGGGCTGGTTGCAAGAGTTTTAGATTTTATGGGTCTGATTTCATAAAGTACCTGGCCATGAACTCTCAGGGTGCAGAAAGAGCTGTGTGTGTGAGAGAGCCAGGTAGGGCTTATCCCGAGATAGTTTAACTGCCTGTTCATGGTGCAGTTTCAGTATTAATGGTGAAGAGGGAAATTCTTTACGTACTGATGGATGCTAAAGCTCCTGTGCAATGTCTGTCACGATATATCCTCCCTGGTTATTTGCTTTAAGAGTGTTAAGTCCGTCTAATTTCTTTGTAAGTCTGAGGCTGAAGTTTTTGTTGGAGTCCGTATCCATGAGCAGTGTCTCCACTACTGGTGGGTTATTCCATCTGTCCCAGGAGCATGCTCACCTCCAGCCAAACGGGACTTCTGCCAGAGGGTGGTTCCTTCTCACTCAGAGCCACACTGCCCTGTGCTTAGAGGGACAATAGTAAAAGGAAGGATCTCCAAAAGAAATGTGAATCCTTATTCATCCTATCCACAGTGCAAATCAAAGCTTTGTCTGCTTGTTGCTGGCCCAGGGTGTGGGGAGCAGGTGGAGCCTGGGGAAGCTGCTGTGGGTGCTGGGAGCCATCCAGACTTCTTCTCTGTGTTTAGGTGGTCTTGAAGAGCTTTGGGTAGCACAGCATTGGCCCCAAACTGCTGCCCCAGTGCATGGATCTCTCTGCTGTGGGCCTGGCTAAAATGATGCTGCCATAGGTTATAATATAACATCTTACAGAGAGATTTGTAGGTTTTCTGCAGCAATTTCCATCACTTGAGTTCAATTCTTCCATTTGGCATCTCGGATTCTGCCCTGCACCCAAACCCAGGAGAAGAGAGGGTGAAAAACTACAGGAGGGGAAAAACTACAGCTTTTCCAAGCAGCAGTTATGATTTGGTTTAGACTTGGGGGAAAAAAGCTCACCAAGAAGCAATAACAAAAGCAAAAGAAACCAAAGCAGAATGCAACAACATAAAAAAATACATCCAACAAAAAAACCGGAAGGGAACATAAAGTAATTTTCTGTTTTCTTTTGAATTTAGAAAAAAGAAAAATCATAATGCTATAAACCCATATCAGTTATATCTTAGCCCATTTTGTTTATTTGGAGTAGGAAAAGTTTGTCCTTGTATTCACTCAAGCTAACTCATTTGCTCCATGTAGTTTGTTTACAGAGCAATGACACTCTTTTTATTACTTCTGCTTCATTCAAAATCTGTATCTTTCATTTACAGTCTTTAGTGGCCTAAAATTATAAATACAATTTTAAATTTAGTTTGCCTGTGGGAAAAGAAAACTTGGGACAAGTTGGCTGTGCAATCTTCAGACCAAACCTACAGCATCAAATGAAAGGGCTGAGAGCAAGTGTTGGTGAGCACAAGAGACACTGATAAGGTACTGTTGGGGGTGGGAAAACCGAGATGGGTTAAGCTTCAAAGCTGCTGCTCAAGAGAGTAAATGGGACATAAGATGTGGAAATGCCATGTCTCTTGTCCGTATGAGTGGAAATGAAGTTCATCTCGACCCTAAGAGCCAACACTGACATGGCAGAGAACATCCACAGGCGTCCAAGGCTGGTGTGAGCAGGAGAGAGCACTGGGCTGTTACCAGCTTGTCCCCTTGCATCCTTTCTGCCTCTGTGAGAGGAGGAGAGCCGTGGTCATGGTTGGCTCTATCATGAGAAAACGCATAGCTTTGAGTGCTGAATGAGTTGGGATTTTAAGAAAAGGAATGGTTTAGACACATGTGTTTTCATCCAGGGGCTGCTACTGTTCATATCCTCCTTTTACTTCTTTCCAGTGCTGTAAAGCAAAGGCTTGTTCTGAGTTTCCTCTCAGCTTTTCACTCCTGGTGTACACGTGCTTCAATTAATTAAAAATGTAAAGTCAGGAATCTCTCTGGACCAGTTCTTCTTTCTCAGTAAGATACAGAGTAAGACAAACTAAAATTGGTACTACCATGTGAAATACTGTACTCACTGTGTCCGTGCTGACCCTGCATCACCAGCCAGCTGGCTCCTCAAAAAGAATTTTAGTGCCCTCTGAAACCTGTGAAGCACTTCACAAGTTCACACGGCCTCGGTAGCCAGATCTTGCCAAGGTTGGCTGGTATCCACACCACCCTGCATGTGGGTAGTTCAACGTGCCAGACTCCTGAACAGTGTAGTTGGAGCTGGTTGATGATTGTGTATTTATCAAACAAACCTTGTCTGTTTATATTAATTCACATTCTCTTTGAGTATCACTTCAAAAAAACAGATTAAGCTCTCCTTAATTTCCATGACACTTCTGCTCTGGGATGAGGAGCACAGACACCTGTACATAAATTCAAGGTCTGGTGTCCAGCTAAAACCTGTCTCTTCATGTGTCCATCTTGCTATCTTCCATGCCAAGGAAGAACTCCATCTACTCTATGGTAAAGTTGGTACTGATCCAGACGTCTGACCTTGACTGCACAAGACCTAATCCATTGAACCAGATCTTGGTTTATTTCTTCATGTTTCCCAATCATCAATGAGGATCAGTGCCCGGAAGATACTTCAGAAGATATGGCTTTCCATAAGGCAAGACAACCTGGCCATCCATCTCAGGTTGGAAGTTTATTGGTAAATATGAATCAACTCTTAAGTAATACAGGCAATAGTCAAACAGAAATGTTGCTACCTGTGGTGGGTTGGCCCAGCAGAGCTGTTCCGTCACTGCCCTACTCAGCTGGTCAGGGGAGAGAAAATGTAACCGAAGGCCTGTGGGTCGAGATGTACAGGGAGAGATCACTGACAGATTACCATCCAGTGCAGCCTTCCCACAGGGTCACAGCCTCCTTCAAGCATCCCCCTGCTCTGGCATGGGATCCTGCATGGGCTGCAGGTGGATTTGTGATCCCCTGCCATGGGCTCCAGGGACACAGCTGCCTCACCGTGGTCTGCACTGTGGGCTGCAGGAGAATCCCTGCCCTGGTGCCTGGGGCACCTTCTGCCTCTCTTTCTTCACTGACCTTGGGATCTGCACAGTTGTTTCTCTCACATGTTCTCACTCCTCTTCAGCTGCTGCTGCTGTTGTGCAGGTGTTTTTCAGCTTCCTTAAATCTGTTACCCCAGAGGTGCTACCGCCATTGCTCACAGGCTCGGCCAGCGACAGCTCCATCTTGGAGCTGACTGGCATTGACTCCATCAGACTTGGGAGCCTTCCATCAGCTTCTCACAGAAGCCACCCCTGCTACCAAAATCTTACCACTCAAACCCAATACACTACTTTAGACCTGTAGCAAAGAAACTAAAGATATTTTTACTCCATTCTGGGATAGCCAGAGCCAGTTTGGGACTCAGAGCTCTTACATGCACAACACAGCATCCCGGGGATCTTCAAGAAAGTCTACTGAAACAAATTTCACAGCCTTGACACAGTTAAGATACGTTGGTTCTTTAACCTTTGATATTTGCACTGTACAGTTTCTTATGATCCTACTCTTAATCCTGGATTTAATCTTTCAGAGACAGGGCCAGGCTCTGCACCCTCCATCTCACCAAATGGATGTCAAATGGCTCTTTTGGAAGAAGGAGCTCACATAAATATTCAAGACATCCTCACCAGCAGCAGAAAAGGCTCAGTTATAAACACTTACCTGGCAAGGTAGGAAAGTATTTAAGTTTGGCTCACTGACACCTTCTGTCTCTATCCAAAGCACAGAGCCAAGGTGTTTTAAGCCTGCCAGTGGAGAAGTCAGGCCCCCCAACAAGATCACCAGAAGTTCTATTTTAGAAATGATCTGGTTTTGCTTTCTGCAAAGATAAGAGTTTAAAATATTTAAGAAAGAAACATGTGTCTTCCAAGGCCCATAACTCAATTTTCATGGGACTTCTGAGACAAATTTTGCAACCAGCACCCTCATTCTTTCCTTTTCACTTAGAGGTGACTGAGAAAGCTACAAAGCTATAGCAGCAGGGCTCCCTTCCAGTATTTTATATGCATATGTCACACAGAGACCTCACAGACATATATCAAAAGTGATCTCAGAATTTCATCCAAATTGGCCAATATATCCATCAATAGTCTTTCCAGAACTTGCAGAAACATGGAAAAGCTGAGGTTTCAGGACATTTGGGTACAGTGGACTGTATGGACCAGTGGACCCCATGGACAGACATGCATTTTAGATTCACTCCTCGGCCTTTTCCACCTTCTGCAAAAATAATAATTATAAAAAGCATATCTATCTCAGCATAAGGTAATCTAAGCCCAGCTCAACTTGCACTTTAGAGACAACCTTTTCACCAGACAGCTTGTGGCATGTGTAGAGCTCTGCATGGGCTGTTCAGAGGACAACCACTCCCCGGGCATGTGCCTTGTACTCCAAGGGTGCTCATGACTGCAAAGCCCTTGGTCTGTCTGCAGGGGGGTTTCGATTCCTCACTGTCGTCTTTTGATGACAATTGCAAAGTAATGAAGAAAAGAACTGCTAGAAGTTAAAATATGTCTTTGTGATGGTTCAAATCAATACTCAGTTAGGAATTTGGGGGGTTGGGGTGTTTTGTTATTTCTTTTTTCTCAAGCAATCTTTCAGAAGAACATGCTTGCTTAGTGCATTTCAACTATAATCTGTGACAAAAATGAATATTGTTTTCTTGACTCAGAATCACTATGGTAAACTTCAACAATGTGTGTGTATATGCATGAGAAAGCGAAAGAAAAAAGGAAATTTAAAGAGAAGGACTTAGACTGAAGGGCTAGAAGCTGTGTTGCTTTCAGTGCAGCAATCCCTTTGCTTCAGACAGAAGTGTCGAAGGCTGGTAAAGAGTAGTTGACTGAAGACAAGGGCACTGAAGTTATTGAAAACATCCAGCAAGTGGGTAACTTCTTTGTTCATGGTGATGCATTTCCTTAAATCAGTTTGCTTAGAGTGAATTGTCTGGTAAGAGCTCTGCTCCCTGTTTGAATGGGAAGTGGGAATATTTAATTTGTGTCATCAGAGGTTAGATAATGCTAAGTCAAGGCAACTGTGCTGACAGATGGGAATACTTAGTCACAACCAGCTCCTGGAGGCTGTAAGATCTACAATCTTTGAGGACAAGTACATTTGTTTTCTTATCAATGATACGGGAACAGGAGGCCCTCTACAGAAACATTGATTAGGTCTTATTTTCTCTCCTCATGCTTTAAAGTTCATCTGATCCTTCGTAAGAACTTGTGCCTACTTATCCTGTTTAATTTATTGAAATACTTTAAGCCATTCAAATTATCCCCAGGTACAGAAGGACTGATAGAAGTGTCTACTTCAGAAGCAAAACTGTCTTATTTTACTGCAGTTTGGAGGTGGCTGAGAGAAAACCCCGCTGGTATTCCGGATGCATTCATGGCAATTAGTCAAGGAGCTATCAACAGGAATCCTTACATTTCTTTTGTCTGTGTCATCTTGAGAATATCTTTTCCCAAAGTACAATAAACTTCAGTAGGCAGAAAACGCTACAAGAAAATTCCAGATATGAAATACAGTGTTTCTTCAGTGTTATAGAGAGAATTCTGATGCTTGTAAGAATCAAATACTGCATGAGATCAATAATCCCTTTAAGTGCAAGTTTCTGTGTTTTCTTTGTTTGGTTGGGATTTTGTTTTGAGGTTTTTGTTTGTTTTCTTTTCCTGTGCTTTTAATGTTATTTTTCTCTTTCTGGATCTTTCTTATTTATTTCCTCCCTGCTTAGTGAGACAGAATGGCATATAAAACATATCACAAAAGCAGTGGTGCTGTTTATTTCAGGGTATTACATTTGTCCCACCATTATCAATCTGTTTGGTGGAAAGTTCCACAGCGTGCTTTGTTTGCGACAGGTATTGAGAAATGGATGTTTCTATCAGCTTGTGTGTCTCCATTTCCTTAATGATTGCAGTCTTCTGCCACTGAAATTCATTGTAAAACTAACTTGATCTTACTGGAAAACAGATTTCACCTAATGTATGTTTGTTGCAGAAAGATCTAATCATGCAGCCTGATAAGACACACAATGAATACATTGACACAAGGATAGGATTCGTAAGGAAAGCCTCATAAAGGCATTGTGAATTTGGGTCAGAATTTGAACAATCTGAACTTTTTTGAACTGACATCCTCCCTCCCAAAAGCCACAAGAAAGTTTTCAAGGCTGAATGATTTGTCATGAAAAACTGCATCTGGCTCAGGGACTGCAGTCTGGGCTTCCCTGAGTCGGGGTTGCTTAAGGGCCACATGAGCAAAGAGGAAATATCCTCTGTTGTTGGACATTTTCAGGGGAGCAGGAGTGGAAGGGAATTAGCCTCGGGAGAGAAGGGGAGGGGGGATTTGTTGAAGAAGAGAGGAGGGGAGCAAGTGAAGGAATTCCAGGAGGAAAGAAGGGTTTATCTGTGGGCCTTGTGATCTCCTTTGATGATGCATTTAGGGGTTCACCACTGTAAAATCTGTAAAGGGTACCCGAGTGCCCCTTGGCACGTACCCAGGTTGGGGTGGAGCACTGTATCCAGATGCTCCCACAGCAAAGAACTTGTCCTTTGTTACTGTCCTCTGTAGACTTTGCTGCTGACCAAAATGGTATTTGTGTTCATTCCTCAGCATACTCTTTTGCAACCTCAATTAAGAAAAAGTTCAAGCAAGAGCTGTGCACTCAACCCCATGAAAAAGTCACTGTGGCCTTGAATCTCTTCTCCCTCTTCAGATGTTGCTGGGGACGCATTCTTTGAAACGTTGATATTGTGTTGCTTCCAGAGCGAGCCATTTTAGGATTGTGGTTAAATATCATATTGTTGAAATTACCGCTGTTGATATTAAATTGGCTGGACGGTGACTCTTGCTTGGGGTTAGCACAAAAATAAATTCCTTCTCTAATGACTCCTTTCAGGTTCAGCGCCACTAACATTGTGCAGCAAATCTGTTCTGAATGTGCTCAACTAAACCTCTTGGCATTAACAGATGTGTTGCTTCCACTGGTGTACACAAAACAGAGCTTGCAGAATTTCTTTGTTTTGGGAAATCTGGACTCTTGAAATCAAAGGGGTGAACTGAATGTTTAAAATGGATTTATATGTGTTTTAATTCTTGCCCTATGGAAATACTGTACTGTCTCTTAGATGAGATACCTTTAGAATTGCATCCAGTACCACTGACAAGATGTCTCTTAACATTTGACATCTCACTACAGTGCCCCATACTATTTCAATGTGGAATATTTTTCACTCATTTTGTATTCATTTAAAACCCGCTAGTGCCAGCAAAGAACCCCTAAAAAGTAGTAATTCTCTGCCAAAGTAAGCTTGGAGATACACAGGGGAGAGAGCATGAGAAATGCAATGCTCTGCTCTACTATTTCTCATTTGCTTGCTAGAAGCAACATTTCCATCTTGGTTCTTCTGTTTGGGTTGTTTCAATTATGTGGATGTTCATGTATTTGTTAAGCACTCATAATTTTATCAACTCTGCGTGAGATACAAATATCACAGTAATCCCTTCCTGGGGGATTTCACAGCCTGGAAAATGCAAAAGCAAAATAAGCACCTGGGTCAGGATGCTCAGAAGTCACCCAGCCTAACCTGAGGGGACAGAGCAGCCCTGCAGAAAATGTGTCAGTGAAATGTATGTTCTGATCTTGGAAAAGACATGAACCTTTTGGAGAGGTTGGTGTAAAACAAGGACCACGAACTTTTCTGTACCAGTGTCTGGGTGAGCAGGAACTGTTGGATACCTTTTTTGATAGTAGCTGCAGAGCACGAGGCAGGGAGGCAGACTGAGATGGGAAAGTGGGACCTGTTTGTGCTGCAGTTTCTCAAGTATGTGAAGTGAAAAGCAAAGGTGGTAGGTGGGGAAGTGGACTGGTGGGGAACCCTGCTGAGATGCTCAAGGATGAGTGTCCTTGAGATGGTGGGTGATGGGGCGGCTCAGCTCAAGGACAGGGTGGCCGTGGCCGGCTTTGGGTGTCTGCCTTACGCTGTGTCTTTGCCAGAGGTTCCCTGAGGGGGATTGCAGCCTTGCACCTTCTAGCAAGAGGCCCTGTCTGCTGAACAGGGGCAGGCTGGGTTGGAGAGGATCATAAAGCAAAAAGTGGTTTATTTTTGTGATAGCTTTGTGACTGTTGTTTACATGGATGATACATAAACTCTTTCCTATCTCCTTACTTTGGGACCATCTCCTGCAAACTACAGCATCCAAGTGGCACTAGTTATGTTTATTTAAACAAACTTTTGTGTTCTGTCCCTTTTACTGCTTCCTTCAAGTCTGTCTTTTCTTACTTGAACCATTAGTAGTCTGACTCCGAAGGGGAAGTAATCTTTAGAACTATTCCTGGGTGCCTGTAGGGACAATGTGGGAGTCACTGTCTTAATAGACCCTTCTGGATATTAACAAAAAACAGTTGCTTAACCAGGGGGGACTCAGCATGTACTCTGTGCACACAGAATGATTTTGGGGTGTTTTCTTAGTAGGGGAGATTTCTTCACAGCAAAGACTCTTCCAGAGGAGTTCACTGCGCATTAAAAAGTGTCAGATTTTTATTTATAATGTGTAATTTTCTCCTTTCATTAACCTGTGAAAGTGCTGTTGCCAGAGGTCTAACAAAATCAGCAGAACTGAGACCTCTCTAATAATGACAATCAGTTTCTTGCCTTAAGTTATGAAAAAGAAACATGATAGTACTATGTGCAAAGCCATTATTAACTGCGTAAGTCTTTGTAATTAACTTCTGCATTCTCCTAACAGTCTTTTTGCCTTGGTCATTTGCATTAGAAATCTTTCCTGCAATGCCATGGGTTTAAATTTTTAAAATTGAATGTAATTAATGTATAAATAAGCTCATTTGTGTTGGAAACAATGTTAGAAATCCTGTCTGAATAACTAAACAGATCTTTTAATTCTTCTGTTGTTACGAGACTACCAAACACTGTCAAGAACCATCATCTCTAGTGATGGATCTGATCTAAATTGCTAGGCAAAGATCTTAAAGTTTAAGTTCACAGTTGTTTATATAGTCCCACTTAGCTACTCACAAAGCATAATCAGCTCAGACAAACCTCTGGCATGTTTAGAAATACCTGGGATGGGATGTGCAAACAGTGACATCTATACAGAACAGAAGAAGATGTAGAAAAGGCTTTGCAAAACATATTGATAAACAGCTGGACAAATTCAATTTGCTCCTTAGCCCAGTTTGTGAAAGACCGACGCTGTTGTGGTGGTTGAGAGATACTGCCAGTTCTCTGGAAAATAATTTCTGAGCCCAGTGGGAAAAGCCTGAGTATGACTTGAGTTATATCATTATTAGACTACAGAGAAACCCTATTGTAAAGGGTGGTTCTGAAAACCCGAGCTGTAGAGAAGGCTTTGGATCAAAATGTGTCTCACACCCCAGGGAACCCCTCCACAAGACAGAAACCCATGAGAAATGGGCATTGTTAATGCTGGTGTTGATTGTACTTAATTAGAGCATGAAGCTGGGAAGCAGTAAATCTGTCGGTTGGTTGGGTTTTTTTCTAACTCTGACCTTGACTTGCTTCAACTGTTTGAGTAATTTTTTTTTACCATCTTGGGTAAGGATTAAAGTGTTTTGCACTCTCTCCTACTCATGGTGATAACACTATGCTTTACCTAGAGAAATGGCATTGAGCCTTTGTGTCATCCAGGCCTGCTTTTCAATAAGAGTGTAATATTCTCATTAATGAGGATATTTCTGGAAACTGTTATTCAGCCACAGAAGCAGGACAGTTTTACTGAGCTTGATACCTACAACTTATTTTGCCCTTCAGAAAGCTTGGTCTATCATTAGCATAAGGCCCTCTCAGAGTCTGGAAGGGCCAAAAACATGCTCTTCTGTGACATATTGTTTCTAGGGAAGCACAAACACTAAGTCAGTGTTAATGTTAGGGTGAAATCATTCTGAGTCAAATCAGTGGAAGCTTTGCCAATTGCTTTGGAAAACCCAAGCCTGGAACATAATGATTAATTAATGAGAAAAAAATCCTCATCAGGAAACTCAGGAAGCACACTTGCTACCTCAAAAGTTCAAACTCAGTTTACACTTTGATGAAAACAAGGGAATGTTAAAAACTTTGGAATCAACTGGAAATCAACAAACCATAACCTCTCCATGACTATGCTTTTAGGCTGTTAACCTAATAGGTTACATAGCCTGCTTCAGGCTGTTAACCTAATAGGAACTCATTGATAAGAGCATTAAAAACATATTGATAAATTGATGAGAGGAGTTGTGCAAAACAGATGGGCCTGGGAAGACTCCCTTCCCAGCTGCTAATCAGTCTGCAGATACTTTCCAGCCTTCCAAGCAGCCAATCTGAAAAGCCATTTACTTTCACACATATCAGGATGGAGTTCTAGCAGCTGGAGCTGAGTGAATAATTACTTCAATTAAAATACATTCAGCGAGAGGTCAGTGAATATTTGGTGTAACAACACATCTAGTACTTAGCAGCTTAAACGTGTGCAGATTTTTCAGCTCTGCATATATACAGAGTGTCACTCCGAGCCAGTTGTGAGAAGCCCAGGAGAGCAGCCAGGAGGTCTGCTTTTTACTGCCCTGCTGTCTGGTGGTGTTTGTGGTGGGCTGTGGGGCTGGAGGTGGGATGTGGGAGCAGCACCCCTGGGTGAGGTGCTTCCCTCCCTGGGTCAGGACTCAGAGAAAACCATCGCTTGCCTCAGGGTTGGACTGGAGACTCACTGACACCCGAGACATTAAATATGAACACTGAGCATGCAGCTGGATTGTCCTCTGTTATTATTATGCAATAACTGTACAAAAACGCTATTAAGCTACACATGAAATTAATTGAACATAATATGGAACAGACCCATGAACTGACTCCATGGTCTGTCTGAGACATCATGGTCTGGTATCCACAAATATGGATTTATTTCTAGGTCTTATAACTCGTTTTAGTTGTGACAGGTAGTTAAGACACCTGACAGGGTGTTCAGGGAATAGCATGTCCTAACTCCTTATGACCTACTTGTTCTATTTGTGAAATGGAGACATAAATTCTACTCATCAAAAGACCATGGAAAATATTCTTAATTTGGAAGCATTTTCCTTTCCTCTTTTCGAACCTTTACATGTAAGTATCCCTGTCTGAAAAATTTTACTCCTTTCCCTCTTTTTCAGTTGAATAGTTCAAATTCATTGAGCCCTCACCAACTGAGGGGCAGAGAGGGGCTACCCAGGTAAGGGGCCCAGGCCTGAACTGCAGCAGTGCACCAAGTTCCCAGTAAGACATCAAGGCATCTGTTTGTGACAAATAGTGGATCACACCATTAAGTTTTGCTGCTGTGTGCAGGATTGAGTAGGGGACTGTGGGTCAGGATGCATCCATTGACTTTCATGCAGATTGCATAACTGTTTAAAGGAAAATATTTTACTCAGCCAGGGTCATTGAAAGATCTGAGCTTTAGCAATTCAATTCACTTGGCTGTGCTTCCCCCCCCCCCCTTTTTTTTTTCGGGAGAGGGGGGTGTTCTTGGCATTTGTTTGTTTGTTTGTGGTGGGGTTTTTTCGTTTTGTTTTTGGGTTTTTTTCTGGAATAAAATCCCATTTCATACAAAGACTGTGAGAACTGGAGAATCAACATAGATCTTCCTGTAGTCAAACCTATGGCCACTCATGCTCTTTATATAGTCTTTCTCATCTGAACTTTTTTTCTAAAAGCAGCAGTAGTTAGACCCTGAAGTGCAGTCAGATGCCTTATTGCTGGTAAACTAAGGTTTTAAAAGTCTCATTTAAGATTTATTTTTTCTATACTTTTTTTTTTTATGGCAGTTTCTGCATCATTTTCAAAATTTCAGTCTCACTGTAGCAATACTGATTACAAGTTACAAGCTGCAGTAGTTTTCCAGTTCTTCTTCCTGTTCGTCTTTTGCAGTCCTCATTTTGCAGATCCTTTTTGTAACATCACTGAATAAAGAACTGGGGTTAGCTGCTGTAGCTCATTAACCTAAATTAGTTCAGACCCGCTGCCTTCCAGAGACAAGTCCCACTTTGCAGTGCACATTGTTTCTTCTGTAATTTTTCACCCTGCCTTGTAAAAATACACGGTTCTGGAATGGATTCCCAAGCAACCTGTATTGCTGCTGTACTAGACTGCCCTGCCTTCATCCCCCTTTACTGCTTTACAGGCCTTTTATCAACAAGGCATTACAGTAGCAGCAAAGGTACTTTTACCTCCTGAACACTCATGAAATGCTCAGTGTCTCCAAGCATAACAACAATAACTCCTGAAGAAACCTCTGCAAACACCCATCCCTCATGTGTGGTTTGAGATGTCAGTTAGCAAGGTCTGAATTCATTTAACGCACACTTTATTGGTACTCTGCCATGCTAATTTTTAATATGGGTGTTGCACTACATTAATTAAAAAAAATTATAAAAAGATATGTGCACTGTATCAATACAACCAGACTTCAGCAACCACACTTTGCTGCCTCATTAAAGAATCAAAGCAGGTTTGTTTGACAAGATATTTCAGTGATCGAAGTATGCACTGAGGTATTGACCGTATTCATCTTTATCAATTGCATTTTGTATTAACTTCTGCATTCATTTCCCTGTGGTTGATGTCAGAATCTATAGTTTATAGTTGTCCCTAAATCAGTGCTTGTACTTTTTCAATGTTGGTACAGCATTAATTCTCTGCTAAAGATTTTTCCCTGGCTTAATTTGCAGACCAAACTTCTTAGCTGGGGTTTAAGACCTTTGGGCTTTGCTGCTTTCTGTCTTTGCTTTTCTTTCCCATAGATGCTGCCTGACAATGTTTTCAGGTTTTGATTACCTGGGTTCATCACCTTTGCATGATGGGAATTCATTGTCCTACTTCTTTCAGGGCAAAGTGCTTTTTTTCCTGGTAACAATTCACCTTCTGGTGTCTAGCAAAAAGGGCCTACATAATTGCTAGGATTATAATTGCTGTTATTTCTTTTTCGGTAGAGGTATATATAAAAATTTAAAGTGTACAGAAATACAGCTGAGGAAGAATAATTTACTGTAGGAAGTAGATGTGCACTCTGTTCTTACAGAATGCTCAGATCTAAAATGAAAGTTCAACTTGGCTTCTGGCGCAGCATGCTGAGTAGTTTTCCCTTTAAAGACTTTTCCTCCTTTTTCAGTGAAACCTTTTCATGTAGGCCTTTGCTTCCTTGAGAAGATCTCATGCTGCTTAATGTCAGTAGCTACACCCACGGCTGGTCAGGAGGTAGATGTCAGAAAGGCATCCTGCTGGGCTTGGATTCCTGAGGCAAGCCAGGTGCCCTGCTCAAGGAAAGGAAAGAAGCTGAATGCTGCCTCATGCAGCAGTCAGTAATTTTCCCTGGTTAAAATGAAGCTTTGAATATAAAGCCCTGTCGTCCCTCCCCCACAAGCCCAATCAAAATACTTATTTCTTTTGTTTAAAAAGCATAAATCACTATCATTTCATGTACTTGTGCATAGCATAAACTGAAGCTATCTACTTTTTCATTATAAAGACCTCTATTATTATGATTTGTGTTTTATTTGCTTTTTGCTATTTGAACTCTCAATCTTTGATGTTATTGTGGTCTGTAGCAGCACGGCCAAAAACTTTTTTCCTCCTGTTTTGTCCTGCCATGTCCCATCCTATCTTATCCTATCCAACAATTATTTTATATTTTTCATCATATCCAGAGCTTCCTGTCTTCGAGTGGTGCATTGGGCAATCTGAAGAAGAGCTGAAACACGTGACAGCATTACCACAGCTTAAGGAGTTACTGTGATTTGGTGAATAACTGACAAGTACAAATATGTGGTACTTCCAAGCTCAATGTGAGATGCTATTAACAAAAGATGTATGAAAACTTGGACATCTCCGTTCAAGAAAGGTGACAAGAAGGGCTACTGGGATGATCAGAAAACTAGAGAAGATACATATGGGAATCTCCCTGAAAAGATACTAAAGGTGTGATTGTTTATTTACCTAGAATAATGAAGATGGAGGGTAGGTAAAGTTTGTTTTCCTGTAAATACAGGAGGAGATAATCTATCATTCCACCACTACAAGAGATTGATCTCCAAGTTCTTGTCTAGTACAGACTGTCTCAGAATATCAGGTCAAGTTACATGGGGTTAGCAGCTGGTCTTGGAAATTTTCTATGACTTTTCTAAGAAGCAGGAAACTTAAACTCGGTCATCATTTGTGAGAACATTGTGAAGTTCTTCAAAAGTCCAGATAGGTCCTTTCAAATCATGACCATTGTCTAGTGGACTGGATCAGACGTTTTGGGGTAACTTCATTTCCTGTGACTTGCAAGCATCCTGTAAAGGCTTTCAATGATGAGCAAAAGGAGAAGGTGGAGGGTCCCGTGACCAGCTAAGGTCACGGATGCACCACGACTGTTACAACATGGTTGGAATGGTGTACAGACGATTGTTTCAATCAGCTTGAACAGAAAATGAGACACTGGGGAAATCATGGGTGTCTATTACCTATATGAGAAGCAAATCCTGGGCTATGGACAGTCATTGTGGACTGCTCCTCCTACACTGCTGGAGCCTGGAACGATTGTCAGAGTTCGGTCGTCAGAGAGCGTGGCTGATGTTGCTCAGCAAAGGCTGCAGTTATGGCTAGTCCTCCTGTACTCCCTAAATCCCTACAACTCCTACCACCACTGGGAACACATTAAAAACAGGCACAAAATTTTCAGTGAGAGCAGCTTTACAGTGCTTTTAATTGTCATACAGTTGATCATCTCCCTTCCCCCTCAGTGTTTTCTGACTGATGGGTAATTTGATAGATTCAGGATGATCCTGGAAATATGCGTGGAAGACTCTTTGTCTTTTGTTTTGTTTTGTTCAAAGAGAAATAATTAATTCCCTTCCTGCTGAATTCAATTCTGTTGCAACTTAGTTTTTATGCCTCATCTTACCACTTGACAGGCAAATATGTTTGTGTAAGAACTGGCTTATTAAAGTGGGATAGCCCAATAAACCAGAAGTAAACCACTGAATCCCAGTAATATCCTTCCCTAACAAAAAGCCAAATCCTATGCAAGTGTCCTTGTTTATTGTTCCAGATTACATGAAAGTTGTGTCAGCCAGTGATGGGAAATAAACTCTTATTTTTCTTTTGATATTTGAGTTTGAGGGTAAAAGAAAAGAGGAAATATTCAGCTCTTTGAGCAGGAATGCCATCTGACCTCAACCCAGAGGTATGGGCCAGATGTCTGTGTACCTATCCTGGGGGTCTGTGGGAGGGTAATTTCAGGGCAGAGACGATCCAAATTGTTGGGTGCCAGATAGCTGGGACTTGACTGACCACAAATATTTGGCCACATTTGGATGACTGATGTGTGTGTTATTCTGAGGGTAGGTGTTTCTTTTTGTCTTTTCCTACTACCAGGGCTTTGCCTTTTTATGAGGATCTTTGGTGAGGGGGAGGAAGGATTGTTGAGTGCAGCAGGTCATCAGCAATTCCATTGCTTGGAGTAGTCTCAAGCTGTTCAGAGAGAATAACCTCCCTTTCTCCTTATTAAATGCTAATAGCACATTGGTTTTTGAAAACCTTTCTCTGCTCAGGTACTTGGCTGGAATCTGCAAATCCTGGCATTTTATGGAGGTGGGCTGAATATTTCAGTAGCTGCAGAGTACTGTGTTCCCATAGCAATGGAGAAACCTTAGTGCCTTGCACAGGCACTTGCATGATTCGCAGGAATAATGGAAAGACAATCAAGGGAGAATGGTGGCAAATTCTACACAGTCCTGGTTCTGTGGGACAGTTTGTCGTGTCTGCTCCTTGCTGAGGGGGAAATGCTGACATGGCAGTACTTGGTGAGTTGATCAAATCACACTGAAAAGGAAGACGGATGATAAGATTTCACATACGGGGGTGACTGTTCACCTGGATAGGTGTTTAGTATCCTGGCTGTCCTGTCCACAGATCACAACAGGTGGGGTTGTCCTATTTGTGTCTGCCCACCACACCTTTCCTGAGGAGAAGGAGTTTGGGAACAGTATTTTCTCTGTAGTGCTATTCTCCACTCTGCTTTCTTTTTAACCAATGCAGAGTAAAGAAACTATGCATTGCCAATACCGAGCCACTGAGCCATTGAGGAAACAGCTGCATGGTTATGGTTTTGCCAGCTTCGGGAGCAGCCAAATTTGGGAGAGGAGCTGACAGAATGAATCGAGAGAGAGAAGTATCTGAGTATATTTTCTGTAAAATAATCTTCTATTATTTTTATAGTTTCTTTGTTTGACAAAACACAGAACCAGAGAAGCAGAGAAAAAGGGAATCTGGATTGTATAGTCAGATTGTCTTCTTCTGAATAATGGAGAGTCACCCAAACTTCTCCCTTAACAGGCTCTTTCTCTTTGGGATCACAGGTTACAGCCATATCAGCTGGGTTTGGTGGTGGATGGGTTTGCTTGGACAAGGACATCAAGGACTGGATGCCATCCAGTGCTTGGAAGCAGGCAGGGCGATTTGTGCCCTATCACTAATGCGCTGGGGCTGTGCCAGGACACATTCCTCTGGCTTCTCAGAAAAAAGCAGTCGTTGGTTTCCCTGTATGAATGTGCAGGAGGAGCTTCAACTGCCTCTGGCCAGCACACCCTTCAGAGTGCTACTGCAGTGACCTTCCAGGCCTGATGTGAAAACAAGGCTCAGAAATGACCCCAGAATACTCAAAGGAAAGTGCACTATATTAAACAGTTGTTTCATTAGTAGGAAGAGGCATAGTGAGATCCCCTCTCTGGAAGCTGTAGTCAGCTAAATTGAAACAGGACAGGTGGGTGACACTTCAGCAGTCAGGGTCAGCATCTGCAGTAGCTTTCCAGCAGATGGTGAAAGTTCTTAATTACCTGCAATATTTCAATAAAGATTAAATATCTTTCTGAAGTAAATGATCTAATGGGACCACAGCATGTAGTTCATTTCCAAGAACTGTTAAGGAACTACCTGCAGCATGTCTGAAGTGGTGGATCTAAATTCCTCTGCTTGTGATAGTCTCTTCTTGCTTCAGAACACAGGTATCCATGCTTTCATTATTTCTGCAGATACCTAAGTAGTGAAACTAAAGGGGGTGACCAGGCAATATATTGATACCAGTTTCTGAACTTTGTACTTTCTCAGAATGACTTTCCAAACCCTTCTTGACTCAAGGTTATTTGTTATATATGCCTTACTGATGAAAAAAAAAAAAAAAACATGGTGAAGTAAGGTGCCTTGATTAAGGCCACACAGGAGAGCTCTGACATCACTGAGATTGGAAACAAATCTTGATTTTTTTTTTTTATTATTTTATATTTTTTAGTACTGAGGAGAGACCATAGCATCTATACTGATATGTTCTCTCCAGTTAAATTAGCCTGGTTGTACTGATACTTGATGTAGTGAACTGGAGAATTAGAGTCCTTTGTGCATTGCTAAGAAATAATGGGGGAAAAAAAAGCAAGACAAGTCTCATTCATTTTGCATCCCATTACTTGAGCTGAACGAAGTGTTTAGCTTGTGAATTTAAATCCCTGTTAGGAGATACTCTTAGCTGTCTGGCTGAAAGAAGCCTGACAGAAGTTGTAGTAGGAGCAGATAAGAGATCATAGAATCATAGAATCAGACGGGTTGGAAAGGACCTCTGAGATCATCAAGTCCAATCCTTGACCACCACCGCAGTTACTAGACTGTGGAACTAAGTGCCACGTCAAGATGTTGAATATTTTTCACTACATATAACTTCTGACCATCTCTGCAGGTCTGGTGATAGATTCTGTCAAAGACAGTCCCACATTTTTGTATTTAATGATGTGATATTCCCTCTATCAAATCAGCAGAGGTGACACTTGAAGCTCTTTCACAGGCTGCTTATTATGTTCCTAAGCAAAGAAAAAGCACAATTGTGCATTTTTCCTCCATTAATTAATAAACAGCAACACGATGAGAGTACACACAGTGCCTTTTGTCTCTCAACTTTGCAATACTTAGCAGAGGTAGATAACCTGCTCAATTCATTCAGAGGAAGAAAAATAAGGGTGAGGACCACATCACTCGGTGAATCAAACAGTGCTAGTGCTGACAACAAAGTTCCTCCAGCTCACCTCCACTTACAAGCAGCTGTCAGATACCAATAATCAATGAGTTCAATCATGACTTGTGGCTTCTGTTCTATGATATGACTAATGACAGTGGCATACAAAACTGGAGTTCATTTTTAGAGTCTGAGCCATAAACAGTTTTAAGAGCAAGTCTTCTTAAATGTCTCTCAACATCACCTGCTATTTTTAAATATTCAGACCTGTTTTCATAAAAATGTTGCAGATCTCTTTGTCTTCTCAGGAAAATAACATGTACTTTTAGGCTGATCTCAATCTGACAAAAGCTAAGCTATCATAATTATTCCCTCTGGCAGAAAGAATATGCTGTTACCTGAACTATCAGTGGGATGAAGTTTAGCTTTTTTAAGAATTTAATCTAAATTGTGAAATGTATCAAAGATCACGGTGATTTACTAGAGCTTACCTAAATCTCCTGAAAGTTCTCCTTTAATGTTCACTACACTGAACTTCTGCTTCTGAAGGTATTTGAGATGTCTGAGAAGTTGAATTCTCTTTTTACAGAAACCTCGCTTGATTTAGCCCATGAGCAACAGCTGTGAAGATCAATAGCCCACTGGTGGCAAGGAATAAATTATATTGGCAGGTTTTGTTATCAAGAAAGAAAAAAAATTGGTTTTAGAATAAAACTAAGAGGTTGATAATGCATTTCTGCTGCATTTATAAGATTTCCTATGAGCTTCTGCATAGCTTTGTATAGACAAATTGGTATAATTCTTAACCCAAGCGAATATTAGAATAAATATTTAATCAAACCACTTATAATGTGAATCACAGAGTGAAACATAAATCTCATGTACAAACTTTCTATTTCTTGTCCTGAATTTTGATGCAATATTTATTGACTAGATCAAGTTAAATAATTTAGGCTAGCATAGCTGGATTTCCCAGAGCTGTGTGTACTCTGCCTGTCATTTACCCAGCAATCCTCCCATGGACATACCTTGTTTGCCATCTTTCCTTCAGGAGCAAGTGAAATAAAAATCTCCCAGTATTTTTGATTTCTGCATCATGGACTTACAATGACTAAAACTAAAAGTATAGGCAGTGTCAATAGACTGCTTGGTAACAAAAGGGGAAGAAAGCAAACCCTGCTGTATTTTTTGTCTCAAGTATCTCTTCAGCAGATTGTTTCTGTTTTTATAGGCTGCTTGTGCTATGAACAGCATTAATGACATAAACCAGTGCATACTTGCATTGTTATTAGACCAGAGGGACTTTCAAAATGAGTGTTTCAGGAGCCTGGGCCCTCCCCAAGCTGCCTGTTAGAGAAAGTAGGACAATCTGAGCATCTGATGTGTGCCGATGTGGTAAACTCTAAACTCTTTCTGGTTTCATAAATCTACAGGCAAGTGACTCTTCTTTCTCCCAGCTCTCTGATACCTGGAAGTGTTTCTGTGGCCTGGTGCCTTAGCTCTCTTTTTGGACACATAAATTGCCTCGTTGTCTACTGGTCTTGTGGCAATACAGCATTGTATTTTTTTTGTTGTTGTGACTATTAATACCTGTAATTTGAGACTAGAACAATTATTTGTAGTGAATTTCTTGCAGAGATGTTCTGATCCATGTCCAAAGTATTTCTGGTTTGGTCCCTCATTCAGTAAGGAGGTAGATGGCCCAAATGAAGAGAAGATACAGAGTCACTTTCATGATGTTCTGCTCCCAAAAAACACATGCTGCTTCTAAGCCAAATCCTGAGACTTCCCTTTACTTCCCATTCAGTGCTGTGACCCCAGTGCTACAGGGGAAAGGCGGAAACCTGGTTTTTGATGTAAGAAACTGAACCTTGTGTAGAAGGCCTCTAAGTAATCTGGTGAGTGTGTTTGAGTTCTGAAGTGAGCAGTTTTTCTATAAGTTGCCCTGGCTCCTTTGCTGCTCAGATGCTTCAGTGATAAGCACTGGATAGGCATTAGGGATCAAGAAGTTAGACAGAAAAGAAAAAGAAGCAGAAGAAAGAATTTTGAGCACTGTAGATAAAGAAAAAACTATTGAAGCATTAAAAAGAAAGACGCGTTTTTGACCACAGGGATCTGTATTGGGTTTGTGTGACAAGGTTTTGGTAGCAGGGGGACTACAGGGGTGCCTTCTGTGAGGAAGTGCTGGGAACTTCCCCCATGTCTGACAGAGACAACACCACCTGGCTCCAAGAAGGACCTGGCCGAGCCCATCAGCAGCAGTGATACAGCCTCTGGGATAACAGATTTAGCAAGGGGGGAAAAACCGTGCACAACAGCAACTGCAGCCATAGAGAGGAGTGAAAATATGTGGGAGGAACAGCTCTGCAGATGCCAATGTCAGTGCAGAAGTACAGGGAGGTTCCAGGCACCAGAGCAGAGATCCCTCTTCAGCCTGTGATGCAGACTGCGGTGAGGCAGCTGAGCCTTTGCAGCCCATGGAGGCAGCTGAGCCCCTGCAGCCCATGGAGGTCCACAGTGGAGCAGAGAGTCACCTGCAGTCCCTGGAGGGCCCCACACTTGAGCAGGGGGACGCCTGAAGGAGGCTGTGACCCCGTGAGGAGCCTGTGCTGCATCAGGCTCCTGGCAGGACCTGTGGACCTGCGGAGAGAGGAGCCCACGCTGGAGCAGGTTTACTGGCAGGACTTGTAAACCTGCAGGAGACCCACACTCGAGCAGTCAGCTCCTGAAGGACTGCACCCTGTGGGAAGGGATCCATGCTGGGGTAGTTCATAGCAGACTGTCTCCCATGGGAGACACCCTATGCTGGAGCAGGGGAAGACTGTGAGGAGTCTTCCCACTCAGGAGGAAGGAGCAGCAGAGATGTGGTGATCTGACCACAGCCCCCATGTCCCATCCCCCTGCACTTCTGAGGGGAGGAGAGAGAGAAAATTAGGAAAGAAGTTGAGCCCAGGAAGAAGGGAGGCATGAGGGGAAGGCATTTTAAGATTTGGGTTTATTTCTCATTATCCTGTTCTGATCTGATTGATAGTAAATTTTTTCTCATTTCCCCAAGTCAGATCTGTTTTGCTTGTGATGGTAATTGTTGAGTGACCTCTCCTGTCCTCATCTTGACCCATGAGTTGTTCATTATAATTTCTCTCCCCTGTGGGCAGGAGTGATAGAGCGGCTTTGGTGGGCACGTGGTATCCTGTCAGGGTCAGCCCACCGCAGAATCTCAGATACCAGGTTTTGATTGGCAAAGTAAATCTGTGCTTTATGCAGCACAAACATACAGGGCAGCAGTGACCAAACAAAAATGAAATCTATCTCCTGTCATTGAATTATAAATAATACCTAACATATGCATGTAATTATGACCAGGATTACATATACACAGAGAGCCAAGTGAGAGCTGTAACATCTATGCTTTAAGAACCAGCAAGGTCTTTCCAGTCCCATAGGGATTACAGGACAGCATGTTCATTTTACAAATATGTTTGTGGTGCTGATATGCCAGTTTCTGTTAAGTTACTGTTGTCTTAACTCATCTTGACAGCTGTTTAACCTGGAGATCTTTAGTTACATTGTCTTGGGGACCTGGAAAACTAAGGAGATAGCTGACGGCCTAACCTTCAAGGTCAGGTTGTCCTCAGATGCCATGCATCTGCATATCCCACTTAACAAGATGCTGACTGTGGCAAGGATTGAGGGAGTGAAAAAATGGGAGGGAAATATCCTTGTTAAAAATGTAACCAAAATGGTAGCAAATCTGTGGGTTTGTAAGTGGTTCCCCACTTATGACCAAATTACTGAGTAGTTCACTGTTATTAAATAGGCAACACCTGTACCACTCTCATATCTCTTCTGCCTCCGTAAGTTTCAGACATGTTGGAGAAAATCCAATGGCCCAAGACAGAGACAAGGAATGCCTCTCACTTGATATCAGCTGCGCTCTTATTACACTTATTATTACTGATACTTATCCCCTAAACGACTTGGATATCACTTGTTTAGGCAACAGGGAAAATCCGTTAGCTTTCTCTTGTTGCCTTTTGTTTTAGAAGAATCCCGTTAGTGCTAAGCTGCTCCTAGGAGAGGTGACCAGCTTGAAAGTCTTTCATTTAGAAAGGTCCCTCCTTCATGAGTCCAGATACATCCTGCTGGGAATTATCTTGCTCTTCCTGACATCCTGCACATCTTGCCTATGCTCCTGGTGTGAGCTGCTGATCAAGGAACACAACAGCAGTGCAAGGGGCATGAGAGAGAATGGAGCCTCCTACTCTCATCAACTTGGAAAACTGATCAGATCCCTGCATACTTTAACTCTGAGTACTTTTGCACCAAACCCACTAATGTTTGCAGAAGTAATTTTGGAAAATCATTATTTGTTTGCATTTCTGGTTGTGATCGTGCAAACCAGAAAAAAATAACAATTACCTTAGATACCCTATCAGGATAAGGCAGACAATTTTCCCCTGCAGCTTAGTTGTAGCTCTTTAGGGACTAATAAAAATTATAATACTCTATCTTGTTTAAATCATTAAGTAACTTTATCCAGTTTTGTAGAAGAAAATATTGTCAGATTATCTGCCTGCTTTGATGTAGAAACTTCTCCTTGGGTAAAGCTTTTTCCATTGAAGTCTTATTCATGTCGCTTTTATTATTTTACTGTTTTCACACGTGGACTCTATTATCAGCTTAGGGATGAAACGGTGCTTCTATACTCCTTTAAATAGAGAGTTCAATGAAAATAATATTAATCTTTCTGGGATATTTGTTCAGCATTATGAGTAGCATATCTGTGGCGTCAGTGTAAATCAGTTTATGCAGAAAGGAATGACATCTCTCTGTTGACCCTAAAGTACTGTGGGTTTGCCAAGTATTATTTTGTAGCACAGACATCTACTCCTGATTACTGTGGTCCCATGAAAGGGTCTATTAGCTGTAACATTGATTTTTCTTGTGCTCTTACAAATATAGGAAAAAATGTGTTTGCTACAATCCATTTGAAGGGGGATCAAACAAGTTTTTTGCATTCCTCTAGCCTCAGCTCACAGGAAAGTTTGGATCCTGCCTTCCTAGGTGATACTAAGGTGGTAGTGCAAAACACGGTAGATTTTTTAAAAGCATGGGATAATGTGAGCTACAAGTGAAACTTACTGAGCCTATGCTGCCTTATTGTAGTGGAAACTGGGGTGGAAAAGAGAAAAAGTCAAAGTTGGGCTCTGAAATGGAGGGTGGTAGCTGATGCGGCACTCTGGCCAGGACCTGACCACTGCCCATAGTGGAGGATGCCAGAGAAATGCTTGTGGGTGTACCTGTCCCCTGGTCAGATCAATTCTGTAGCTATATCAGGCATGACAGGCCCCCAGTGCTGCACATTAACTCTTGTCACGCCATCAGGTCTGGATCTGTCAGCCCAGTGTATTTTTAGAAGTGATTTGACAGAGAAGTGCAGAGACTTGCCCTTTCCCTGTGGAGGGGAGCTCTGATTATCCCTTTAGCTGCTGCATTCTTGTTTGGCCCTCTCTGATCTACTGTACCTCTGGAGGCATTTCTACTGCACTCATTACTGTGGTATGTGAGCACTTTGTGCAGTGAGCTGAAGAGCAGAGTGAAATACAAAAAGCCCCCGGCAGGATCCTGCACTATGTTCTGCTGCTCTCTTTTCGGGGTGGTGGTGGTGGGGGACTGCTGAGTTTGCCTTTCCATTCCTGTACCTTATGTATCTGTCCCCAGGGCCAGATACTGCTTTCTGTGGTTCCTCTCCCACCACCACATGCTGGAGGACTTCTTATATGGGGGTTTCCACCAGGATTTACGGGTCCATCACACCATAATGACATTGACTGTAACACGGCTACTGCTGTTCTGCCCAGATAGTACCCTTGAGTTGCAAACCAGTGATACCCCCCATTAGCAGCAACATGTGTCCTCCTTTGGACCATTTCGGAGTGATGTGACTTTTAAAGCCTTTTTTGTTTGCTGTGCTCTGAACTACTGATTCACCCCCTCCTTTTCCACCTTGGACAGCAACGCAGCTCCCTGTGACCCGTGACCCTTCCCCTACAAACAGGTCTTTATCTTTTCCCTCTCACAAGCTTGTATGATCCTTTAATTGCACTGCTGCCTGCCCGTGCCAGGGCTTAGTCATGAGGCCTCAGTGTTGTTTGCTCCGTATGCTGAATACCTGGAGGAGGGTGGGTTTTGTCCTATTCCTTGGTGCAGAAGCAAATTGCTGCCAGATAAGCTGAGGGGTGAAGAGCCACGCATAGAAAAGTAGAAGCACATCCAGCTCACACACTTGGTGGCAACTTGGCGTGTTAGGGTCATGGTTTCCTGTAGCTTTCCCCCTCTTATATCCATAGTGTTATGGAAAAAAAAGACGGGCTGAAAAGTGCCGGTTTGGCTTGGAGCCTGGGTCTCCAGAAGATACAGGTCTGCTGACTACCCACCGTCTGTGGTGTGGCTGAGGTGCCTGTCTTATTCCCAGCTATGTCTCCCTGTGCAACATTGCAAAGAAACATCCTTGTCTGTGATGGTTCAAGTGCTCCTGGTAACTGCCAAGGTGTTTCTTTTTTCCTCCTTTTGGCAGGGGAGCCCTGTGAGGTGGAAAACTCCTGTTTGCAGCAGTGATGGAGAGAATAAGAGGGACTTGTTCTCCATCTGCTGAGCTCCACTTAAATTGTTATTCCTTCATGCTTTCTCCACCCTTCAAACATAAAATTGGCAGAAACAAATGAAGCTGTAAAATAACAGCTCTGAATTAAAGCTTAATTGTGCCAAGTGCTGTTAAAAAGAGCATTGCCCTCAGTACGCTCTTAACACTTCAGCTGTTTTGGCTGCTGGGAAGAGAAGAAAGTGGTTCATTTTTACCTGCCTGGATACTATGGGGTTAATAGACCCCACTCTGGGTCTGTCAGCGTTAAAATCATTGTCTGGAACAAGTGGAAATTCTGTGGAAGCCGCTACAACTGCAGGTGAGCAGCACCAGCTAATAGCCGCGTTGTTAATAGCTGGATCTACGGGATTGCCAGTGAAAATACCCAGAAATGGGCTGGGCACTGCTTAGAATCAAAACCTAGTAAGAGCATGCACAGTGCTGCTGGGAAGGGGTGGGATTTTCACTTGAGTCATCAAAGACTGATGTGGGTGTCACGTCTGTCTCTTGGACGAGACTAAGTGAGCAGTGTAATGCTGATCTATCATAAACATTTGTTTAAAGTCTTCCCGGAGACTCACCCCAGCCCAGGCAGGGGGCCCGGTGCGTTTGCTGACTGTCAAGCAAACCTGCTTTGTATTCATAGGAAGGTAGCAGCGTGTCTGAAAAGCTGCCAGATATTCTATTTAATTATCTATGAGGGACATGTCACTATTAGGGCTGTTTCCTATTTTGCATTCTTTGAGGAAACACAAGAACAGGCTCCTGCTGCCAGTGACAGGGAAATTCAAGGATTCCTGGGAAGAGTGGCTTTGCTGGGGCTGCAGCTCTATTAGGGATGGTCAGAAAAATTTTGGCAGAGTCCACACACTGTGCATTGCAGCTGAAATGTTTTGTGGCAACTGGTCCCGGGGATGTTTTCTATAGGAACGATTTGGGAACCAATGTCGGCTGCAATTACTTCTGAAAAGAAAGAGAAAAGTCTCCAACAGACCTCTCATCTTTTCTGCCTTGAAACAGATATTTTGACTGTACTGGTTTTCCTGTAAAATTTGACAAGATTTTTAGTCCAGTGATGAACTCAAACAAAAGAAAAGAAAGTATCCTTTGTTCAGCTCTAGGTTATGTCAGGGCAGGGAGATTCACAGAGCAGCACATCTGAGAACCTAAAAGCCCTTCTTTGGGTTTTGTCAGTAAGAGGATGCATGTCCTGTGTAGTACAGGCTGAAAAATCTCTTTAAAGACCCAAGCTGATTTTCACTGGGGTTGAGGTTGTTTTTTTTTACTTTTCCTTTGGTTATTAATTCTTGGTTTTCTCTGTGGTGAGAAAACTGGTCACTCAGAGCAATAATCTCAAGCCTGTGCCTGTCAGATAAAGATATGTAATTAATTTGCTGTAGTGAGAAGGGTCTCTCATTTAGATGATTAGCTTGGTGATAGTGTCATGGGGCTTCAGGTGAGCCAGCTGACCAGGTAAACAATGCAGCTGCCTGATGAGCTCGTAGCAAGACTGTGTTGCTTATAGGTAGCATCAGCTCTGGAGCTACCCTGGACCTTTATTGGCATGTCATGTCTATGCACTAAATGGGATTTATTTGGAGCATGATGGAAATATTAGACAATAGAATAAAATGAACAGATCTAGTTACCAATGTTCTGAATTATTTAGAAATTCAAGTTAGAGGTCTTAGAGGGCGGTGCTCCCGAGAAAGTTATAACCTCCAGGGTATTCAACCAAGAAGAGTGGAGCTCAGATTCCAGCTCCACCACTGTCGTAGTGGATAGTGCTGGGAAACAGTTTTTCTTAACATATTTCAAAGGTGGCTGTTTGCTTCGGGTGCAGGAGGTAATGTGCTGTGTGTTTGGTTTTCAATGCCAGAGCCAGGAACTGGTGCAAGTGCTTAGAGCTCACCAGTGCTGAGAATCTGTCACGGCCGTCCTCATATTTGAGGAAAGGACATTAAAAAGCTCGGAGTCATGAATGTCTTTTGAAAACTGTTGTGATGGGCATGTGTAGAAATGGAGTGGCAGCACAGGCTTCAGCATCTTTCAATCTCTCATACAAGTACTGAGGAAAATGGCAAATTAAATGGAAAAAAATGGCATGAAGGACTTTGGTGCAGTAAAACAAGTATAAACATTAAATTTGCGGAGGTTCACCTTTGAAAGCCTTTGGAAATGAATGCGAAATACAA
This sequence comes from Oxyruncus cristatus, assembly GCA_013399855.1. Lineage (NCBI taxonomy): Eukaryota > Metazoa > Chordata > Aves > Passeriformes > Cotingidae > Oxyruncus > Oxyruncus cristatus. The sequence continues at coordinate 3,183,802 of VXAY01005475.1, forward strand.
GATTTAGTTATTTATTCAGGCAAACTAGGTTCCTGGTGTGCCCTTTCCTTCAGAAAGGGGTGTTAGCGAGTGATCCTTGGTCCAAGAAATGTATCTTAGGAATGAATTTTTTAAGTCAGAAAGATAAAAATAGAAAAGCTTTATGGAAATTCAGGGAAATTTTGTCTGAGAGCAGGTCAAGATACAAAGGAGCCACTACTCTCCCCTTTTCCTGCAACTTTATACTGATATTATTGGAAAAATACATTAGCAGATGTGCACTTTTATGAGGAGAGTGCAAGTGGCCATAATTAAGAGAGGGTTGATGTATTATTTAAGAGTAATTTGCAATTAGTGTTCCTAAGTGCTGTGCTATATTATTAGTTTCTTCTCTCTGTCTTGATCAAATGCAGTTGGATAATCTGAAAATTAATAATGATGGAAAAATCACTATGAGTGCAGCTCTGGCCCTCTGGACTGAGAAGAGCTGGAAGAAGAACTGGCAATTTGGTGCTCTGGTTGCAGAGGGTGGGTGGCAGAGCAGTGGTGGTGGGACCCTGGGGCACCACAGTCATGAGAGATTTTGAAGGGAGTTGGTGTCTGGTACTTTTCAGACAGTCCCAGGCTGTGATGGCAGGGTTGGGAGGGAGGGGATTTGTGCAAAGTTCCCGTGGGACGACATCTCTGCAAACACTTCTCTCCTTGGGATGGGATCTCTGCATAGCTGGAAAAGCAGAGCTTTGCTGTCAGACCTCCTGGGTGTTTGCTGGGAGAGAAACCCACCTGGCCCCAGGCCCCTCAGCCCCGCCTGTGGGGTGGACTTCTCTCACCTGCTCCTGACTTTATCTTTGTGAATTCACTGGAAAAGGCCATAATTATGCTTCACGTGCCCAGTGATACCCAAATGCTGATGGTTTAATTATTTCCTGTATGGTGTTGAATAACGGATGTCTCATCCAGTGTCCATGCTTCTCCATGGACTCTGGATGAGACATTTACATGCTTTGGGACCATGGAAGAGTTTTTCAGTCTGTTGGAAGCTCTTTCTCCACGTAGGCACGAGGCAGCACATGTCAGCACTGTCCCATAATGCCAAATGAACAATTTTCTCAAGCTCTTTGTCACCTTTCTGCATTGTCACATTTTCCTTTCCCTTGGCAGATTTATCTTTGTAGTGGCTATGGCCAAGAATGATCAAATATAATTGATTATTTCAGACAGTTCCCCACTGTTCGTGGCTTTAGTAATGTGGTAGGAATATAAAAGTGTTCAACCTGTAATGTCAGTGCAAGAAATTAAATACTTATCATATGTATAGTATTCCAGGGAGTGATTTGGGAGTGATTAACATATAGATTTGCATACAGGAGCATTAAGAAACCCCACAAAGTGGATCATGCATTTCTAAAAATATATGCAGAAACATGTTTTGTTTTCAAATTTTCAGATATATGTGTTTAAAAGAAACCTGAAGAACTGTGATTGACATGATCCTGTAATTCTGCTGGCTTCAATGCCTGATTATGCTCCGTATCCCATAGGGCAGCTGTCTCAAAGGCTTTTTGTCTATCTATGACTGTCAGTCTCAACTGTTTTTGAATCAGCAGCAGTTTTAATTTGAGCTGGTGTCACTGTGGGCACCTAGTCTTTTGGCTAGTGGAGTAATGGATAATTTGCATGGTTGGAAGCAGTCAAATAGCCGTGGCTTCACAAATTCTAGTTTATCAGGCAAAACATGCTAATCTACTGTTAGTGTGCTCTTAGCTTACTCCAATCAGTGGTGAGTTAAAACCTCCATGAAACAGCTGCAGATATCCCCCGAAGCATGTTTTCAGCAAATGTATTTTATTTCAGTACTGAAGTGGGCTTAAAGTGCTCACATACTTCTTGCAGCTCGGTGGATGGGCAGTAAATTGCTGAGCTGTAACAGCTCAATCATTTTTGGTTATGGGAATGTACCTATGCTTTCTGGTTTTATTAAGAGTTTGATTTTTGTTATAGATCGAATTTGACTTGGCAGTGACAAGCTGGAGATGCTTTTCAGTCTTTTTCAAAATCAAGCAGAACAACTTTACTTGCAATATTTTAAAGTGTTTTATGTTCATTGTCACTGGTGCTACCTGGCCGTTTAAGTAGGACCTTCTAGGAGCTCATTTCAAATGAAATTGCTTACCCAAACTAGAAAAGCAGGAGGATTTTAAACCTCTTTTCACTAAGAGGATATTTCCATCTCTCCTATGGTAGTATGTGAGATACATGCCCAAAAGTGAGAGACCTTTTTTTTCTCTGAGCCAGGCCTTGTGTGTTTGAGAATAGTCTGTCTTGTAGAGCTTGTGCTGAATCCTGCTATGGACCTGGCAGTCCTCTTGCAGAGATCACATCCCACCATCCTGTTGGAGGTTATGGCCCATGGAAGACGTGTTTGTTCTGTAGTTCTGAAATATCTTTCCCTCTCCAGAAAGATGGCAAGAGCTGCCTTTGATTCCACAAAGCTCTACAGATCTTAAAGGGAAATACAGAATAGAACTGAGCTAACTTACAGATATTGCAATATCTACCTTGCCATCAAGTGTTAACAGAAAATTATGGCTTTCCAAAATCCTTTTGCATTTAATGGAAGTGAAGAACTTCACTTGGAGCACCCCCAGCATGGCTCAACTCCTAATAATGACAGTTTCCAGCATATTTGCAACAGTCAGCATGACTTGACGTGTTTAAGAATCATAACTAGTCAGAATTGCCAAAATCTCTTTCACTTAATATTTTTTTCATTTGAAGAGTCTTGTGTCCTGGGGGCAGAATGAGTACCAGAGTGGGTGACCAAAAGACCAGAGAAGCTCCTCATATTACCTTATTTCCTGTCTTACCAGCAATACTGGCTCTAAGAAGTGGCTTTTTTCTTTTAAAAAACTCATTTCAACTAGAGTTATGAGTTTTATTTGTGCAATATGCATTTTTTGTGATAGAGTTGGCTTAACTGTGCGAGATTTGTAAATGCCTGATACATTTATTTTTGTTTTCTTTAGTCTTTTAAGTGTTCAGAGCACCAATGTGATAGGACGCTGAGAGTTTATGTATTAACAGTGGATATAGTGATGCTATTTGGAGAGTTAAATTAGATTCAATGTAGAGCCAACAATGCTTTTTCAGTTTCTGACTTTCTTACAGAATTCAGAATAATGAGAAGCAAACCTGAAAGAGTCATCATTTGTATGTACTATTATGATGCGTGATGGGATAGCAGGTTGTTGAATCAGCTGGTTTTAGAGCCCAGGTACCAATCCTGTGGTGTTGATGAAATTCCATAAACAGAAAAAATGAAAGAAATGGAAAAGAATAAAACAAGGACCAAGAGTTGAAATATTTTATGAAACACATGCTAAATCTCCCTGCTTTAGGGCTGGTGGCCTACAATGGAGCAGAACACTGGGCCAAGAAGAATAAATCTTACTCTAAATCAGTGAGACAATTTTATGCACAGCATGAATTTAGAAAGGGGAGGAAGGGAGGAGGCCGTAAGACAAAGCTTAGCAGGAACAGAAAGAGGTAGAATATGTCTGTGAGAGTGCAATTGTAAAAGGAAAGGAAAACTGACACAATATGAACAAAATAAGACGAACTCGCTTTTTTGTTCTATGGCACCTTGTCTTCTCCATCAAAACCTATTCTACCATTACCTCATTCTTGTGCTGAGTACGAAACTGTGCTTTCACTGGGTCATCTGTTGTTCCCAGGAACTTTACTACCCATTCAGATCACCTCGAGCCTTGATTTTGCATTACGTCCATGGCACTGGGGTTAGTCCTGATTTATGTTATTCTAATCGTATAAAAATCACACACTTCATTGGTAACACTTAGCATTTCTTTAGGGTTTATCATTCATTGATCTCAGAGCACTCTGTGGCAGTAAATAGCAATCACTTCCAGCACGTGGCAGATGATTAAAAAAAAAAAGGAAAGCAGAGAGCACTTGCATGTTTTGCCTGTGATCACATGGCATGGTGGGGAACGCAACCCAGATCTCCTGATGCCTTGCCTATGAGGTCATGCTGCCTCCCTAAATAAAATTAAAATGGAGTTCTGCAATAAAAAGGAATGACTCTGCTCTGATACCAGTCTTAGTGAGATTGGCAGTGGGCCTCCCCCTAATAACACTGTGTTACTGTCGGGTTCACTGGGAACACTATTAGACTCCCTCAATAACTGGAGAAGAAACTGCCCGAGCTTTGGTTTCAATCTGTAGGCAAAATGCTGTAACACATCGCAGCAGGAGAACTTCAGCAGGTGAAAAAACAGTCATTCATCTCACAGTTTACATAGCAAAGCAGGTATTTGCTATATATCCATCCAATTTGCATCATAGCCGAAAAAAACACTGATTTTTTTCCCTAGGATGGCAGTGTCCCCTGATTTATCTATGATTTTCTGAGATTCAGCTGTCTTCAGTGGGTTGTATGTGTATCCCACTACCCCGTCCCTCTCTTTCTACTCCATTCATATTGGAAAATGTGTTTTTAATATTGTGAATCAGAGATTGTGTTTCCACACTACCAGCATGACAGGAAATTCAGCCCTTACCAACAATAAAAAAAGACTTAGTGATTTCAATTGGAAGGGGGTTCAGGACAAGTGCAGTGTGCAGTGTCCCACCACAGGGGTGTGAGGATGCGGGAGCTGGGCAGCAGTGGCCGTTGGGAAGGGCTTTGGCCATGCACAAAATACACCACAACAGGGAAAATGAAAAGCAGTACCAGGATATGAAGCAGCTGGGGTGGCGGCTTAGGCCTCTCCTAGTTGGTCAGCTCAGATGCTCAGCTGGCACAGTGTTGCTGCTGTGTGGTAATGCTTCATGGAGAAACGGAGGGTCATGTTGCTGAAGAGCACTGAGTTTTTAAGCTCCCCTGTTAAAATTATAAATTTGGGCTGCCATGCTCTGAGGTGAGTGATACACACAAAACTATTTATGCCTGCCTTATAGGAAAAAAAGGTAGAGAGAAAAAGAGGTTACTGTTTCACTCTTTGTAGGTCTACCATTTATCTGGTTTTCCCTGCAAGTATACACTTTTTTCTTCCTGGATTTCCACCCCACCTCCCCCTCCAACCTCCAGAAAAATGCTGTATATCAAAAGGCCTGGACAAATGGTCCTAGCAGATGTTTAGGCCACCTTGGTGCACATCTGTTTATTTGTGTTGGACCTGTTGGGCTCTGTGTGGTGTGTGGCCCACAGATTCTGCCCACTCAAGGAAGGAAAATTTTCCTTACAGAGAACAGGGAGATTCTGCTTCAAGCAGCCTGACCCCCGGGTATCTGCTGGGGACTTTTGCAGTAAAGCTCTCTGATGTCAATGCAAATGGGTGGGTGCTGGGAAATACTAAACTTAGGAGCAGGGGAGCTGATGTACAGAACATAAAGTAGTCTGTGATAAATGAGAGGGCAAAGATGAAGTGCTGCTTCACTGAAATGGAGCCGCTGTTTTTTTATCTTTCGAAAATACAGCTGTGATTCATCTTCATGGGTCAAGGTCTGTTTGTGATCCAGTAGGGGAACATGTAGGAATCTGACCATGAAGTATCTTAATAGTGCAAAATTGACCTGTAATACAGCGGTGGCCTGCAGTGACCTATTGCCCTTTCCCATGCTTTTTCACAGGCGTGAATGGTCGGGGCATCTTCTGAGGTACTTCTTTCATGATAACGTGTTCATGTGTGCCAAGTCACATCTGTAGTGGTGCTTTGCAATGACTGACCACTTCTTTTTAAAAGGGTTTTAAAGGACATGTTTAATATGTATGCTTGATGGCAGTAAAATATTCTGGTTGCTTTAAAACATCGTAATAGGAACAAAGATCAACTTTGAAGTTGGTGTGGAGTTCTGGCCTTCCTTTGCTTCGGTATTTCAACTTTATACAGAAAAGAAATACTGGGTTGCCATGGTAACTGCTTTTTCACAGTTTCACCCCGTGTAACATGCTATAAATCTTTCTTATGTGCTAGATGGACGGAGATAAGGAAGTAAAATCTAGGCTCAGAGTTTGATGTATGGAAAGGTAAGTATAAAGTGTGATCATGTGGAAGTAATTCAAGCAGTGCAGAGCACACAAATGTGCCAGTCTATCAGTGCATCTCTCTCTATTTTAATTAGTATTCCTCTCTTGGGAATAACTGCTTCATCAAGTTCACTGTGCTCATAGGCCATCCGGTAGAACCGAAATTGTAATGTTATAGCTCTGTCATGTGGCTCGTGGTTTTCTTAATAAACATTTCAGCCACCTATTTCTTAATGGGATTTGCTCAAAGCAGACTGACAAACAGTGTTTGTGATGACCTCTGTGGAAAATCATTACTGCCTCGCAAGGCAGTTAGTGTCCCATAAATCAGTAAGATTGTAACTCCACCGCTCTCCACAAAACGCAGCCCCTGCCTCCTCAGTTGTGCTGCCTGGTTTGCACATTCGTGCTGAGGATAATGCCTGTGATGGGCCAATCTCCCATTGAAGTAGCAGATTTTCTAAGTGTTTCAGTCCTGTTCAACGTGTAATTTGTAGCCAGTGTCTAAATATTACTAAGGAAAGGCTTTAAAATACAGAGAACAGTGTGTCATAACTGGCGAACATCCCTTGATCATTTTTGGTACTGGGAGTGCAGCACAATTCTGGCCTAAGCAGTTTCTGCCTTGAAAAAAAACTTTCAGACCAAATGGAGGCAGCAAACAGAAGCTTTAAGGGTAAGGACAGAAATACCGAGGTGACAGAGCTCACCAAAGATCATACAGAGATGCAGCAGGGTAGTGGGGAGCCGAGGGGAGCTGAGCCCTGGGTCTGTCTGGCTGCGACACATTGCCAGGTTTGTCCTCAGAGCACGATTTTGTGCATGTTCATGACTTTGCATGAGAGAGGAAACTGAACTTCTCAATGTCTCCTGGTGATTATAACCTTGATGTGTTGCAGGGTGAAACAGGGTGAAAACTCTGGAGTGAGAATCTTTTGAGTGAAAAAGTATGAAATGGTTTATTAACATTTTTTCCCAGATTTTAATGACATCCTGGGTGCGTACAGAGAACTATGAAAAAAAAGCAGTGCTTGGTCACACAATGTTGTGTCTTAGAGCTGTTTGCCTTGCAGGCATTTGTCTGAGAACCTGATATTCATGAGTTTCTCAAGCTCACCTCATCTCTTCACCATTTTTCCTTTGCGGGGAATGTGCTCATGGTGAAATACACATGGGAGGCAGTACATTAAAACATGAATAACTGGGAACATACTCTACTCTCTGCAACAGGTAGATCAAACCAATCTAGAATCTCCAACAAAAACTGGCTTACACCTCCATTTCTATTTTTACTGGTGGCATGAATGTCCAAGGAGAACCTTGACAGGAAGCAAGTGCTAGTAGCTGTTTGACTTTTTCTTAACAGATACTGGGAGGCAGTTTTACTAGAACTCTGAATTCTTGATCTGTGCTTCACCAGGCAGGTATAAAGTGAGAGCTGACACCTGAAATCCTGGTTTGAAGGGCTGTCCCATGCTCTGATAATCTGCTGCACTGCAGCACCACATTGGTTTTTACCAGTGAGATTCTTTTTGCCAGGCCATAAACTTAGTAGAGGAAATTACCCACGTCATAATTAAGTTAGAAATGTTGTGGCTAATTGTAAATATCCATATTGTCTTTAGTTACCTGGACCTAGGACGCATCTCAGGCAAAAGCCTAAGATTCAGATTCTACTTACTGCAAGAAAAAAGTTGGACAGCTTCTGATTTTGTTTGCATTGATTGTTTTGTCCATTAAGCTTACGCACAAGAAAGCTTTTGTGAATGAGCATCGGGCTGTAGGTAGGCAGCATAAGGAGCTGATGGCAGGATGCTTTGCTTTTTACCAGACATGCTGGGATTGGGGGCATCAATTGCCAGGAAAGTATTGAACGGGAGACAGATGGCTGACCTTGTAATGGGCAGCTTTAGGGACTCGTTATGGACCATTTCCTGGACGAGCGAAGCACTTCGGCACCACTTTCATCCCCCACCAGCACTGGAAACAAAAGTGCCTGAGAACCAGAGCTGGCCTTGGCCATCGGGCTGGTCCTGGCATCGGGCAGGTCACTTGCTTGGGAGCTTCTGTGTGTAAAGAGCCTTGATCCTTAAATAAGAGTGACAGGTATTACTAGTTAAAAAATAAGAATAATGTGCTTTCTAGAGGATAAGGCTGCAGGGCTGGTTGGGTCACTAAAGACCTTTATAAGGTTCCTGGATGCTGAGTGTTTGCAATTTTCTGTGAGTCCAGAGTCCCAAATTATTTCATTGGCTCCAAAGCACATAGGGCTCTGGTCATCCAGTGTTTTAGAGCATAACTTGGATTTCCTGAGTTACCAAGGTTTTCTTCCAGTTGAGAACAGGACCTGGACAGGAGACAGTGGGACTTAGCACTTTCCCTCATGTTAAGTTGGGATGTAGCCAGAGTATACATCGAAAGGAGTGGGGAAAATTTCCCAGACACGATGGTTTAGATGTGCCCATGTAAACACTGTCTGCTTTTCCTGATTTATTTGACGATGTCACCTGGATAAACTTTTACAATGCTAGGCAGTACCTTTGAAACTTCATCTCCTACAGGGAATATTCACATCCCACTTTCAGGCATTTGATCTGGATACTTCAATCAACAACTGAGGTGATCTGTAGGAACTCACTGCAGTCTCTAGTGGCAATTCAGAATCTCTAAGCATCAAATTAGAAGCCACTTCTCAAGGGAGGTTTTTTTACATGCTCTTTTCTAAATCTGAAACAATCCAATAATGCTCTTTAAGTGCATTGTAGGAGTTTATAAGGACTCATTCAGTGACTGCTCTGGGAGTCCTGGGACAAAAAGATAAAAAACATCTTCAGTTTTACTCTGATTGACTCTGCATCCAGATGGAGAATAATTCCATGTCTCAGCAAGAAGAGTATTAGGTTCCTAGGTGGTTAGAAGTTAGAGGGAGCAAAGCACATGGTGAAATTACTCTCAGAGGTGATGAGGATGTTGACTTTGAACATGTGCAGCAGAGTAGAGATGATGCTGTTTTTGTAATGGTTGCGTAAAGGTGTGTTAGGAGGTGGAAGTGAGGCTATCTGTCTACTCGAGGTCACTCTATTTCTGTACTGAGAGTTGAAATCTTGGACAACTTCTGACCAGCTTGAAAAGTTTATTGAAGCACTGAATAGCTTTTCAGCCTGGTTCTCTTACAGGGCATGGCAAGTGAAACCCTGCTCTGGAAAGGGATCTGGTGCAATCACTGTGCATGTAATACATGTGCTTCTTGGCTAAAACGTTTGCTTTTGATAGAACTTCATGTAGAAATTCCAGATGCATCCATGATTTTCTTAGCAAGATAACTAAACCCAGTTTACAAACAGAAGGCAGCCTGTTTGTTGTGGTACTTCTAATGCATCCATAAGAAAAGATAGACATTTTTTCAAGAGAACATATTTTTCATGCACTGAAGTTCACTCATGCTGTCATTTCTTCAAAATGGAAGAAATTTGGTTTGGTTTTCCAGGGTGCAATCATCAAATCATTAACATAAAAAAGGATAACACAGCAATGAAATGGAAATAATTTAATTAATCACATTTAAAGGATTTTCATATATCTGTTTTATTACTATTTATCTGCCTTTTTCTTTTCTATCTCAAATCTATGGCAGATTACAAAACCTGAAAAGCTTTTATTCTTTCTTGACCTTCTGGAAATCTGTATGAAAGGAAAAATATACAGGCATGCACACTAAACTGTTAAAGAATTAGCATCTTATTTAATTTTAAAGACTCCATCAGGAGACAAACCATAAATAGTAAATTATGAAATTGTGCCTTTATATGTAAATTACCCACAAGATTCCCTCAAAAGAAGGTTTAGTCCCAATGAAAATTATATGCCCATATTCTCATATATCCAAAGCACATGACATAACCTTTCCTTTAAACTTCTGTAGTGATTAAATGTAAGTTCATTGTACTTTTTGAAGTATCCATAATTGATTGAGATTACAAAAGTGCGGCGGTAATTCCTCTTTTAGGAAAGTTGCTTTGCATTAATCACACTTGGTTGTGGGGAGAAGTGTGGGTGTTACTTTTCAAATTAAGCAGCCACAGAGAAAAACATTTAGTGATTTTCTTCAAGTAAGTTAATGTTTTGAAAATTATTTTGATTTGAAAGCAAACAATCTTGAGAACTGGGTTGGAGAAGGAGGAGCGATCTTTTATTTTTATTGTAATTTAATGTTCCACCTTCTTCCTTGCCATTTTTGTTGCACTAAAAAAATTAATTAACTTAATTGAGTTCATTTGGAAATAGTAACAGAAGGATGGCAGACGCATTTGTCGATCCTCTCCCTAATGAGGGAGCATTGTCTCATTCAGTAGCTGCCCAGAGCAGTGTGGGCATCGAAGGAATACAGTGGTGGTCCCACTGCCTCTGCCTCTTAATGAGCAGAAAAGGTCCCCCCCACTTTATCACTGCTCTGTAAATAAAAGCTGCAAAGATGGTCCTGCGGGACCCCTGGTGGGGGTGGCAAGCCCGTCACTCTGGTGCCTGTTCAGGGGCTTAGTTCTCTATGTGTCGGGATCAAACACGTTTGAGTAGGAGGAAATCCATCGGAAAAAACAACCGAGATGAAAAAAATGAAGATGTTTCCATTTGGAGGCAGATGCCTCAGGCTGCTGTGCCCCCACCATCTCTGAGCAGCAGGTGTCGGTATCACTCCTGCAGCCCCCTCCAGTCCTGCTTTTCTCTCCCTGGGGGTACTTAGAGTTGCCAGCTCTTTGTCAGCCTTTTAAGGGTGTTTGTACAGCACTGGCTCCTGATTTCTGTCAGGGCCTCCAGGTGCAACTGCTCTTTGAAAAATCATTCTGTACACCTGAGGAACAAGCATCACCTGGAACAGGAGGTTCACTCAGAGGGATCCATCCAGTGTGACGTTTTTGCTGGAATCATGCAGGAGAAGCTGACTAGACAGAAGACTGAAATAATCACTCAGGCATTTAGTCTTTTTTCTTACATGAATCATCCTTTAAAGAAAATAAATAATTCTTCACTGAATTTTAAAGCTGAAATTGAGGTCATTATTGCAGTGTTTTTTGCTTTCTCTGTCTAATCAGACATTCAAGGAGACAGCCCAGAAGTCAGGAATGGGCGCAGGGGGGTTGGGGCCTTATCCTTTGTGGCACACGACCACCCTGGGGTTCATATCCACCTCCCCCTGAGCAGTTGAGTGGCTCAGTTTCCTGTCGTGCAGGCACAGGTGAAGACAGCTCCTCTCCCACATCAAGCCTCACACCAAGCTCCAGAGGTCCAAGTTTGTCTCATCATTTACAGTTTCAGCCTGGATGTTGAAAACATCTGCTAACCTGTCTACAGGCATGAGAAAAAAAAGGGGGGATTTATGTATTGTAGTCAACTTGATTTAAAGGGGTAAGAGTTATTGCAAGACAAGGAGGTATCAGCTGTTCCTCCTCACAGAGGGAGGACCAGCACATGGCCACAGTCGACTGGTTTTGGCAAGCACAGCTGAAGTGCAATAATGTGCGTGTTTCCTATGAAACATGGGGGATGAGCCATGAAAAATGCCAAGCAGCTCTGCGGGAGCAAGGCACGCTTGGCTTTCCTCACTGCCGAGCTCCGGGGTGCCTCGGCTCCTGAGACCTTGGTTTACCACACCTCCCCTGTGCAGCAAAACACAGACACACATGCTTGAAGTGAAACCTACTCCTAAGTCTTATAAAACTCATTAAATACAAGCATATGCGTTTAAATGCTCTCCTGAGTGACACCCTCACAGCACATGCCAGCAAGCACGTATTTCATTTCACGCATTTGGTGAAATGTTGACTTTGTTTTAGTTATTTTGGTGCCTGGTGAGAAGGAAAAGCTTTTTTTATTAAATTTTTTCTGCAACTTTCTGTATAGAGAGTGTTGAAAATAGGGACTCTACACCATCAGCGAGGAGTTTTGCTACCTACTAAATCTAATTACATCCGCCTGTGGTTTTTGAAAATCCATGGTGATTTTTAAATGAATATGCTAAATAATATATTAGATTATTTTCATGACAGCTTTCATCTTAGATATCTGGCTACAAGGTCAGAGGTGTTAGCGACTGGGCATGATGTGTAAAAGAAGAGGCATCGTTCCCAGTGCCCAGTACACCTTTGACAACAGACAAGCAGTAACATTTATGCATTAGAGAAGACACATGGATTCCTGCAAAGGAGATGCCGCCATACAGTCCCAGCTCGTTGGAAAACATCCTGGCTTTGCTTGGATTTTGCATGACCATGCCTTTACTGGAGCAAGGGAGGATTTTGAGGAGTTTTCTCACACACTTTTCTTCCCAGTGAGCACCAGCTTCCCCCTTGCATGGGGTGTGCAGTTTCCCTGTTTAGATTGGTCTGATCATTACAGGCCTAGCTCAGCAAAGCTTTTAATCATGTTCTGAACTTTGGCATGAAGTTCATGAGCATGCTTTGATGCTTGCAGGTGCATCTCTGTACTACCTGCAAAGCACCTCCTGGGTAGTTTTCTGTACTGGAAATCCCATGCAGGAGTGTTACGTGCATTAACCTCGGCTGCTGGAATTTCTGATCTGCAAGCGCATTGCAGTAGGTCCTGTAAGAGCAGAGTGGAAAGCATAGTGTCCTGGATCTCCCTGCTGGTAGGCCCTCTTTAACATTAATATCAGGGATGGAGTAAGGAGACTTTGGCCTAATTGCTGGATGCTGGTATGAGCCTGTCACTGAGAGTGAGAGCGTTGAATTTGCATCAAAAACCGGCACAGTTCTAATTAGTCACATAAAATTGTGTTAATCATCAAGCAGCTGGAAAAGACCACTAACCACAGTCCTTAGAGCTTTTACAAATGTTAGCAACATCACTGTAAAATATCCAGCCCTTCTACTGGGCATCTTGCCCACAGAGCTGACGGTATTTTGTAAAGGGTGTAAATGTGATACGTGAATGTGTCAGGTCTGGTCCTTTAGACTTTACTCTTATTGTGTGTCTGAAATAGCTTCAAAACAAGTCAGTGTAGGTGGACTTTGTGGAAATTGTGTGAGGGAGAGACTGGGCCACCAGGGAAGGTTCCAGACTAACCTGCAAAGGCTTACGTACGTGTGGTTTGGGATCTGTGGTGCTTCAATATGGAAGTTCACACAGGAGAGTGTCCACTCCTCTGGGACACTCAGGGAGAGGTTTGGATTTATCATATATCTGAAACTTCTGGGCTTGTGGCCTTTGCCAGAGCTGTGGTGTTAATCTAACATAAAACATTTTCTTTAAAATAATGTACTGATATGTGAAAAGGAGAAGAGGAACAACAACACAGTAAAAAATGAGATCTTTTTTGACAGCATCACTGTGTTAAGCCAGTTTGTATCAGCAGAGGTTTTGGCTTGGGATCTCCATGGGGAAAGATGAAATGCTTCCACTTTTCTAAAAGTTGTATTAACTGGCTTGTTACGCTTGACATTGTTACGTTTCTCTTTTTAAATAATGTCTTCCAGATCTGGAAAGCAAGACCGCTTTCATTGTCTGGAGTGAATGAGCAGGGGTTGGTGAACCATAAATGGACCTATTTGAAAGCAGTGTCTTCAGAAGAGTTTCTGAGGAAAGTGAAGCACCAGACAACATATTTTTATTATCTTTAAACGGCTAAGAGATGAACCGGAAAACTGTAGGCTGGTTTACTTAACATCTACTGTTAGGACAGGAAACTTCTTGGAAGATTTCTCAAGTGATGTGGTAAGAAAACACCTGGAAAAGTGTATTTTGCCTGTGGACAAGCAGGGTGAGGACTGGCTGGGGAGGTCATGGTCAGCCAGCTTCTGGTGACACTTTAAGATATTAGTGCCATGGCAGAGGAAGAGCATTTTGGAGAAGAACTGCACAGAGGCCTAATGAGGGGGAAGGAAGGAAGGAGGCAGGTTTTAGAAAGAGGTCTGCATGGATGAGCAGTGGCAGAGGAGCAGTTGTGTGCTGCTGGAAACTGGCCAATAACAGATCAGCACAGAAGGAAAATTCAGATTTGAAAGGGGTCGATGGTGTGGAACCCTGTGCCACAGCTCTGCTCATCTGACCAGCTGGTGAGGCAGCAGGAGGGGTACCAAGGCAGATGTGGTGGGAGACTTGAGGCTACCAACCCCCCAGACCTCCAGCAGCTGTGCCCCTGCAGCCGGGGGTCCATTGTGCACATGGGACTGTGCCTGCCCCGGGTTGTCTGCTTGGTACCGACTAGCACAGTCGGCGTTAGGAGTAAGACGCTCTCTTGAGGTATCATTGCCTTTATTAAAACAGTACGAATAATCAAGATTCTGGGGTTTTTGTTCTGGGGGATGGGGTGGGGGGGGTCGTTCAGGTGCAAAGGTTTTAAGTGAAGCTACGATAAAACTTTCCTATTTATTTTCTGTCATGCCAAAATGAGAAATATAATGTGGCCGTGATGTCTTATACTCAAAATCTATACTGATACAAATGCATGCAATTGCATATATTCATCTCCTTTGGACACAGGAGGGAATTCCTCTTGCTCATCTTTAAAGGTCATTGTCCCTAGTTTGTCTAATAGCAAAATATTAATTAGGGTAACTGGTATAATCCTCCTTTATCCCTGAGAGTCTGCTAAAGCCTGAATAACCCTGCAGGCTTACTGCCAAATTTCAGAGAGTGCAAAAGATGCCTTGGATTTGTGGTCATGATCATTTCTTGTGCTGTAAGTAAAATGAAATGTAAATGAAATGATCAAAATGCACAAGCAGCATCTGACATTAATTGCATGAAATACAGTTCTACTGAGAGTTAAACAGAAGAGAAATTCACTGCTGGAGACTCCTCGTCTTTGAGATTGATGATACGTGGGACAACAGCCCTAAAATTCATTATTTAAAGTTCATTGGAGGCTGCTGACAGGGGAGGCCATCTCGATGAAATGAACTCTTCATGTGGGATTTCCTAGTTTCTCAGACAGGGTTGGGCTTTAGAGAAGACTGTGTTAATAGTAGTTAGATCTTTTGGGTTTTCCTTACGTTCTCTGTAATGCCCAGGAAATCTGTGCTGTTGCCCCCTATTCTCAGATTCAGAAATAAGGTGGTGCAGGTATAGACAGCTGCTTGGTGCATTGTGTTTAAAAAATGACATTTCCATTCTTGTTTGGAAGCAAAAGCACTGTGAAGCTTATTAGAGCCCAATTAACGTAATATATTGCAGTTATTACTCTCAGAATGATACCAGACATCCCCCTCGGAGGGGGTAAATTGAATCCTCATAACTGACATTTAAACAAAACTGGAAACCAGCACTTAATAATAGGCAGTAAAAATAGAGAATATAATTGTTCCTCTTCTGAGTTCATCTAACTCCGGTTGCAGGTGAAGAATTAATCATAGACTTCCATGTTTTGTTAAAAAAAAAAAACCAAAGAAAACTTTAGTCTGATATAATCATTACACTTCATGACACGGTATGCTGTCAGTACAGAGCTCAGGGAGGAGAAAGGTTTTATGGTCCTCAGCTTAGCACTTGATGGACATTTATGGACTTTATCAGGCATTTCTTCCCAGGCCCTGCTCTCATTTTCCTAAAAGACAAGGGTAATCATTTTTCAGTCCGCTGCAATGTGCTAGACCTCTTAATATGATCCTTTACTGCTAATACAGGAAAAAAAAAAAAGTGTTCCAACTAAAGCCTTGGGCAGAATTCTCTGTGTCCTCTGGTCCTCTGCAACATGATGGGAGAAAAATCTAGTGTTAGGTTAGTGCCTCAGAAACAAAAATTCAATGGCTACTATGTTGCCCACAAATCAATATGATTTTCAGGCCTCCGAACAGAGCTTGGAATTATTTGGTGTTGTAACAAAACAGTTTATTTGAAAATCCCTGTCTCTGTATATCTGTTTTTTCCATGATCCCCAAATCACGTAGTTTTAAACGAAATCGTTATTACAGATACAGGAAGTTTTAGTACATTAAAGTGAATTGCATTTAGTCAGTTCTTCCTCATGCCTAAAAGAGAGGTTGCCATGGCAAGATGCCAAAGCTGTGTCCATAGGTGGGTGTGTTCCCAAGGCTTGGCTCAGTGAAGCACAAACTCAAGCTGGGAACAACCCATCAGAGAGCAGTTGGGTGGGACGTTCCCCTCTTGCTTCACCCAGTAGTATCTCCCTATTACAGAGAGACCTACTAAGCCAGAACACTCTGCAGACAGTTTTGGAGAACAGTCCTTGATTTAAAATGTAGTCCCTGCTAGAAAGTGTCAGCTGGAAAATTTGTCAGCGGGAAAACTGAAAAGTATACAGGGAAAGAATGCTGAGTTCCAAGACCTGTTATCTATGAAATAGAAAAAAACATTGATGATCTGAGGGTAGAAATTTATTTTCATCACATGTAAACCCCAAGTAAAATAACTTACTGGGTTTTTTCTTCATGTAACCTGAAGTAATTATGACAAACAGCTGGCAGGGAGGAACTGCCTTCACAGGCCAGTAGAGCCCATGCTCTCATCTGCACCACACTTTTCCCAGGTTCTCCCCACACTCACATTCAGCAAGAGGCTTGAGGCCATGCTTAAGTGCTTTAAAGGTCTCTTAAACATATGAGTCAGTATTTTATTAAATGGAAACCTTGCCTGAATTGGGGCAAGTCAGCCTTTCTTCCAGCCTGCTGCCATTCCCCCCTCCTGAGGGCTCTGTGCCCTCAGTGGAGCCCATTCCCTTCCCTGCAGGGTGTTGAAGGCTTGATTACTGTTTATTAAATGGTCTGAAATCCATGGAAGGAAGTTGTCGCAGGAAGGCAAAATATTGCAAAATATGTCTGTTCTGATGTACTTGTTAATAGTTCTGGGATCCCTTGGAGATGGAAAGTGCTGCATAAATGTGAAATTTTAATTATTTCATGTAGCATTACTCATGCAAAGGTGATGCAGACCTACTTCTATCTGATTAACATCCGAGCTGGTTAATTTCAAATATGTTTAAATATTGTTATTGGACAAATTGAAACTACAGAAAAAAACTAATTTGTTGTTTTATATTCATGGTAAAACTCCATTATTATTTTTTATGTAACTTAATAAAGATTATGTGCATGTATTAATTATGAATAAAACTATACAATGGAATGGGTCATGAGTGGCCAGTATTTCAGTGATTAAAATAACAAAGCACAGTGGAAAGAAACATAAATAAATCAAGACCCGTTTTTAATTAATATCAGCCTCTTTTGAAACATGTCATGCAGGTCTGAGAGTGGTGCTGCCGATGTCCATTGCAGTTTAATAGCCTCCTTTGTGTGGTTCCAATTTGCATGAGATTTACTTGGGAATTGATTCTTCTCCAGCCCTGCTAGCTGCTATTTTGGGAAGACAAAAGGGACCAAGTATGGTGCTGTAGCTCAAGCATAGGGCAGGATTTCAAGAGCTGCACCCTCAGACAGGCTTTGTATGGCTGTCAGGCTGCTTTGTTTTCCTGAGCTGCTCCGGTCCAAACGTTGAGTTTGTGAGCTTTCTATCTCAGAGAATAAAAATAATAATAGTTCAATTATTATTTCTAAAAATAGAAATAAGAGAAAGTCTGATTTTCATTGGACCCCAGGCATTTAATAATCGTAATGATTTCTGCAAGTTTTGAAGATGGGGAATTGGAGCTTCTTTATAGCATATGAAGCACAAGTAAGTGTCTGTGTGAGCTCCTCACTCCTGCCCTGGCAGCCCTGCTCCTGGTGCAAGGAGCAGGGCAGTGCCTGAGCCCTGCCAGGACCTGGGAATCCCGCTGTCTCCTCAGGGTCCTGCAGGAAGGGTTTGATGTATAGGAGGCAAGAGCATATAAGGGACATAGATTTACTGAGGAGAGAGTGACTGTATTTGACATTCTGCACTATGACCAGAGCTCCCATCGTGAGAGAGAAAAGGCTCTAACACAGAGAAATCATCACCAAATTATGCTCATGGCCTTTCCAGTCCCAGGGTGTTGGGATTTGGAGTGAGTCAAGAGGGGGTTGAGCCACCCAAGGGCTGTTTGCTTTACGCTGCAGGTCATACCATGAGATAGATCATGGCAGGTGGCCTTGTTGAAGTGGCTCTTCATGGGCAGTCGTGGCTTTTATTTCCACAGGGACTGCAGTCTTCTGGGTTTGTACCTATATAACACTGGCTGAAGGTAACTTCTTGTGTAGGTGGGACCATGGCTGTATTTGCTTTCAACAGCAACTTGACAAACCTGTGAAGGTGTACAAAGAAGATCAAATGTGGGAAATGTAGTTTGCACCATAGCCTGTGGCATCTCTGTTGAGTTTGCAGATTTTTGGGATAAAAAGACCTCTTTAGCAGCATTAGCACAAAAAAGATTACAAATTTGAAGCAACTGAAGAGGTAAAATCTAAATCAACAAAAAGAATAGCTCAGCTGAAAAACTGAGGGTGTTATGACAGGGGGTTTATACAGTTTTCAAAGTAGAAACATATAATTCTAGCACCATCTGAGTCTCTAGGAGAGACCAATCCTGCATGGTCCAGATTCTTGTAGGAAGCAGAGCGTTGGTGGGAGCTGAGATGACAGAGCTCCTGGCAGGATGAGACCAGGAGCTGGCATGTTTCACAAGTGGCTCTTTTTGCTGTTAGCAACCAGCTCTTCTTTGACGAATAGAGAAATAAAATGAGTGATGTGCTTTTTGGTTCAAGGAAGCGTTTTAACATGCGATGGAGAGCTGCCAGGATAGGAGACAGCACTCCTCCCCTGCTTTGCTTCTGATGCAGCAAAGATGAAGGTATTGCCTTGAAATAGTCTCCTGCACTGGGCAAACAGGAGAAGATAAAAGGGAAGGAAAGTGGAAAAACAGTCCCGGCTTAGACCATGGCAAAAACAGTGTGCAGAGTAGCCTCTGTAAAATGTGTCACAATAGGAAATCAATTTTGAATTACCCTATGTGACGCATACTGTATTTTCCATCCTTCATTATAATGAGCAAGCACAACCTTACATAATGATGGCTTTTTAAGAGATTGCCTGTGGCTAAATTTATTGCCAGACACATCTATCCCATGGCATTTAAATTCATAATGCTATGAAATGTGCAAGCTGGCTGAAGAGGCAGGAGGATGCTTGTAAAACTTCATGCCAGTGAGAGCCATCTTTCTTTTGCTCTTACACCTCATTGATCTCTTGCAATGGGTGAAAACCAACACAACTTGATGCCACAGATCTCTTGCAGGAGCTGAGTTTCACCTCCCTTTTGCTGTGCCACAGCAGCAGCAATGCTGCTGTAACAGGAAGACAGGGTTTTCCTCAGCACTGAGATCCTCTGTGCACGTATCATGTCCTGTAGGTCTGTACCAGCAAGAGAGACTGAATAGCTGGTGTGGCTGAGCATGCAAGATGGTGGCAATTGTTGAAATAAATTGTTGAAATAACTCTCTGTGCAACATGGGGTAGTGAGGCTCATGCTGTCTGTGTGGAAGTCCCCAGACAGTTTAGAAGTGACTAGCTGGAGGTTGTCAGCATGCAGTGTCTGCAGTTTCACATTCCTCCTCTAGACATTTGGGCACATTTTCCAATGTTGGCACAAGTGTCCTCGAGTGAGCCTGTTGGGTTCAAACAGAGGGGGAGACACTCATCTCCCATGCACATTTGCTTCCTCTGCCTTGCAGCTGAGGATGCCAGTGAAGATGCAGGTTATAACAGCGACTTTTAGCACGTAGGCATCCTTCCATTCCAAAGCCTGTGGATGGATGGAAGGATATCATTTCAGTGAAGCCAGATATTTCATGTGGATAATAACTTTCAGAGGCTGGATTTGAACTAGACTGCTGTGCAGGGAGTGCTGTACTAGTTGATTGCTGCCTTCCAGCAGGCCAGCAAATGCACTTGCAGTTGAAGTTGCACTGAACCGTCTTGTTTTAGGGTGTACTCATAATTGTTATGACAGGATGAGATTTTCACATTTTCTGTATTTTTGGTACTAAGTTTCTTTCTTCTTTGGTATGGTGAAATCCCCCTCTCCTTTTCAGACACTGCAGTGTTATTTAATGAATATGAACTCCCCTTCAGCTGGGGTGACATTTTCAGCAATGCTCAAAATGAAACTCAGTGATTTATTTACTTCTGGAAATCACTAACCATCCAAAATTCAGCCTGGAATGTCAGAATGCTTCTGACTGAGTCATGTTACAACCCTGCTCACCTGCATGAGATGCCAATTCACTAAAAGCCAGAAAAAAATGAAGGCCCAGTTCCTGGTTTTGTACAGTGAATCAAAAAGATAATTTAAATTAGAAAACAAACGTTTTTAGTTTCCATTTTGGAATCTAAACAGGATTTGGTTGGATTATTCACTGTGTCTGCAAATTCTTTTAAAAATGTTGATATTTGTTCTACATTTGTTCATTGACATTAGGAGGTATCTCCTGGGTCTGAGATGGATGAGAGGTCCCCAGCGTGGAGCCTTGTCCTGACAGGCATACAGGAGCCCTTCAGCATAAATATTCTCTGCAGCCTGGCTTCACTGGCTCTTTAAGGGTTGCTTCCTTCACGTTGAGAAGGTCAAAACACTGTAAGGAAATTGAACATAACTTCTTGACATTTGAGATCATGAATTTTCCTTCTGAATTAGAGTAGTAAATTTGCAAGTTAGTAAGAATAAAAGCCTGAACCCTTCAGATGGTTTGGGGAGGGGGGGAGTGACTCTAATTAAATCCTCCAGGTCGAGCAGACCTCACTCGCCTGGTTTGATTTTGGTGAGCTTCCTGAGCGGGCGTGTACAAAAGTGTGCTGCTGTTTGTTTTGTTTCCCAAAGCACAACTGCTACGAATTCCCCAGTGACAACAGGAGACCTGGACGTGCTCAGCTGTGGCAGATTGATTGTCTTGGCTTGCCCTTGGAGTCACCGGCTGTTTGCACAACACGTAGGGATGGATAAATATCACTTTATCTCTTAGAAACGTGGTGAGCTGAAGCTCCTCAGCAACAGAGACTGGGGGATGCTTAAGTGCAGATCTGGTTTATACCTGTAGTTTTCCGGTTCTTGTTACCCTCCATGTCTGCTCCTCACCATTGCCTCAGCTGGTCCAGAGGGCTGTAGCCACAATCCTGCCTGGCACCATTTTTTCCAGAGCAGAGAGCATTGACATCCAACTTGCATTTAGTTTACTCATCAAATGCAACCTGTGAAGTCTGAGTTCAAAGAAATGACTATCTACTCCAGCTTTTGGAGGAGGTGAGAGGAACTGGCTGCTCCCCAGCTCCTGCAGACTCCCAAGAGGCCAAACTCACCCAGCATATCCTGCAAGACGGGCAGGGAGAGTGGAGTTGTCTGAAGACCAGCATGAGACCTGGGGTTGGACCAGTCTGACTAGGATGGAAAAGAACTGTACAAAGCAGAATAGTACAGCTATTTTATTAGAATTTTCCCAGGGAAGCATGCAGCGGTCAGTGAGGGTGTCTGGAAGCAGAAATGAGCTATCTGAGCAGCTTATGTAAACAAGTGGTAAATCTAAAACCAAATTCAGATCTGGTTTGCAACATATAATCCGCCTTGGTTTAACGAGGGTTAATGAGGTCTAACCCTGGGCTGGTAATGAGTCCTGAGAGGTTCCTTCTCTCCTCTGTAACAGACCACGGGTTCTGCCTCTCTCACTGATAATTATTTTGACAACAGTGTTGGGTCCAGAGCCAGGAGACCTATTTGTTCTACATAACAGAACAACTATGCAATTTATGGATGTGTTTTACATTGCTATTTTTGTTATCACTGGACTTATCCAATCAGTCTCTTCCAGTTCCAATTTCTACAAGTATTTGCAGTACAATTGTACTGCAGATTCACATATGGCAGAATTTCTCATATCACTACTGTTTCCTATATAGGGTTCCCCCAGATTCTGGGTGGGTTTCATTAGCCCTTCCTACTCAGGTGTGTTCCAGCTGACAGTCACCACTTCATCCCCTTAGCCTTTACTGGGTCCTGTGTTTGAGCAAAGCAGGGAGTCTTCCTGGCTTCTGGTCTATTGTGGGAGCCTATAGGACAAATACTAAGTTATATATTTTCTAAGAGCTACTTCTGTCTGCTTTCTTGTGTGGTGTCACATCTTCCAAGATTTTAACGACTTTTTGTTTTCTTTTCAAGGACAAATATTTCCTTTCCTTTTACATGCTTCATGCAGCTTTTCAGAAACACGCAGGGGAGTTGGAATCACCAGCTGTTTCCTTTCGAGATCTCTTTGAAGATCCCTGGGCCACGTGCTTCTTACTCAGCTCCCGGGTAGCTGCAGGGTCCATGCTCCATGCAGACTGCAAGGGAATGGTTTCCAGCCTCTCAGTCTCACCTAAGATTACCTGGGGCTGCTTTGTCTCTCTGACTCCTGGCACTTCAGTCGTCCCAGTCCGTGGTGGCAGCAAGTAACATATATATGACTGTCATTGATAAAAATTTGTTTTTGTCATGCCCTTTGAGATGTGCCTTCATGTTAAAGAGCAGCAAGGCAAAACATGGGCAAAGTGAGAAAATGCATTCCTATGCAATTTGCAGCCAGAATTTGGATAAAAATTATAGAGGAGAGGTGGAAATTTTTTCAGCCAGTCTTTGCTAAAGAGTGAAGGGCTACAGCAGATAAAATGAGCTCAGCCTCCAACAATTTTAAAGACACCTGCAGAGAGCAGCCACTGAGGAAATGTGGAAGTGGTAATGCTGGACTTGTTCCTGAAAACATTCCATTGCAGTAACGGGAAGACTATAAATGGTTGAAAAGATTATGTCCCAACTGGTCCCTGGTACATTTCTGGGCATGCCCTTCATTTGTGCTCCCCCAGGAGCACTAATCCCACCCCCATGACAAAGATGTCTGGTGTCCCCACTGCACTGATGCTGCCCTTGCCTGGACACAGCCCACCATCCTGAGGTGATTGTTCCTACCAGAGGTGACCATCCTTCCCTCAGATCAGTGCCAAAATCTTCAAAAAGTCAAGAGCTTTGACATATGTTTGAAACTGAGAGGTGGCAACTTGGTCAGTCTGTGAAGGGGATGGCACTGCGTGGACAGGTGATGGGGTCCCTGGCTGTGCTGTGAATATTGGCCTCCACAATCCCACCTAATTCTGTCCATCCTTCCCTTGGTCCCAGAGAGGGGATTTAAGGTGATCTGACTAATTCTGTGAAGCTGCAGCTCTGCAGCTCAGCCCCCAGTGCCACCCTGGCATCAGCTCCCTCTGAACTTTGCGGTCATCACGGAGGCACAGGTTGGCTGTGTCCATGCTGGTGTATTCATCACCATAAAGTGCAGGAAGTTTTGGCCCTGAGTGGTGCTCCATCATTAAGAATATTAGCACCAGGTGTAACTAGTAAAGCCCAGTTGGGAAATATTTGTTCTAATGATGCATTCATAGCATTGCTTTTGTTGCTCTCAACAATGGTAATTGCTTGGGTCCCTGGAAGACCCTGCAGCTAAGAGATAACCATGGCCTTTCTACTGCAAATATGCCTGTGGGTAACTTTTTACGCATATGCAGTCTCATTAAGCCATCTGTAGAAAATTAGACTGCTTACTGCATAATCGCTCACAGGAACAGGAACTGGGTTCATCGGCTTTCTAACAAAAGTTGTATATCTGTCTAGAGCCTGATGACTTCATTTTAATTTGCATCAAGGCAGTGGTAATGAAGTAGGCTTGATGAAAATGAAAAGCAGACTATGAGAACCTGGCATCAGTAGCGAACTACTGATAACATGGTCTCATTTTCAGTTCATCTTGAGTGTGCTGTGCATGCGCTGGGAAAGTATAATTTTGTATCCTGAGAACAGTAATCTATCACAGGCCTCTATACCAATATTGATGCTGTGTTCTTGCTTATACTCTTACATACATGTACTCTCTTTTAAAGAAGACATTTATTAGAATTTTCATTTTTTTCTTCTCTATTTGAAGGGTAGGACAGTCCTTTAGTTGAACACTTGACTATGCTGGATTGAGATGGTTTCATTCCCAACTTTTCCTCACTCTCATACTGCAGTTTGCCAATGGCATAAATAGGATTGTGCTGTTTCCCTTCTCCTACTCTGTGTGTATTGTCTTTAGAGACTATCTTGTCCTTGGGAAGTGCTAACTCAGGCTCCCAGCTAATGCAAGCCGAGGTTGCTAGAAGAGGGCCTGGAATGTCCCATATGCCCAGACCCTCATCCCGAGTATAGCCTGGTTTTGCTCACCTACAGACAAATCTCTAGATCTAAAACTGCTGGAAAGAAAAGGTTGTTGCTGTGTTGGTGACCACCCTGCCAGGCAATGCACAGTGTCTATGATGTGTTAGACGCTCAAAGTTTGGGCTCTTAGGTTAGTCAGCACAAAAAAAATTGACGGTTGTTACACCATCAGCTTTTACCTAAACTATTTAAAATCTTCCTTCCTGCCATAGTTAAAACCCCGTGCTGTTTTCCAAAGTGTTTACTCTCTAAATCAGTATGTGTGGTGCTATTTGGCCTAAACATGTTGGTTTTCTACTAATGGCAAAACTCTGGGCCGAGGAAACTCGAAGGCACCCCAGGATCTCAGCTCTCTGAAGGTGCTGTGGGTGGGGTTGATGGATCCTACTTCAGAAGTTTACAACATTGACACTTCCATCAGGGCTAATCAGGAATCTCTTTGTTGTTAATTGTGAGATGCAGACACTTTTAGAAAGTGATGCATTGATTTTTTTTAGATGTGTCTTTCAAATGAGATGAATTCTCCCCTACATCATCCCATTTCTCTGTTCTCTCCTTTGATTCTGTTGTAAGCCATTTGCAGCCCATGAAGCAAAACCACCAAATGTTGGTCTCCTCAGCTGTCTTCCAGCACCCTGCTGCAAAATAAGAGCTTGCACCTGCCCCAGCCCTGTGCAAAGTGAAGGCTCATCAGGAACCGAGGAGCTAGGTGTGCTCCAAAGTGTTCCTACCTGAAAAAACAGTGATCAAAACCCACAACCGAACTTATTCCTGAGCCTGCACAGTGCTGTAGGGCTGTACTACCTTCTGCGCACATCTTTGCAACCTATTTACTTTCTCCTGCTTTAGTTGACCGAGTAGCATCTCTGACTTTGAAAGAAGCGGTCAGAGATGGCAACAATCTGTGCTTCTCTACTCTATGTGCTGTTTGCAGCTGAAAGGGAGAAGCTGCTTGAGGTGGAAACCTCACTTGCATTTTGCCACCACACACAGCCGTATCTTACAGTCAGGGGAGCAGACACTGCATATGGGGCACTGACTTATTTCATACCATGCTCTTGTGAGGCAACCATGGGTTGAAGGGGAAGCACACGGATTGGCCACTGTCATTAGAGAGCTTTAATAAATATTAATTTGAGCTTGTGGTCTCCTGCTAAGAAAGTGACTGGTGAGCAGAGTGCACGCTGGCAGCTGTGCACAGATTAAGCTTTTCCATTTGCTGAGCTCATGCATGGCCACAGGATTACACAGGGAGAGGAGGTGCACCAAAGTGGGCAGATGCACCTTGATGTCATCATACCACAGAGCCCATGGAGTCTCTGGAACTGACATGAGAAGTGTCTTTGTATTTTTACTTTTTGATCCTTTTACAATTGACACTTGGTTTGATTTAGTAAACTTTAGGACATGATGATTTTCCAAGGCACATAATTTACACCAAATCTGGTAGTTTTGCCAGCAAATAATTGCATTAAAAGTAATTATATAGCTTCAAATAATTCAAATAAGAAGCTTCAAATTTCTTTCTCTTATTTTTAACTTTTAGGCTTTAATCACTTAGAAGATAGTGAATAATTTTATTTTTATTTAATAGCTTACTTTTCATTCGTAGTTTATATCAAACTTGCTAAGATGAAAATTGGATTTCAGTTAAAATGGAGAAATCTGCACTGTAAAATAGTCTTGGTATTGGTTAAGTAAATCTACTTTCCTTGTCCTGGATGAAGAGTTTTGGGTTTTTTTACTAATCCACGTATAGTCGTACTTTAAAAGGTTTAAAGTATTATTTCTATGTAATAAACCAGACTGATTATTTTTGGGCGAGCTGTCCTTTAGAATTATTAAGTCCCAGTTTTCCATGCCCATTTCTTTTTGATGTATCAGCAGGGCAAAACAAATCTTCCTGTTGTGTTTTGGTTGTTGTTGGGGGTTTTTTTTGTTTGTTTGTTGGTTTGGTTTTTTTTTTCCCAGTACTCAGCCCTTTTCTTAATCCTGGGTGAACTGATTACCCTGACTTTACTGAACTAAATTAACCTAAGCTAAATGGATCATTCCACTGAGACAGTAAATGTTTGCAAGGGTGACTGAACATGGCCCTAGTGATAGATAAAGTGGTATCAAAAGGAAATAGATGTGCTAGATTTTATTTTCCAGCCATTGAAATGTTCAAGTTTTCTGTAAAATGGTGTGTAAGCAAACGCATACCTCAGTCATTCCTAGATCCCTAAGGATCCATGGGTTGTTACTGATTACCAATGCTAGTCTTGATCTAAAAAAAAATTGATTTTAGAAGGGTATGTAACACTTTAAAATGGGGTGAAAGTTCTTTCGTGTCCAGAGACATTCACTAAGAGATCTAGCTAAGTGAACAACCATATGATTTCAGGATTGAATATAAATACAAACCGAAAGACTTATTATTGTTCGCAAAGATAAGAGTTGATTTTTAATGCAGAGTTCTTATTATTTATCTTTATGGTTTGTAGAGCTAGGAGTTGTTTATACATTGCAAGTCAAACACAAAATAAGTATTTTATATGAAGAAAAAAAACCCATGTAAATATATTGGGTTGGATTTAGTTAAGCAAGGTTATTAAATTATTCAGTTCTTCATGTGATATTTAGATAAATAAAGTCTCATTTTCCACTATGCAGCTGATCTCATTAAAGGGAAAAAAACCCTTTAATGTTTAAACCATCCTCTAATTCTGAGCAAATCCCTAAGAATGTTCTAAGGAGAGAGAATTCTTAAATCGCTGGATTTTGTATCCTAATTAAATCTCTTGACAGCTCTCTGCATTATGTGCAGCAGTGGCTCAGTGAAATACAGGAGGTGGAGCTCAGCTTTTCATCATTCTCCTTTTTTACAAAATAAGGCTTATATTTCCTTTTTATTCCTTGTACTGAGCAGCCCCGTTTCCGGGTGATCCAAGTTCAGTTACTCCTTGGAGGTGTATGTTTTCTGGGTTTTTTTCTTGACTGGGAAAGTGGGACTGTCCAAAGGAGGAGTAGATGTTTCAAGTAGTGCAACAAATTAGGAGGAGGAGTGGATCCATTTCTGAAGTTGTCTTAAGAATGAAGTATGGGATTTGACTGATAGATTTTAAACTATAAATGGATTAATTAGTGTGTGACTGAGATCATGTATAAAAAAGGAGCAAGCTAATTAACTCTGAGTAGTACTCCAAATGCCTTTTGTACTGATGACTGGAGATCAAAGGCTAGAGCAAGTTTTTTAAGATTATATTTCTTTAAATGAATAAACGAGCCTTCCTAAGGGTGGACAGGGCATTTTTTTCAGTCAATCCAGTCATATTTTCTACCTGGTGGATATGCTTAGAAGTGTGTCTGGGTTTTAATTGCTGCTTGGGTATTCACATATATTATACTCCCATGCATTATGGAAAAATAGATTTGTACTTTGTCATTTTGATGCTTAATTTAAGTGCAAGAATTTTTCTCCTATGCCTTTGGCTCAATTCTCAGAGATCCTGGAAATTTTGTTTATCACCAATGGACTGTAGCTGCACCAATCCGGGAATTGCATATGCCCTAGAGACTTACCCCTCCTTTCTTTCAAGGAATGCAGTCAGGTTTACTCTGTCCTATGTCTCTGCTGCCAGCTCTCCTTTCTTTCTGCTGCTAAATGTGTGGTGGCTATAGATACACAACCAGCTTTGGGGATTGTGGAAGTTTGTTGGGGGCAACTTATAGTCATCTTGTGTCTGTCTCTTTGTAATGTCATGTAGGACAGTCTAATCCCATGCCATCTTGTTTTGCACTGGGCTTTTCTTGAAGAGTTGTGGGTTCAAGGCAACAGTAAAGCACAACAAAAAGTATCTCCTGTGACATGCTGAATGCCTGACATCAGCACAGAAGTTCTAGGGAAAATAAGGGCACTCGGCTCAGTACCAAGGAGCCCTGAATGTGATTAGGAGCTTAAGTGGCACCTTAGTTTTTCTTTAACATTCCGTTGCTGCAGTTTAAATAGAAATGACAATCTGCCTGAGCAGAACAAGCCAAACGCAGATACGTTGTTGTGGAAGTTAAGACAGTAGGAAGACAAGTCTGGGGCAGAAGGACAGGACCTCACTGAAATTGCTTCTCTCTGCCCAGAGTCACAAAGAACCCTATTCAGTATAGTTTTCATGTTTGGACATGGTTTTGCAGTTATTTCTCATTTTTTGACATTCTGCACCATGGTACTTCAATGCCGATGTTGTCATTTCCATATGCATGTGATGTTGATGTAAATTTTCTGTGATGAAGTTCAGGGAATTTTTTCTTATAGACAAGAAAATAGCAAGGAGGAGGCTGCTAATTTTTGATGGCTCTGCTCTAAACTGAGAGCTATTTCTGTGTGGATTTTTAAAGAAAAGAGAAGGGTTCTGCCACTTAAGGGGTTGGCATAGACCAAATGATGTCTTGAGGTCCTGGGTTTTGATTTTGCCAAGTATGTCTTAGAAGTGACCTGACCATTCAGAGTTACGCCATTTAATTCATGAGGTTTTTCCCTTTTCCTGTCCTGTGGTTCAGGTACCAAAATTTAAAGGATCATTTAGGACCATGAGAGTCACTGGCTGATGCCCAGGTGAACGAGCAGAGTCTCCTGCTGAGGGTCTTGACAAGCTGGGCAGCAGGTGAGGTTTATAAGATATTGCTCCTGGCAATCTCATCTTTCCGACTTGGTCTGATGTGCAAAGACTTGTGAATGGGATTGAAGGAGGATTTATTGTCCTCCTGCCCTGGATGGCCCAAGGTGGAGTGCTGTCCTCCAGACTATGGATTGTTTGCAATATCCCTGTTGCTTCCCATGCATCACAGCACAAACTGCTTCAGTCCGTAATGCTCTTGGAGAAATATTACCTTTTCATGACAGTAAACATCACTTGATGGATACTCCGAAACAGGTTTTATTGACCTTTGCGTCTTTTTGTATTTTCTGATTTGTTTCTTTTTTTGGAAAACTGTGCCTGGGATAATCCATTGTAGAACTATGTAATTTCAGAAATGAGAGTAGCTCCTAGGTGGAGGCTTGAAAGCATCTCCTATTGCCAGGTTTGACCAGCAACAAAGGAAAATGGGAAATGGCTGATTCCTCGGCATTTTCCTCCTGTGTGAAGAATGAATTGATGTGTGATGTCTTTCAGTCCTCACCACTGGTTTAAGCCAAGAAGGACCTCTACCTTACAGTGTGCAGATGGATGCTCTGCAAGCACCTCTTTCTTTCTCCATTTCAAAATGGAGCAGCCAATAAACGGTTGTAGATGCTGACACTGGTATTTGGACATTGATAAGCCCATGGCACAGCCCTGGGACACTGGTTTTTAAGCATACTTGATAGCAGAGGGGATCTTCGAGTATCCAAATCAATAGGAGATCTCCTGGACTTGGAAAAAAAAAATCCTAAACACATCTAAGAATAGATCTGTGTACAAAGAAGTGTAAACATTACCTTGTGGGTCTTGCAAAATCCACTTAACAGCTTTCCTAGATCTGCAAGCAGTTGCTATTTGGAAGACAGATGACTATCAGCCAGTGTTCAAGCCATATCTCCCTTTCTCAGGGCCTAACTAAATGAAATGATGCCTCACAAGCATTTTTATTTGCAAATAAAAACTGCTTGAAAGCATATTATGGACAAAGGAAGAATTCTGTGGAGAGTGAGATGGAATATATTATGCCTGTTCATAGAAATTTAAACTGGGTTATTCAGCAGGGCACAGCATGCACACAACTACCTGTACTATGGAATATTATAACTGTATGTAATAGACACAAATCAAGTGCTATTAGATAAAAATGTTATCATCTCCATTATTCTAATACCAGTGGCCATTTTGCCCTGTTCAGGTGCTGTGAAACAGCGCTGGAGTTGCTCTCCAAGCACACAAAAGCACACAAACAGCAAAAAGCTGTTTGTTGCTCAGTTTCTCGTCACATACCGAGGAACAAGTCTGCAGTAAAGTCTTGTACTCAGGGGCATAGTATGAGCCAAGCTGTTATAAAGTTGGGATGGTAATTCCCTTCTCTGCAGAGATGTTAAGTGAAGGGCCATTAGGGATGTTGAAGTTAGCAGGAGTTGCAGTGGAAAGGACAGTTCATTTCAATTCACTCAGCCCCTGAAATCAATGGTGTCACCTCCAACATCTTAATCAGCTGGCAGCCCAAAAGAGCCATGCCATGGATGTAATGTGGCCTGCTGCTGGACAAACAGCACACACCATCTGGGAAGCCAGAGCAACGCAGTGAGTCCCCATCCCATAGAAAGACAGATATCTCACAGGTAGGGATGGTAAAGCAAAATGCCCCTTCCATGCCAAAGCATCTCCAAAAATTGTCTCTTTCACCTCCTAGTGGTGTTGCACTTCTTTATACATAGGCTGGTGATCTGACAGGTTTATAACATTCATTTCTGTGTGTATATATATGTGTACATATATATATATACACACAGGTATTCACAAACACAAACATGCTCAGTTTTCTCTGTCTGCCTTTCACAACTCTTGACTTATGCAAGTGGCCTGAACACTGTATTTGTAACACCAGTTATATTCTTTGATATTTCTTTTTCTTGTTATCTGGATGAGTTTCTAAGCAGTGCTCTCACTGCCATCTCAGAGCAGTGCTGGTGACTGGGAAGTTGCTTAAAGAAGATACAAGTAGAAATCTGAGTTTGATCTACATAGCAAGTAGTCAAAGCAATTTGAGATTATTGCACGGAAGAAGGGATGGTTAGTGTAGAGCACTCGTGTACAGCTTTTTGAAGCCATGAGCCTTTATTGTGGTTTTCAACTTTCTAAATAAATTTAGGGTGCAGAATATTCTCTGGGTCTTTGATTTGCAGCCACAAAGAAACAGAAGGAAGCACAAGGATTCAGCCTGGCTCTCCCTTCTCGAAAGCTGTCACACAAATGGGGGAGCCCTAATTATGCAAAAGTTACACCTGCAAAAGCATTCTTCATTTGAAATCTAGCCCTGTCTGAAAGATGGAAAGGAAATCTGGTTTTGTCAGTGAATTGGGAAAACGTGTCAGAGCAACTGCTCTTATATGTGCTGCTGCTGTTCATCCTTCACAGGAGTAAAATTTAATATGAATATGTTTATTATTACCTTATAAAGCCAAGCAGCATTTTAGAGCAGAGTAAGAAAATATCTTTGATGGATTGTTTCCCCCCATTGGAATGAAATCCCAGTGAAAACAATAACATGTTTAAAGAGTCCTTTGGGAAGCAGAGGATGACGAGGCTGGAAAGCCTTCTGCCATTTCACACCAGCCTGTAAATAAGCTCACACCTGTCTTCTGACTCTTCATGTCTCTATCCACCTGGGAAGACATTTAATTTTAGGACATAATTGTGCTTATACTACTGTCTTTGGAACTAGAAGCAGTCCTTCTACTAACTGGATTTACTTTTGAAATTTTTGAAGCTGTGGACAATAAAAATTAAAGTTGTCCCGTCCCTTTCTCGAGTTACTTGGATGTGAAAGCCCCAGTGTATTTCACACCCCCAACTGCTTATGGAGCAGGGTACTGTGAGTGTGTGTGTGCTGGGGGAAGTTTTGCAGCTGAGAGCTGGAAGCACAGGGAAATGGATCCTGCTCCTGAGGCATGTGGGCTGCAGGGCCTGTGTCCACTGCTCCACCTGTGTACATCATTCTTCTGGGGGTTTTGTGGTGTCAAAACCCACAATGACTGTACTTCTCTGTCTCTCTGCTTGTAAGACTTGGGCATGGACAGATCACTTCGAAGTTTAAAGGGTGACTGAATTGACTCTAATGGACACTGTCTCTTCCCCATCCTTGTTCTCTTCAAAACACTTTGAACTCTCTGAAGTAAAAGTGCTAAACAGGTGAACAGTATTTTCCCTCCTGCACATACTAGAATATCCTTGTTTTTCTTAGGGATTTGAAGGGTTGTTTCTGTACCTCTTGGCAGAAGAGCATCATAGTCTGTTCCTGTCTATAAATACAGGTAATTTGATTAAAAAATTACAACAACCCAGCAAACACAAATAACCTTCACCATTAGTCATCAGAGGTGTTAATAAATAGAGCACATAAATATTGCATTGACTATCTGTCTCAAATATTACAACTCCCGCAAGGTAAGTTCATTATAAGGATTGACCTGTGTGTTGAAATTTTTATGGAATTATAGCATGCCCTGAGCAAGGATTACATGGGGGAAACAGCTTAAATTACCTGGAGATTTAAAGGTTGGGGGGAAGAGGGAGGAAGAGAGAAACAAAAGCCAAGCCCATTGCTGCAAGATCCATGGAGTAAAAATCAAACAAACAGACCAAAAAAGCCCCTCCTCCCCCAAACCCAAACCCAACAACTACCAAATCAAACAAAAAAAGCCCCACCAACCCCAAACCCCCAAAACAAACAACAACAACAAAAAACCCCCACAAAACCACTTATAAAAGGAGAAAATTTAATTAAAAGATTGGCTTGGAGGCAGCAGCGGAATCAGATTTATAGTCTGAAGATCTAGGACACCCCTGCATCTCTTCCATCTGGATCTGTAGTTCAGTCAGAGTGAGCAGCAGGATAAGGGGGGCATCTGACTTGTTAGGAAAGGAGTTTTTCTACTGTAGATGGTTCACTATTATCCAGCTAACATTTATGAAACCACTGAAATAGAAATGCTGAAAACCCCACCCATAACCCCAAAACAGAGAAATACTCCAGAAGCACTTTAGGGCAGTGTCTTGCCCCAGCCAGTGCTGGAGGTCACCTTTGGTTGTGATGTTTTTGCTCTCCTGCGAGCTCACTTTTCTGTTCAACCTCTCAGCATCGTCCATCTCCTACCATCAAATCTCTGTGGTGTAGTAGCTAGAGATGAGATTCTCGGTGGTCCTGCCCTCCACCTATCCTTTGCAGAACATTGTTCTTAAGTATAGTTGTCATTTGCTACTTCATTATGCTAAAACTGTGTAAGTGCCCATACTGCTGGAGATGAAAGTAATTTGAAAGTGCTGTCTTTCAAGGTGTTGAGCATCCTTATGTCTATTAAAGCCAGTGGGAGCTGATAGCACTTATCACCTCACAGGAGGAATTGAACATCCCAGAGGGTTTGAGCTGCACATTACAAAGGCCTTCGGGGAAGGAGTTTGCCATGATTTATTTGTCTTTGAATCTCCGGAGTCCCCTGCGGTGCTGTATAAATAACAACACCCTTCTGGAAATGCCATTTGTGCAGCCTTGGTAGCTGACCCACTTATCTTAAACATCTTAAACAAGATCCTACAGTTAAGCTTGAGGGTACAATGTTTGTGCTCTCAGTATGTTGAGCAGGACATGCTGGCAGAGATCGGGGACACCCAGCCCAGCAGCCTTCCCTTCAGCATCACACCGGGAAGTGACAGGGGCCCGGGGGCTTCCCCTGGCCTGGGAGCACACCACTAAAAGTTTAGCTGGAAACTAGTTTATCAAAGAGGTGACCTGCAAACACTGCAAAGAACAAAGAATTTTAGGACAATGTCTCCAGTGTCTCAAAGACTGAGCAGGTGGGGGAGATTTGTGGCTTTTCTGCCTGTCCTCATTAGTGGGCTCCCAGCTGCTGGCTGGGGAGTCTGGTGCAGGATGCACTCAGCTGCCTGTACTGTGGCATAGGGGCAAGAATTCATCCTCCACCACTGAACATTCCTGCGTTTTGCCACTGGTTTTGTCAGTTTGGTTTGAATGGTAGAGCAGACCAGCTCACCCTTGCCCCGGCATCCTGCCTCCAGCCTGTGGTGGGGTGTCATCATCACCTCGCAGTGATGTAGGCATTCCCCTGAGAGTCTGGATCTCTCCGAGTGATCCACACAAGGTGCATCACTGCTCATTTCCACGAGCCCGATCAAGCAGATGTGTCCCCAGGTGGGAGCACGTGAGACCCACTGTCTAGACTAGGAGGAGAGAAAAAAAAAAGATAAAATCTGACATCTGTTCGGTGTCAGATGCCCCCCTTATCCTGCTGCTCACCACGCCGACTAAATTACAGATTTACTGCAGAGAATGAAGGCTCTCCCTTTTAACACAGCCCAGTTGAGGCAGGTTTAAAGGGCTACTTTGTCAGCTCCTTCGGATAGAAAGGTCAAATATTCCTTTGCTTGTAGCAAGTGATTCCTCAGCCAGCAAAGAAACCCTCCAAGCTGTGCTGCTGGTGCATTCGGCACTGGCAGTGCGCAGGGTGGGGAGGCAGGACACCAGCTCCTGTAGCAACTTGGGTTTGTGTCTGTGAAATTGCATATGATGTACCTTTGGGGTTTGTGGTTTTGTACTGACTGTAGCGGGGCAGGGGAGGATTTCAGGCTCAGCTCTGCAGCTCGAGGTGACTGTACGCTCTCAGTTAAGTAGGGTAAGTCACGATGCAACCCAGGCACTATTCGCACTGTCACCAGGGCAAACCTGTTTGCTGCTCACCCCCACTCAGCTGAGGACAGGACTGCCTTGTGACTTGTGGCACAGCAGTGAATGCAGCTGCTCAGGAAGCAGTTTTTCACTTGGTTTTCGTCATTTTGAATTCCCCTCTTAGAGTTTTCCTGGACTTATTTAATTCAAGTTTTTGATTTTAGACTCCACTGTTGTTTCCTCCAGGGGAACATAGAGGCTGAGCACAAGTGCTGTTTCCTTCCAACCATACCAGCCCCACCGTTTCAGCAATGGCAGGAGCTCTATAAAAGCTTTTACGCAGGGATTGCAAGGGGATTACTCCATACTAAAGTGCTTTCTGATCAATGATTATCAAGGTCAGCTACTACACTGTAGAAGTTTCCAACCCACTTGTTATGTTAGGAATTTTTTTAGGGATGCAGTCCTGGAAGCGCTGCAGATCGGGTGTGTAAGTCCTCCAGCTTTTAGTCTAATTCAGAAATACTTACATCTGTTTTTCAGTTGCTTTACAGCTTTCCCCCCTCCTCTTTATTACATGTTCATCACTAATAAAAGAAAGGAGAATCTAAAATCCAAGGTTCACTTCTGTGGTCAATTTTTTGTCTCTTGTGAAAGAGTTTTGCTGCTAAATGCGTTATCTGCTGCGGGAGACAGAGCTGACAGGCTCTGGGCTGGGGGTTTGACTGCTAAATCCCATGGACAGGGCTGCTGATGACTTTGACAGATAGCATGGCTTTTATGTTGTGGCTCAGCTTCACATTAGATTTTCTTAACCTCATAATATTGGAATCTTCTCACAAGGAGATGCTCTGACAAGCTGAAATATTAATTCAGTGATTGCTTGCCACACACACCTCTCATGAAAATTAAGTTCTTTCGGCTTTCTCTGTAATTACAAGATGCACAGTGAGGGTCGGGGGCTTGCTTGGGGACATGCCTGTTGATGAACCAGCCACTTCCTAAGTTTTTTTCAGAGGCTTGTCTTTAATGTTACTCTGCAAGGGACATCAGGACCACACAGAGGCTGTGGGACACCCCAGGGTTGGGGTGCACACAGGGTAATGTGAGATCTAATGTGTAAATGCAGAAAAGGGGCCCAGAGATACAACGTGGGTTGTACACCTTCTTCCACGTGCTAAAGAGCCCTGAATAGCAGGAGCTTTTCTTGCTCTCTTTTGCAAAATGATGGGTTCATCCACGGACTTTGGTGACACTTCTTCCCCAAGAGCTTGGCAGCCATCCCCTGCACGAGGTTTCCTCTCCCCACAAAGCAACAGAACGAGATGACGGGAAAACCACACATTTGGGCTGGTCCATGACAATATGGCTGAGAGATGTCATGATGGCTGTGCAGAGTAGTCTTGCTCAAAGAACCTTGAGGTTCATCTCTGCCTGTGATGTTCACAGCCTCCTCTGGTCATTACTTTGTGTTGGATTTTTGAGAGAAGCTAAAAGGTTGTTTTTTCTCTTTTTTCTTTTTTCTCTTTTCTTTTTTTTTTTTGGTGTATGTGTGTGTGTGGGTGTGTGGAATCAAATCTGCTAAGTGCTGAGTTTTATTTAGGCCTCACTTGTGCCAGTGAATGGAGAGTTGTGGTGATGCAGCTGATTTATATGCAGAAAAACGCACAGCAATATCCTGTGCAAAAATTGGTGCTTCCAAAGAGGAGAAGATTCCATATAGGGGTTTATGTCCCAACCCAAATGCAGTGCAGAGTTGCACAGCCAGGTAGCAGCTCATTGGGGTCTTTCCTTCCTCTCCTGTTAAAGTGTGTCAGCCCCTTGTGCTGCAAAGCCAGATGGCAGACTCGATGGCTCCACAGTCCTGCTCCTCAGGGAAGCTGTTTCCCTTATGATGGGATCTCTCTCCTTCTGTGGGCCAGATCCTCAGCTGGGAAAAATCCTAGCAGCTCCCAGGGTTTCACTGCAGCAATGTGAAGTTACAGCTGCTGACTTCAGCTGCTGAGGATCCAGCCGATACCAAACAAAGAGCCCGATGAAAACCTTAGCTCATGGAGGTGGCAGCCAAAAGCTCAGATGAACAGCTGTAGATCCAAAAGCAAATCCAGGCTGTGATGTCACTGATCACCATTGTGCCATTGTACCAGCGCTTTAAACCTGATGCTGCAATAAATGCAGTGGAAGTGTTGGCTACACCTGCACAAATCCCCTTCCAGACCCAGAGACTCTCAGGGCTGCACAGACGTACCTGAAGCCAAAATCTGGCACTCGGCTTTCCCCCTGGAGCCTTTGCTGCCTACTGTTGGCTCCCTTTGAAAGGTGCCAGCTGGCCCTCGGCCTTTTGCCTGGCTTGGCTTTGGGGAGCAACATTTTCCCCCCACACTGTCAGTGGACAGCCAGTTGCGACGTGTTTATTCTTGTTGAACTGGTGAGACACTCAACAGGGAGAAACGCCTGCCAGTCAGTTTGGTAGGAATGGGACTGTTTCTCATGTTGTGCCATTCCTGACTTAAAATCCATGAGGGGTACAGCTTTGTGCAGGGTTTTGGAAGATGCCCACCAAGCTGTGAATGAAGGGCTCCAGTGGATTTCGGCATGGCTTTGGTCCCAAAGCATCTAGGGTTTCTGGCAGCAGGTTTCTTCCAGCATCACACTTTATATATATACATAATTATATATATTGGATCTCACTTAGTCGTGAGTGTTTTTCTTTTACAGGAAGGAGGAGATGCACAGAAAGGAAATGTAATGGCTGCATATAGGAAAAATGTTACTTTCTTTGGCTTTAAAAGTTGAGTTCATACAAACCACGGGAATATTCCTCCTCCCACTGGGAGAGTCAGGTTTTGTCTGCGTATCATGTCATCTGTCCACATTTATTTTGGATCCAGAGAAATTATTAAAAGTGATTGAAAAATCAGGCTTTGAAACAGTTGGTATGGAAGCGTGAGACCTGTCTATCACCTTCCATCAAGGAAGTCTTGGCACCTCTCTCACCGTCTGACAGTTCTCCTCACTCTGCTTCTGTAAAACAGAATGCTGCCTGCTTTGGTAGGGGAACAAAACCAAGTTGATACCAGCAGATATTCCGTGCTCACCATGTGACCTGTTGGCAGATAGCCTTGTTAGAAAATTAATCCTTTTAAAAGAGAATTCAAGAGACTGGAGGCCATGACTGTGCCTTGCAAAACGTGTTGGTCTCTGGGATATGGTCCACAAGAAGCCCTTTTCTGCTTTTTGTAAAGGAGGTGCTGTCTGTTCTCCATCATTGTCCTGTTTGATTTTTTTCTGCTGTCATTGGTGATGCTTTCTTGGTCAACACCCTGCACCATCATCAAGGTAGCTTTTCCTTTCAACTGTTTGTTTTCCAGCATTATCCCTTTTCTCTTCTCTTTTCAGAAGTGAGTGATTGACCCATTTTCTCATTTCTTTGTGTTTCTGTATCCAGTCTTCCCCTGTTTTATTATTAGCAAGCTGAAGCGTCACTCACTAATCTAGGAGAACAGCCCTGTCCCAAAGTAGCATAGCCATATGCCCAAGTGCCTTCTTGAGTTTAGAACTAAATCCATGGCCTTCTCCTGCTGTCCTCCACCAAGAGAGAGTTATTTCCAAGCACGGACTCCAGGCACAAACCCGGGGCCACTGCAGGATCAGTACACAGAGTCAGTTTGGCAGCCCCAAGCTGTGATTAGGTTAGAAACTGGGATTCAGAGCTGTTGACTGCTCTGCTAAACAGCTCATAAGCGGCTGAGCAGCTGCAAGGTGGGAGCAGCAAATTTGGACTTGCTGCTGACACGGCCTTTCAGTAACCAGATCCTGGGTGCAGAACACCTCTATATACAATAATATCTATACAGCTTTATGTACAATAAGAAAAATTAACCCTCATGTTACTTTTCCCCTACCTGCTAAGTTACCACATATCTACAGTGTCTTTTCCACTTGCTGTCATTGATTATAGAGAAGGTACTTGCCTGCTGAAAATTAAGTTAACAAGATCAGCTTATTCATCCTGGGTCTGTCCCAGGATGCCTCATTCCAATCTCGCTCCAGGGAAAAAAAGAAGTCTGTCCACCTTGACATCCTTCCTGTCAATGTGTGTCACTCTTTTTTCGAGGTACTGCCGTAACTTTTCCCAGTGCTAAGACCGGGCTCAGGGAGCCTGATGTTCCTCACTCGCTGTCCTGAACCTGAGCTCTCCCGATCTATCATCTGCTCCTCACGGGGAGTTAAAGGGCTTCCTCCATACAGATTCTTCAGACTATTTCTCCTGCCTTGCTGATCCTCCTGACCTCTCCAGAGCACTGTTTGATTTTAATTGTTCTTATCCCTTTCTTGGTTCATTTGACATACTTGCATGTTGCCTCGCA
The DNA here is from genome assembly GCA_013399855.1 of Oxyruncus cristatus. NCBI lineage: Eukaryota > Metazoa > Chordata > Aves > Passeriformes > Cotingidae > Oxyruncus > Oxyruncus cristatus. Next base: position 3,222,704 of record VXAY01005475.1, read on the forward strand.
TTTCATTAATTTTTCATTTTCTGCCCCCAGGAATTTTCTCTCCATTTTTGGCGTGTTTCCCTCATTCTCCCCGCAGAACACTGAGTCAAAGAAATCATTTAGTCTCCTAGCAATATATGCCTCATCTGTCATCGAGAGATAAAATTACTAAAACAAAGAACAAAAGGTTAAAAAAAACTGGATGTCTCCAACTGCCTGGTTATAGGTCCCTGCAGTCAAAAACTGTGTGTGTGTGTATTTTCCCTCTATGCCTTCACACTTGCCTCCTGCCCACTTCCTCCCCTGTGCTGAGACAGCTTGGTTTGATCTGATCCATCCTTCTTGTCTAGAGAACAGGAAGGAAACCTCCCTTAAAAGCATCATTTTTGCTGATGGGACAGATGGAAGGTGTTTGGAGATGTCTCTTTTGTTGATTGTCATTAAAAGGAAGTATAGAGTGGTTTGTAGCACTAGAAGTTTTACTGGGATGTTTGTGAGTAGGAATGGGCAGTGCCTTTGCCCTCTCTAAGTGTGCAGGTAATGCTCAAAACATTGGGCCAAAAGTAAGTAGGAACAAGAAGTGGGTCTACTTAGTGGAAAAAAGGAAATTCTTGGTTTATTATTATTCATACTGTTTTTCTTGGCCAGCAGATTGTACACAGCACAATTATTAGTGCTGAGGACAAGGATCTGCTAGTGGATATACCTAATTTCTGTGGGTGCAGGAACTCCTTTGGGTGGCAGGGGCTCACATAGGTGTGATGGATGTAGGGGCTTCCTCTGGTTTGCCTTCTGGATCTTGAGACAGCAGTTGTTAACAGGGTATGCTGCCAGTCCTCATGGGGCCAGGCATGGGGGAGAGCACCAGGGCCAGGCTCTGTCCTCTGCTGGGTGATGCAAACCTGGAGCTTTTGGGGCACTGGCATTGCTCAGATGTGCTCTCTTCTAACTGGGAGTTAGTTGAAGAGCTTTAAACCTCCAGAGATCTTCACGTCTCTGAAAATTACCTTGAAGGTTTTTCACAAACAAGTGTTATGTCCCGCATTTGTAAAATTGAATAAAATTTGTCTGAGTCATCTAAAATTTGTACTGGGGAAATCTTGTTCAACAGAATGAGACTATCTGAATGTTTCAAACAGCTGTCAGGCTGAAACTTGCTTTTGTCCCAGATGTATGAATTTCCATCAATGTTATTAACTGGATTGTTCATCCTCAGTGCTGAATGAAATTCCTTCCTGCCATTGCCATTGAAGGGAACAAAGAAAGAAAGAAAAGGCTGGGTGGGGTGGGTGTTGCAGAGTGCCTTCTGCTTTCCTAGAGTGATTATAGAATAAAGCTTCTGTCAAAGCCAGACTGTGCAAGTCAGTGGATATGTTTCATGTGATAAAGTAAAAAGGTGACAAACCTCTAATTTTGTGTCCATCTGGAAGGTTCTGCTTTGGGCTTCTGGCAATTTCGGTGATTATTTCAAAGGTGGAATCCAAAAAGTGTAGGAATGTGTGATGACTTTGTGACATGTCAGTACCAGCCAAAGTCACCAAGTCACCCCTGGCAAATGGCGAAAGTGTATTTTTCAGGCCTTGACAGCAAATACCTTTGTGTTATGCATTTCAGCTGTGGTTCAGGTTGGTCTCCTGGAGGATCTTCTCATCTCCTCCTGGGTTGGGATTTTCTCTTGTAACATGTGACAAGGAACTCTTCCTGTTCGAAAAAAGGCCATGACCGTGCCCTTATAGTGCATTGATTTTCATATTGTTTAAGCACATGCGAAGCAGAGAAATATTACCAAATCATGACCTTTATTTACAGACTAAGTAAATATTGGTAAACTGTTAAGTTTATATCAAGAAGTCAGAGGAAAGGCTTGTGTCCGGTCACTGATTGTCCAGAAAGCGTGTGTGTGGTCTGTCCGTTACAGCCTGTGGCCACACTCTGTTATGAATTTGCCAGAAGAATCAGTCTTTCAAAAATGCATATTTTTCCAAACTGCTATGGGAGCAGTCCTAGACCACTTGCAATTCCATAACTCCGCTTAGTAAAACACTGTAAGTTTGCTTTTCTCATTTTGGCCTGATGACCTGTGACGAACAAAAATTGAGTGAGGTATTCCAGTTTATTTCCCATGTGCATTTTAATTCTGCATCCAATGCAGGTTGCTCCATCGATTTATATTTTTCTTAGATCAAGAGTTGCTATTTAATTTTTCCTGGTATTTCAGCTGTTTCTAATTTGCTCTTTTAAATGCTCACTAATGCATCAGGATGACAGTTAGTCAACACTTGGAAGTCTGTTTTATGAAAAACTTTGACATTACCGAATTTGTTTTCTTTCAAAACTAGCATAAAACCAACCTTGTTTGAATTTCCCTTTGGAACAGAATTTGCAAAGCTAGAGGTGGAATACCTCCTTCCACCATAATTAAAAATTGCAGAGGGCTGAAAAAGGCTACGGGAATCAAACCTCACCTATTGGCAGCACAGAGAGAACTCCACTTCTAAAAGAGGACTGAAGAGGAGGGAAAGTGTAAGGATCGAACAGGAGACCTGAATTTTGAATCCATCTCCATGGCCCATTATTCCTGTTGCTTCACTGCATTTGGCTTCAGAGCTCATCAAGGCCCACTCCGTGTCCCCACAAATGCGGCAGAAGAGGACAGGGATGTCTCTCTTTCTTTCTTTCTTCCTCTCTTTCTTGTGCTTAAATGTACAACTCCAGTGAGCTGTAGTATACACCGCCAGAAGAGGATATAGGACTCCATTTACATTTTTATTCAAAGGAATTGGAACTCCAAGGTGACATTTCAGGTAGACTCTAATGAGCGGGCTTGTAACACGTGCTTGCATATGTATCCTCTTGTATAAAATCTCTACATCTTGCCGGGATGCCAATGACTTCACATTGTAAATGTCTTTAGTGCCTTGTATGTTAACAACCCTAATTGTTTTCAGTGATCTGTCGTGAATTGTTAGCTGAGGACACCAGCTTTTAACAGGAGACGTTGCACTAATTGCCCAGTTTTCACAGACTGGCTAAACCTTTGGCCTTCTGAAGTTTGTGTGTGTGTGTATAGTCGTTGTGAACGGCATACAAATGATGAATAGAGCATTCAGCTGTGCTGGCATCCTCTAGCAGGGGCTACGGACCTTAGTGGTTACTACCAGTGAGTTCCTGGGAAGAGACAGCCAGCTGCTAACGGCTCTGGCTGCACTCTTTCTGTTCAGAAGCTTCTGGAATAAAAAGACACTACAGAACCTCACAGTTTATCATTTGTGTGAGCCCTTGTTTAGCTTTGAATTATTTGGAATCTTGTTTCTTGGAATCTGGGATCACATCATACAAACACACTTCAGCCATAAATTCTGCAGACTTGTAGAAGTGGTTACAAAACCCAAAGCTCTGAAGTGGTGAAAGCCCTTCTTTGGTGCTTTACATGCTGTCTCGCTCATTTGCAACTAGTGAAATTCAGCTATAAAAATTCTTTTCTTAATGAAAGGAACTTCTGTAGTAAATAATTGTGACATCTGTAAAGCAACCCAGAATAACAGCCATCTTCAAAGAAACGTCACTTACAAATTTCTGATTACTTGCAACTCTTTCCTTTTTTTTCTTCTCAGAGATGCAGGATGTAGAAAGCCAAAATAACTCGCTGCTGATCTGACTCTGCAAGATGCATTTTTGTAGTTTCAGGATGAGGGCCATGATGAAAAAGCCATTTCAGCATGACTCTGAGCGTCACCTCTGGCATTTGTTGGCTGTAGTGGCATCAAGTCGCTGTAATAGTTTGGTGCTATTGTACATGCGTTTGTTTTCACTTACTGCAAGGCTCAGGTGATAGCTGTTGGGTTTCAGATTTTTTTTAGAGGGAGGAGTTACGTGCTTCAGGGACTCATATAGAAGATGTTGATCCCTCTGAAGAGCACTTTGGAGTTATCAAGCAGTTTCTGAGGGCTGGTGTTGTTAAACAAGCCTCTGTCTGTTCATGTCCCTCATCTGAACTTATTACTGCAGATTTTAGGTAGATAAGATCCAAAGCCATGTGGAAATGTTTGTGAGGTGCAGTGATGAAGTATGAGTACTTGCCTTTGAATCATAGGCAGGATTTCTCTGCAAAGATTGTAGAGATGATCCAGAATGGTAGGACCTTTAACAGATAAAAATGTGCTGACCAGCTCAGCTCTCTCATTTCTTGACTACAGCTGATAAGGGATTTTCTGATCCTTGGCTCCACAGGCTGTGCTGTTACTGTGAACCTGTCAGTGTAAAGATCTCATGAGAGTAGTTTAATGGCAAAAGAACATTTTGTCCAGAAGACCAGGGAAACCAATTTGGGGACAGTAAGCATTTCTCTTGCTGACCAGCTACGGGAGTGAATCCCTCTGATTCTTGGTTCAGCACCTCCCTGCCCTATGGTAATTTTGTCCTGCTGTATGAACCTGACTGTAGGTCCCCTGAGCCAGGCTTGTGGTGGTGATTTCCCTGTCCACAGTGTCACTCCATGCAGCTCTGTGGTGACAAACAGCCAAGCTGACAGGAGATGCTGGGACCCAGGGGGAGCCCTCCTCGAACTGCCAGATATACACACCAAATTTCTAAAGTTTTCATGGTAATAAAATTTTTTTGATCCTGGGGTCAAGGGGTGCCAGAGGCTGGGGAGTGATCATGGACGGAGGGAGCCCAGCAGATGGGCAGGTTGTGCTGGGCAGCCGTCTGCAAACTGAAACCTGATGGTTGCAGGAAGAAAATGAGCCCAGGTTCAGGGAACTATTCTGGTTTTAAAGTAATGGAGGAAAAAATATTTGGTTTTGGCAGAAATTTGGGTTAAACTCCGTTTCTGTCAGCCTCTGTTAAAAGAGTAGTTGTGACTCCCTCATACTTGTCACACAGATTTTTATTTTCCAAAGAAACCAAAAATTCTGAAAGTGTAAGACCTTGCAGTGCTTGTGTTTTGATTTATGGCTTCTAATGGCAAAGGAAGCAGTACTGTGTGAACAAATTATTCAGAGATCAGAAAAAGCTGGGAGGAGGGGGAGGGTGGGAAAACAGGAGGCTACGAAAGAAATTTTCCTGAAGAGGCACCTAAAGTGATCCCTGTTTCCCAGTGGAGAGCTGGGATAAAGTGTGCAGCACTGAAATGCGACTGAGCCTCTCCCAGGTGTATATTCAGCAATGCAGAAAGGGGAGGCAGAAATGCAGAGCAGAACTGTTGTTCAGTGTGGGGGAAAGGAGGATGTCTGGGTTTCTTTGGGGAGGGGATTTTTTTGTGTGCTGTGCTGTGCTGCTCTTGCAGCGGTGGGAATTAGGAGGCTGCCTGGTACCACAGCAGGTCTATTGAGGTCTCCAGTCTGAACCAGTACTTTAGCATTCATGATACATCGACTGAACTGCTGACAGTCCATTCAGCAGGGCAAGTGAAAAGGACAAAACTGCCCTGTGTTCTGCTCAGCTGCACTGCTCTCTGTTTTGGACTAATAGAAAATCTCCACTCCAACAGTAAAAGGAAACTCACATCACAGTGCAAAGCCTGATTCCTACTAGCAGTAGATTAAGCAAGCCTGATATTCCAGCAGCTGAGGTGTGGTGTGGGATGCCAGAACATTATGCTTTCAGAATTGCAGGTTGAAAGAGTTTGTCATTTGATAATCTGATCTACACAATTCTCTATAATCTCTTTTCCTAGTAGAATCAGTAAGTACACAGGAATGTTTGGCAGAGAAGGGATGGAGCGTGATATATCTCATTTTGGAAACTGACTTTCCTTTTAATAACAATGAACATTCTTTCCGCCCATCACTTTTGTGACTGACACAGGAGATGTAGTAAAACTCCTGTTCAGAAGAACCAGTGGGTCAATCTGTGGCATTTCCTACACACATGAACAGCTAACATCACTGTCTGGATAAACCCCTCAGATTTACAGCCAAGTGCTTGTTTGAACTTCCTTAGCATGCTGAAGGATTGATTTTAGTGTAAACAGGACCTGCTTGCAGCACTGACAATTACACCTTACTTTAGTGGGAGCAGGAGGAGGATGCACAGGGGATCCAGAAGGCTGTGTCTGATACGACATTGGTGATGAGTTTTTGCCAGTGAAAGCAAAAATGTTCTGGGGGTTTATATTTTCAAATCCCCCTTCTGGATCCTCCTAAAGAGATGCAAGGTTCAGAGCATGCTCATCGCTTCTGTTCTTGAAATCTCTACTCCTTAAGAGGTCTCTTGCAGTTGCTAAGAAACTGGGTTCCCCAAATGGACATCCCCTTGAAAATCCTGGTCTTTTGTCAGAAGCATTTGCGGTATTTCAAAGCAGACACCAAATGTTCAACAGTCTTTTTTTTTTTTTTTGCTGTCATTTTTGTTGTTGTAGAGGTTTTTTTTGTTTATTTGGTGCTTTTTTGTTTCATTTTGTAGCATTTTTTTTGTTATTTTTGGTTTGCTGCTGTGGGCAAGAACAAAAAGAACCAGCTTTTCTCATAGAGACACCTGACAAGTGTGAAATTTGGCAGAGGAAAGGATGTCCATCATCCCTAGTCTTAGGTGGATGGTGCTGCTTTTATAATATGAGAAAATAAGTCTATGTACGTGGGGCAAACACAGCACAATCCCAACTCACTCAGGTCTCTTTTCCAGGCCTGCATGGCTAATACAGGTGAGAGGGGACTGTAGGGACAGAACAAAGAGCATCTTCATCTTGAAGCCATGTCCAGCTTTTGCTGCTTAGACTCTGCTTTTTCACTGCCCTGCATATCTCTGTTCCAGACCCCACATCCTGCAGTGAACAGGCTAAAGGAAGGATTTCTGAATGGTTCTTGTGGTTACTGTGGCAAGGTGACCAAGAGACTGGCTAGAACAGGGCTAGCTTGAGCATTCCTGATGCAGCAGCCTGGGACAGTCATTTCTCTTGCCTAGGAAATGAGTAATGGCTCTGCCAAGCTTTTTAATGTGGTAGCTTGTCAAGTGCACTTATAGCTGCTTGATTATCTGTACATTCCACTACTGTCTGACATAAAGACATTCTCATGTGAGCTGTCCTCAAAATCCTTCTCTGCTTCTCCACAGAAGTGAAAAGCCATCACCATCCTTTGTACTAACACTGTCTTGTGTTCTTCCCTGGGAAAACAGCCGTCATTTGAGCCTATCACCAGTCTCTACCTTGCTCCATTTTTTGTTTAAAGATTTATTAACTTAAAAAATATAAATCAAGGGCCAACTTCTTCTCTGATTTATACACTCCATGCCACAACCTGGTCCTGAATCTGCAGTGACTCCTTGTAGAGATTTCCCATCTCTTTCAGAGGGTGTTTCATGCATGGATTGGATGTATTGACTTGGCCTTGTAATGATATGTTTGCTTGCAGTATATTATTTAGCTGCTAGTTATCTTTGCATACTGCAGAGAAATCCAGGCAAGATTTGCTGCTTGGTAAACAGGAAGGCAAGGTAGGAACAAACCCTTTTTATTCGCGTCAACTTCTTTATGTTATTTCTACAACAAATACCTTCTGTTTAAGGAAACTGTGTGAGACAGGAGAAAAATGGAAACAAAATGATCATGGATTTTCAGTTTGGAGAAGAAATTGCCTACTGCTTTTATTCCATATTCTGTGTTTGAATATTATCTTGTCTGGAAAGGTTTGATGAGGTTTTACTGCCAAATATCAGCATGTTTTTATCAGCCCCATACCCTGTCTTCTGACCGCCATGGAAAAATGGATCATTCAGGCCTGTTTCATGTTCAAATCAGCGGTTTATAACTTGTGCAATTTAGCCTGGAATAAAGAACTACGGCTTGGATGTCTGTCTTCCTCATCTGCATGAATTTACAACATCTATTTGAACTGGCACTGATTTGTACTATTTAAAATAGCGCAGGGCACTTAATTGAAGAGAACTGACAATATGCAAGGAATAATAGGCTGTGAAAGGAATAACTGATTATGAGGTTACATTGCTAGATGTTTTCTTTTTCTTCGTAATTTGCCTTTGAGCCTGCGTAAAATTTCCTTTTCTGTGCATATAAGATAAGCAGTAGTTATTGGTCTTGTTTGAAATGATTTATCAATTTCATTAAGGGTCCGAATCATCCTGGAAAAAGAGAGCCACAAGCCCAGTGTACAGGTCACACTCTGCCTGAACTGCTGATCTGTAACAATGCGTCAGCCTCAGACTTGTGGATTCCTCCCTTGGCTTCCAGATCTCCTGGCTATAATAGTTTCTTCTCTTTAAGTATTTTTCCTTTATTTTTTTTATAAAAATGCTTTCCAAAGTAGTAGCATCCTAGGATGTCTAGTGGCTATTGGGTATCTCTCACACAAAGATGGACATAGCTCCTATCCCTGCAGTTAGAGAAAGTGGAGGGTGAATTTTCTGTTTCCCATGAGTTGGATATTGGGGCATAGCTGTAAATGACAGCCCAAGTAACCAATAGGTAAGTTACTAGGCTATTTCTAAGGAGAAGAAAAAGAAAGGACATTTGTGTTTAGCAAATTATTCTGAAGCTTTTCACCATCATCTTAATTGTTAGTTCCTCATGATTTCCTTCCATAAGTAATTATGAGGGAGAAAAGTCATAAATTATAACTTAATTTGCCCCAATTAATGTTGAATGATCAGCGCAGTTTGCAGAATTGAGTGATTCAGCTACACTAATGGATTGTGGTGAAAATGGGTTTCTGTCATGTTATATAATGCTCTGTTATTGTCTTTAGCTCAGCTCATGAGATGCTAGAAAAATCTCTTGTTTGCGCTTGCTTGGAAGCTGGAGTCTGTCTCACATTGCCAAGCAAATTACGTGGGTTTTCTCCTCAATGCTGTTACCAGGAATCCTGACAAAGTCCAAACCAGGAAATGGCTGGATTTCTTATTCAAGTGTTATCTTCATGGCAAAAAAACCCAGTATGGACTCATTACAGATAAGTGTATTTGCTATATCCTTCTCTAAGATCATGATCTTACATATTAATTTTCAGGGCTACCAATTTCCCAACGGTTTGACTGGGATCTGCAAAAGCCATTGATAAGAGTTTATTTCCTGTCATGGGACTAGACTCTGTTTCCAATTATCATCCTACAGTTTTATGTGCAACAGATCATTGACTATTTAGAAGACAGGATAAAAAATAAATCTGTATAAAATGTAATTCTTTTAACTTGTGCCATGTTCAAATTTTCTTCTTTCGACTTTTAATCATGCAATTTAGCAGGATAATATTTTCATTAAAAAGTGAGTCTTCCTGTCTCCCTTTCTCTTTTTTTGACTCCTTGTCCTCATTTCCACACGTTAACTGTCTGTTCTCACCCCATTGCACTTTCGGCTGCAGGGGCCTGGCAGTTCTGAGCTATCGCACAGTCTTGTTCTTTTAGGAAAGCCCTGTATGTTGCATTAAGTTTCTATAAATTCCAGTTGGGTTAAAGGAAGATCTTAAGGTAGTTGGATTACTCTCTTTTCAAGAAATAATATGTCTCTGTGACTTGAATAAAAATGTATTCAGCCTGAATAAATGATAAACATTGTCTCCCAGATGACACAGATTCTCTAACAGGAACTTTCTATAAAGAGATTCGGCTCCAGATGAGCACATCTCTTTATGACTTTCTGACTGGCTGTCAGCACAAGTTCCCTCACAACAAAATCCAGGTCTTGACTTAAAAAAAGTCCTTGGAAAGACATTGGAATTTGGCCTTCTGTGCCAGAAGAACATGTGGCTGGGACCCGTTACAATGGAGATGCATCTGAGATCTTGGACACTTCCCTGGTCTGGAGGAACAGATTTGACTTGCAGCTGCAAGTCCTGTGTGAGACCTTGTTTCCCTCACAGGACAGCAGGACAAAGGAAAAAGATAATCTAGTCATTAATAATGTCATGTAACATTCCCCATTCCCCTTTTTTCCTCATTTTTGGTATGCGTTTATTTTTTCTTTCTTTTGCCACATTATTGGTTAGTTGACCCAATTTAAAATCACAAATTCTATCAAACCCAAAATTCCAGAGTAGGAAACTGCAGTCCCTCTGGTGTGCTTCCACTTCAGGTTTTGGTCTAGATGTGACTCTTTGACTGGAAGACTGGGAGCAGGGGGAGTATTTTCTTTCTGAAGTTGTCTGGGTTTTAACCACACTTAAAACACTGCTGACTGCCAGCTTCCTCTCTCTGCCCTGCTTAGTACCTCCCAGGAAGATATATGGGACAAGCACTTCAAATAAGGAGACGTAATCTGGCATCAGTGTGGGTTCACCTGAGTCTCACCCGAGTAGAGACAAACTCATTATTCCAGGTTTCAGTGTGTAGGTTTTCCTATTGAGGACCAAATCTTCACACTCATTTCACTGAACATGCCACACATTTGGGATCCCACAGTTGGGGCATATGTTTTAAAAGTTGAAGGTGGCGGTTTTGGTGACCAAGTGTTCTTGCTTCTCTAAAAAACATCTTACAAAAGGCTTGTGCTTGTTGCCCCACACTGCAGCTCCTTTCTGCAACTGTGTTGGCAGCTTTCAGGCTCATAGATGGAGACATTATATGCTCCAGTACCCAGGCAATTAGGTATGTGGTTTCATTTTCAAATCTGCTAACTTGTGGAACTGTTACTGCTCAAAAATCGAGTGCAGTCTTCTGCAGATACCAGGAAGGCTTGAGGAGGAAGAGATCTGGGCTAACACCCACTCACGCTTAAATGCCTCTTCCACCACCCAGATTCCATACCTTCTGAAGATCACCACTTGCTGTGGTGGGAATTTCAGTTCTCATGAAATGTTTGAAAGCTCAGAAGATTGAGAATGTGTAAACAGACTCCTGAGAGAGGCACCTTTTTGAAGTGTTTAGTAAAAATACCTGTAAACATCTGCAGTGCGGAGGATAAGCAAGTGACTGCTTCAGTCCTGGTCTTTGTCAGGGGAGGCCATGCAGTGCATGGCACAGGGCTCTGCACAAGGGCTCAGGGGCTTATCCTGAGCTTCTGATAACCCCATGTATGCCCTCAATGAGGGGCTTGGCTTTCCCATGCCTTTCTCCCTTCACCCACACAGTAGATTCACTTTGCCTCCGATCACACTGTTCTCCATGGCAGCTGCTCCAGGATAGGAGTGATCCTGCTCAGATGTGTGTGTTGAAAGCTTAGAGATGACTCAGACAAGCTGGGTTTCTTTCTGAGTGCAGTATTTGCCACTCTTATTTCTCACTGGCTTAACTAAAAATTTGCACTGGGTGACGGGCTGCACCCAAAGGTCTTCACTGGGTTCAAACAGGGCAGTGGGGCAGCTGAGAATAGCTCTAGCTGAGCACCCTCTGCTGGAAACATACTGAGGCTTATAAATGAGATTATATACAGGGAAGTTCAAGCAATCAGCAGACTAATTGCTCAAGGCTTCACTTGGCAGCAGCGCTAAATGGTACTTGTAATATTTTCTCACTTTTCTAGAGATGGACATTTTCTTTCAAGAACAGCTTTACATCTTTGCTTTCTGCCTTTTAATTTCCCTCTGAGCAAACCGTACAGAGAGAACACCCACTTACCACTGATGGTAAGAAATTTTCTTGGCCAGTGAAAAGACAAGATGCTGCTTCCAGGCTCTGAGGCAGCTCTCAGGAGTTAGGGAAACATGCTGTCCCCAGCATATGGGTGAACTGAGATGCAGGAAGAGCGAATGAGTTGCATGTGATCACATGTTACGTCTGTGGCCAGGACTGAAAAGCAAATGTTTCCGGCTAACCCGGGTAACCATTATCCTTCCTCATCTGGGGACCACCAAGGAAAATGTCAGAGCTTCCTGGAGACTGGAGCTGGCACAGCAAGACCCCAGGCAGAGCTGCATGGGGCTGGGGGAAGATCTCACACATTGGGCCACCCGCAGCTTTTATCTGCCTCACTCTGACATGGGTTACTTCCTTCACAGGCTTCTGGAGAGGGTACACCAAGGAAGGGAAGGCCGTTTCCATCCATGGAATAAAACTCAAGTGTAGGTTCAGTGTTAATTTCTAGAGAGCTTTCTTAAAGGAGCCACAGAAAGGGGCTGGGACCTGCACTGATATCTGGGTATCTCCATTATCTGTTTCGTTGCAGGAAAACAGCTAAATGAATGGTTAGAAACACTGTATGATTATAAGGCAGTAACTGTTTCTTGCACTAATTTAATTTATATGCAACTTTTGAGTAAGATATACATCCTGAGGATTTTAGCCAACAGATTGTCCATGATGGCTTTATTGCCAGATTAATGTGCTATACCTCCGTGTTACTCTTAGCATACAGATGCGTGGTGTCCTTTTTCTCATCCTAAAATAATTTAATAAGGGAAAGATAAAAAATGAAATGGGCTTTCAGTATCAATTTAATCTGCAATGGGCTTTCAATATCAATTTAATCTTCAGCTATCAGCAGTGCTGTGCATTAGCCATAGCTGTGTGCTTGCTCCCTGCTATCCCTCGAGGGTCTCTGCAACCTTGCTGGTATGCTTTAACTCTGATTTCCATACCTTAGCCATCTTGGTTTGCTTTTACATTTAACTCAGTTCTGAATTTTCTGGATTTCTTTTTGTTGTGGAATAATTACAACTTCCAAAAAAATGCTACTTCTGCTTTCAGATATCTGAATTTACTCAACTTAAACTCCAATTTAATGTTTATTCTTCTTGTGAATCCAAGTAGGAAGCATTCAGGTCTGAGCCAGTAACTCTACAACATCCTGTGCTGTAAATGGCAAGGCAAATCCATTTCTTCTTATAAGGAATTTAAATAATTCCCAGAGGGACCATGAGGAAAGTCATACAGAAGTGTGGAACTGAAGGATGGTTTCAGCAGGGTAAATCTACAGTTCTCTGAATCCTGTGCAGGGCTGTTCCTCTCTTTCTCAACATGACTAAGGACAGGGTTTAATCCAAAGATTTAGGCCAATAGTATTGGGTGGGTTCTGTTTTCCTTCCAGCCCAGAGCATTTTATTTTCTACCCCCCTACCATTCTACCTGTACCAGGCCCTTCCCCAGACATTGAACATCCCTGAAGTCTCCAGGACTCAGCTCAGCTTGGAGCATTGTGAGGGAAGCTGAGCTCTCAGCCTGAAAGCAGAAATGCTGCATTACTGGTTGGGAACTATTTGCATTCTCAGATGAGGATGACTCAAATAGCACAAGCTGTGACTAGTGCTGGGAAAATATCATCCGGAGGATGGAGTGAACCACAAGTACTCCCATTCCTTGTCACTGTGCTCGTTTCAGAGCCCCCTTGACAGTTTATGAAGGCAAGTCAGTAGCATCTTGTTGCAGGAACAACCTTGTCTTGCATGACTGTGGGTCTCTATATGAATCTCCAGGCAGATTTCATCATAATGGGCAAGACCTTGGCTGGGGCTAGAGTGGGAAAGGATTGGCAATTGCCTGGCACTAAAAGGCTGTGTGATTGACAGGACTCCTTAGGAGTGAATATGTCCTAAGCAGCACAATTAGCATTTTAGGCTGCACTTTCCTTTCCTTTACACCTGAATACATACAGAGAGCCAGAGAACAGAAATACATCTCTCAGCACCATAACAGCTGTCACTGTCCTGATGTTACATTGATCACAGTGCTCTTTAATGATGGAAGGCAGGAGTGCTGCTTTCCAAATCAACAATTTCACACTTAGCTAAAAATGTTAGCATTTGGATGTAATTAAACACCCTTGCTTGTCCTTGTTGGAGGGGGATAGGAAAGGGGAGAGAGCCACAGTAAAGCTGCGAGGATGGCCTGGCAGGGCTGCCCCTGCAAGCAGGCACCTCCAGCTTATGAAACCAGCGTGGAAAGGCTGGGTGTGTAAAACTGGCCAATATTTTTGAAAGTTCCGCTGAACTCGCTAACTCGGTACATCTGTAAACGCTGGCCATGTTCCCAGCCTCTATTTTCAGCCCACTTTTCCAGTAAGCTCTTATGCATTATCTCTTTGGTTGCCATTAGACATTGTCATTAACTCTCAAAGGCACAAGGATGGAGGAGGAAAAGCCCAAATCCAGACAGGGTGATCAGGGTGGCTGCACCATGGGTCATAAAGGAATGCTTTGTGACAACTGGTGAACAGAGCGAACATTTCTTCAGTTTACCCACCCTAAATCTGTGTTCACATACAGCTGTTAGCCAAGGCTTCTGCAAAGCCTTTGCAGGGCTCAAGGAGACCATCACTCTGGCATCCACAGAGCAGCACTCTGGATATAATACACATTTGTATGGCACATGTTTGGTGGCATCCAAAACCATGTGGCGAAGGAGCCCAAAACGAAAGAGCTGGATATACTGGGAGGGATGAAATGGAGAGAAGCAAAGGCATGGCTGAAAAGTGGTGGGTTTGCTGTAGGGAACTCACAGAGGACAGGACAAAGAGCTAGAGGATCTGTATGTCACGGTGGTAGGTAGCTAATCTGTAGCAAATCAGGTTTCAGGAGTTCTTCTGCCTCTGGAACATCTTGTTTCTTTCATCTGCAGGTCAGTGGGGCTCAGATACCTGATTACAACCTGTCAGAGTTGCCATGAGGGAAACCTGCTAATGCTGAGGTTTTACAGACAGACAGCTGGGGAATGGCTGAGTTACATGTGTGCACAGGGGTCTGTGTAAGCAAGTTGGTGTTGTAATGCAATAATTTGCAGCTGTCAAATAGTTAATGTAGACTTAGCTTGCAGACTCATAAATTTTAGTTTAACATGCAATTCTGCTCCAACAAGTGTCTATATAAAAATAACACCTTCCTACAGAAATGATCTGCTTTCTATGTGTAATCACATGCAAATCTGATTAATTTGCTGACTAAATTAAGGGGAACAGTTTTGAAAAATGGGTGCCTAAAGTTAGGTACATACTATTTATGTACTTAAATATGCAGTAAGATTTTATGTGGTACTTAAGTCTTGTCACTTCGAGTTGCCCTTGGAGTAGCTTTTACAATGAGATTACCTTTCCAAAGCCCTGAAGCACAGAATTAGATAAGTGGGTTTAAAAATATTGCCTTCATTTTTATTCCTTATTATCTCTGTTGAAGCTGGAAATACACAGCCACTCCAGGAGCGAGCAAGCAGATTTCTTTTTCATTCCTTTTGCAATTGTACAAGCCAAAAAGATGACAACTTAACTTCTAGATCCCAGCGTGAGTTTGTAGACCTGGTAGATGGAAAAGCAAACCAAACATCTCTTTTACTTGTAAACTGACTGCATTTGATCTGGAAATCATTGAGATGCAATAATCATGAACTCCATGATCCTATTTTTATGGAGCCAGAGTAGAACCACACGTAACAAAACAATCATTATAATTGAATAGCAGTGCTTGTGAAAAAGGGCTGGATTGAAAACACTGATGACAGAAGCCTTCTGTTTATCCCTGGAACAGCAGGGACAGTGGTAGCGTAAGCTACAACACGCTGTTCCTCACACAGTTGACACCCAGGGGACTAACTGATGTTATGGCTTCAAGGGCACTATTTTGCCCAGTACCTGCTCTCTAGCAGTGGTGGTGCTCCCAAGCTCGTGGTGCTGTAAGTGCTGGTGCGTTCAGCCACATTGCTGAACAGGTAGAGCTGACTTAGGGTACTTCACCTTACTGGCACTCGTGTAGCTACACTATTGCTACGCAGTTCTCAGAAGCAAAGGGGTGAGTGGGTTGCTCAGTTGCTGTTGTTTGGTCTCCACAGACAAGCTCACTGCTGTTCTGTCGATTGCTGCTGGCTGTGCAGGGCTCGGACTTCCCCCCCACCCCCAATCTTTTTATGCTGACATCTGTCTGTTGGACTTCAAAGCGCCGTCGTTCAAAGCCACAGAGTCATATGACTTACCAAACACTTAAGTGATGATCTGCACAAATAGGGGCAGGCTCGCTCCTGGAAGAGGCATTCTTCTGTTGTGATGCGTTAAAACAGCTCTTTGTACTTGGGCAATAACAAAGATTCATTTGAAAGTATTAGCTATCATCAGGGCTTGACCTCTTCAGAAAGTATTCTTTAGTGAGCGCTTTAAAGTGGATTTGGAAAGATAATTATTCTTGTCCTCGGGTAAAATCTGGGCAATTTATGTGCTCAGCTGACTTGCCACTTTGGCTTCAATGGATATTTATTCCCATAACGTAAGATTTCTGTGCACGGTTGTGCTGCGGTGGCTGAGAATGATGGTAATGGGCAGATCAGATACGTGCAGACAGAAATACCGCTCAGGGTGACACATCCCTAATTGTCAGTGGTCTTATAGCAGCAGTGTGCTCAGTACTGTAGCACTTCAGTGCAGGGGAAGAAGAGACTGTTTATCTCTTTGTTTTTCTCTGTGTGTGTGAGTTCACAAAATATTCGCAAAAAAGCACCATCTCATGGCCGTGAAAAGGTTGATTGTCTATATTTTAAGACAGTGTACCACTCAGAAAATTGAATTTTGTGCCTCCCCTGCATAATAACTTTCTTTCTATAATATTTCAGTATGCATTTTTTGTTCCCAAGCATGCCATTATTGCTTTATCCTGCAGCTTTCATTAGTATCCAGTGTCATGTATCTCGGCTTTCTGGAGTTAATGTACACCTTGCTATAAATGGATATCACAATATTTGATAGGGCTTCCTAGGAAAGTGCTAGAGAGGGTAGATGTATTTCCACAGGCTGCATTTTCATCATATCACAAAATTTAACCAGGCATTAGTAAGAGGGTATTTTTCTGGCTCTCTCAGTCCCGTGTAATGTCTCAGAGCTCTGCTGTTGGGCACTGGGCCAAATCCTGCAGTGGGATCCATCGGATGAGGTATAAAACAGAGACCTGTGGGCTTGTGAACATTTCCATGATATGTTCCTCAGGAACAAGAGCTCTGTTGTAAAGTCCTAGATACTTTTCCAGGGCAGGTTTATAAATGCTTATTATAAAAGTCCTGCTTCAAATACCTGGCTGTGACACCTGTGCTATGCCATCAGTCATCTCCCATGCAATATGGGAAATGCCATTATGTGTCTGGTTGTCTCCCACCATATCTGGCTCTGGCCATTTTAGGGACTTTGGGGTAAAAACTGCTCCCCATGATCTGTTTGTGCAGCTCTGTACCAGTGCTGCTGACTGGACCCCATAACAAAGCTGCAGGATGCAGGCATAAGATGGATGGTGAGGGGCACCAGCACAACTACGGTTTCCCATGACTGACACACGCATGTTGCACCAGCTGGTGGTGGCAGAGGGGTGGAAACAGAGCTTCTTAATGTGCACCTGCTAATATAAATTAATTATTACAATAATGAAGCCAAAGCGTGATGAATCTATTCTCTCCAGCCCGTCTTTCATTCTGCCTTTGCTTTGGAAGCAGACGGAAAAATCTTCCTGCATTTCTTTCTTTTCCTTTGTGCAGTCAGTTTGCCATTTCTGATTTGTCATCACTCCTAATGTTTCATTGACTTCTGGCTGTGACTTGTCATTTATTCAAAACCTTATTAGCACGGTAGTGCCTAAGACTTATTGAACAACTAACATAATGGACGAGTCATTCCAGCAGCAGAGCTGGATTTTGCACAAAAAGGTCATGGAAACCCTGGTTGAGTCGTAGGTTGGAAATGTGGATGTGGTCTGTCCTTTTATCAGCAAAGCCAGAACCAAAATATGAGGAGGTGTGTGGGTGCATGTTTGTGTGGGAGAGCAGGGATGCCTGGCATGAGATGTTTATGCAGGATGGATTCCTGGCCAGGGAAAAACATCAAAATGGGTTATTAAAACTGCTGCAGCCAGAGGAACGAAATCTCACCTGGAGCAGGAGATGTGGGAGAGAGGAGAAGATGTGTTCTCCTCTCATCTCTTATTTACTGAAGGTAATAAATGTCCTTTGGTTGACTGAGCTGGGTTTAGATTGGGCTCTACTCCTCAGTGTTGTATTCAAGGGAGGCTTGGCAGCCACCTGCAGCAAGATCCCACAGGCTGCGATAGGTCAACACAGATCAAAGTATAATTTCACTATATTTAGAAGACCTTTCTAATGAACTTTGTGGACTATTACTGACACTTTGCGTGCGACAACTTCCTCCTGCCTGGAATTGCTGGGTTTTTTTTGCAGAGCATGCTACTCAGTAAAACCACCAACCAGTAAAATTCCTTTAGAAGAAGGGAAAACGTGCGTGGGAAAAGGATTTTATAGTTCAGTCTGTGAAATTAAAAAATCATTGCCAATATATTCCACTTCTGTCACCTCTGTTGAGAGCAAAAAATGCAACCTGGCAGTGGGCTGGAAAGAAGGGCCCAAAACTATTTCCCTGTGTTTTAGGGATGAGTTGGATGGTCATTTGACTCCAGCTGTCAGGGATCTTTAGAGCAGCAGCTTGCACCCTCTGGAGATCAGTCAGATCTCATTAATCTGTAGCCAGTTATTTGTGCAGCTCCCCCTTAGAGAAAAGAAGGCAATTTACTGAGTTAAGGTGATAATCTTTTGTCCTGTTCCATACAGAAAGGTATGTTTGGGATGAAGAACATATTTCTGGTAACTCTGCTACCCAGAATCGCAGTCTAATGCGTTTAGTGGTGGACATGGCAGTGCTGGTTTAGCAGTTGGACTTGATGATCTTAAAGGTCTTTTCCAACTGAATGATTCTATGATTCTAGGGTATGTAAGATGAGATTAAATGCATATCCTCTGTCTTTGAAGCCTGCCCAGTGGCTTCTTGTAACTTTGCTGTCTGGTGAGTATCATTTCAGCAAATTTAAGGACTGCTTGTCCAGGAAGAGATCCAGGGAGCTCATGAGGCTTTAATCCCAGTCATCTCTTTATATGTGTCCTTAGCTGGAACGAACTAAAGGAAAGCTGTGTTTTCAACACATTGGTGATCCTTTTGAATTCAACATTACAATAACATCGCAGGTTATTAGCACAAAAATGTCAAGCTTCTTACAGCACTGAGTCTTAGGGCTATAAACATTTATACTAGCATGCTAAAGAGATTTGGGCATAAGGGGCCATAACTGGCATCAGGGAGCAGCTGAAAATATGAGTAGGCTAACATTAGATTAAACAGAGGCAGGCTGTAATTTAATTGGCATTTATACATTGAGAGAAGGAAAAAATAGTAAATTTAAAAAAGAAATGCGGCTAGGAAGCTTTTGGAAATCAGGGAGGTAATTTGCTTTCCAAAATGATTCACAGCATCTCGTGTCAGCTAATTAACAAAACAGCAGGTTTGTGAATTTAACAGCAGTGGGGTTAGGACTCGGTGGGCTGGGTTCTCATCCATGTGTTCACTGGGGTCTGTTCAGCCCCCTCAGTGCTATTGCTCTGCCCTTTGGCATCTGGGGGAGCCCAGCTTCTTTCAGGGGGCAGAGTTACAAGTGGCTGCACTCTGCGATAGGAGCCAAATGAGGGTGAAAGGGGCAGGTGGAGAGGCAGGAGATTATCCATTGACTGGCATGACTCAGCCATCCATAAAATGATGTTCATTAATGTTTAATGTGTGTCAAAAATGTCAGCATCCGCAAGAGAGGCAGATAAATTATTTAGTCCTGTGAGTGTCTTGCCCTCCCCCTCCAGCTGATGTATGTAAAATGTTTGCCCTGGTTTTGTTTAGATTTGGGATGCTGTTGGGGAAGTTAAAGCAATTGCTGTTACACCCGGAGTATTTCCTGGCAAGACCCTCGGAGGAGCTGCTGCCGCTGCCGCTTCACAGTTCAGTGCTTTATGAAAGAGGTCTGGGAAACCTGAAGTCAGCTGCAAGTGGGTTTTGTGCAGGCCCTGCTGGTGGGCTGTGGTTGGTCTTATGTTGGTTTGCAGAGGAGCAGACCCTGGGAAACTGAAATAAGAGCAGAAGAGTGGGGTGTGGAGGGAGGTCCTGCTTGCCAGGAAAGGGCTGCAGAGCGGCTGTTGGAGTAGCCCAGCACTGCAGCACAGCCGGAGCCTTCCCTGAGCCCCTGAGATGTGCTCTGCCTGACATCAGCTGGAGCGCTTTCTGCTGCTGTTCTTGCTGCCTTGGTTTTGTCCAGAGATGCATCACCCAGAGGCCTGCAACTGCCTCTCCTGGATGAGCTGTGTCCTGCTCAGGGGTGGGGACAGCCTCTGCCATCCCACCAGGGACCCATGTACACCTCTGCAGGGATGGTTTCTACTTTTGCCTGCCCTGTTTCAAGAGCTTAGGGCGTGGATCTCGCTTTATCCCTAACCAGGGGATTCATGCACAGGAAGGGAATACTCCCCTTTGAATTGCGGATTTAGGTTTTCTTTTTCTTCTTCTTTTTATTTATTTTTTTTTTTTTTTTACATCAGCTTCCCAGGATGACACAATAGCTGCCAAGCAGAAATCATAAGCCCTGACAGAAAGGAAGAAGGACCAAAAGAGATGAGCAAAGGCAGAAATGTATCCGGTCAGATGGGATTTGAGGCGAGGGGAGGCAGGGGAGATGTAAGCCTAATTAATAGTGAGGTGCTAGTTTGTGAATGTCGAATGAACCGCAGTCAGAAATGACTAATTTAAAACCTACTCTGACACTCGTACTAGACACAGCCATGCTTCCTGGGCAAGGGTTTTTCTGAAGGCAATGGGAACTTTATGCATCCATACGGATGGGGCATGTTGAAATCTGTCAGAAAAATTACACAGAACTCTGCATTAAAAAAGAAAAGGTACAGAATATTTTTAAACATTTTTGTTTGTTTGGGATGTTTCTTTTCTAGGGAAGTCACAGGTTTTGGGACAAGGATCTCAATTGGCCTCTAATTAAAGTTGCTTTCTTACTGTCTGGCATGAAATCCCCCGAGAGGCAGATGTTTGCAAAGCACACTTGGGGCACTGGCATATGGTTCCTTTGTAAGGCTGGCGTTTCAGCTAAGTGTCTCCTCAATGTTGTACATAATTAGATATTTTATTTTATTTTTTTTTTTTTTGTCCTGGAGTAGTTACTGGTGGCTGGGGACCTCCAGGATGTGAGCGGGAGGCTTTCTGGGAGGTGGATGGGAAACCCTAAGCACGTTCCTGATATGTGTCAGGTGCTGGCAGATGCCCTTTTGCAGCTTTTTGGAAAAAGCCTGTTGACTAAACCAATGCCAGTTAAAGGAAATTATTCTAACCTACAGAATTTAATAGAGGATGAGACCCTGGGTTCTCAGCTTCTACAACTTCACAGAGGGCCTGCATCCTTCCTCCAGGAATCCATCAGCAGTTATAAACTTTTTATGGGATTATAAAATTCTGAGGAATGTTTCCATAAGGAACCCAATTGTAATTGAGAGGGGAGCGAAATGAAAAGAAAATATTCATGCACACTAGGCCTGGGTAGAAACCATGGCTATGTCTAAAATGTGACTTGAGATTACAAATGGCCTGTAGCTGTTTATTAACACCATAAAAGACTGTGGCGTCTGGGTGGTCACTGATGTGTAGAGAAATCTGTAGATTGCAAGACACTTAACGACTAAAAGCTCAAGGTGTTGAATATACTTACTTCCCTCTGGGGCAGCACATCTATCCCGTGCACACTTAAGAAATAAAACACAGGATTTTGTGTGAGATGACCTAATTTTTCCAATTCTCCCAACGTCTCCATTTTCTTGCCAAAAAGCCCTTTCTGTGATCACCAGAGCAAGTCTTTCCTACTGTCAGTGCCTCATTTTTGCCTATCTATAAAAGTGCACTGCAACAGTTCCCTGCCTCAGAGAGGTTTTTTGAGGCAGAATTAATTCACATTTGTAAGGTGCTTTTGAGGTCTGTGAACCTGACTGTGCTTTACTAATGTGGGCAGTCATTATTTCCGTTCTGTAGAGAGGCAAACCAAGATCTGGCACAGTTAAAACAGCTTGTTCGGAATCATAAAGCAATTTAGGAGCAGAACCACAAATAGAGGCAAGTCTTTTGACTAACAGTCAGATGTGCTATCCACAGGGCTACCTATAACATCTAATTATTTTTCCAAGGGTAGGAACTGAAAGATCTCAGCCTGATTCCAAAGTCCTCATGAAAATAAAAGGGAAATGCATACAAGATTGACTCACAGTCATTGAATTCTCTTAGCACCTCTATTAGTATATGTTTAAAATGAAATGATGAAAATCCCTCACGGATGGAGTTGAAGCAGAGCCTTGGCCACAGATTGTGCATAAATTCAGTATCCTTCTGATGCTTTGAATGGTTTTGTGCCATCTATTGAAAGGCAAAGCCTGGCTGTCAGCTTAGGCGGTATGCACAGGATGGGATGTTTTAGGCTTCAGATGCCGAACACGGCTTATTAGAGGCCACACGTGCACAGAGGCTGATGAATTTGCATGCCTGCTGCAAGCGGCTCTATCTTTCTTGAGGCCTTGCCTATTCTTTGGCGAGCTTTCAAGCTGAGGCTACTGTTTAAATGTGTGGACATTCAAAGGCTGTGCTGGGAGGCTCGTTGCTGCCAAGTACCTCGTGGAAGGAATAACAATCTCAGCAATTAGCAAAGTCCCCCAAACCCCAGCCCTGCCTCTCTCGGTGTTACGGGCAGGGGAGGGGTGGGGGCTGTGCTGGCAGTGGCTTTCCCTGTACGGGGATGCAAGCAATGGGAAATCAGAGGATCTAACCTCTCTCCGTGTAGAGGGGGCAGAAAAGCAACTGGACCTCTGACATGCGCTGGCAAAAGGTGGAAGCAGAGGTAGCCTGCAGTACTGCCACCTCACAGCTGTGACCCGTAGGACCTCTCAGTGAGCAGTAGTGGTGTATTATTAATAAAATGAAGGACAGAGTAAGACAAGACAGAGAAAACAGTATTAGTCGTGGACTGAGGCTAAGTATTATGTATAAACCCAACATTTATCTTTTCATTTTAGAATAAATGCAGCAATATAATGCATATGATTTCTGTCTCAGCTGGGATAAAGAGTGTGGCATGTGGTGCAGTGGGATTAGACTTCTGTGCAGACCATCTAATTGTTGTCCATGGTTCTTGCAGCTTCTGAAGCTGTGGCACGAGTCTGTGTGTCAGTCTGCACACTTGATCTGGTGGCTTGAGAAAGAGAACGGGGGGGCACACATGCCATCCTTGCCCCAGGGCTATGGTGCTAGTCCAACCTGCCTTTACCCCCGTCCCTGCCACACTAAATGCTTCCTGTGAGATCAGGTATTACCTTTATTGGTTTTTAAGGAGAAGTATATAGCTCTGGGTTAATCTTCCATAATAGTTTGTAATGATATTTACAGCTTAATTTTGTGGTATTTCTGTCTGGTGCTGCCTTTAGATTCAATTCAGTTCAATTCAATCCAATCCTTCCTTCCTTCCTCTGTGAAATCAAAACCTGCTCTTCTGCTGCCTGCAGCGGGCGAGCGTGGCGGGCGAGCGTCGTGGGCTCCTGGGGTGCTCGGGGCACTAAATTGCTCTTTCTTTGCATCAGGGATCAGGCTGTTGTCCGCAGAAGAGCGACCAGCAGATGCGGAGTGTCCAGCCTCATTTATCTCTGCCAGATGGTGCTAAAATACTAGTCCAGAGCACATGTTGCTTTTATTCAACCAAATGCTTGTGCCATGCTGTGGCCTCTCTGCCCCTGACCCAATGAGCCTCAGCCAGCAAAATCCCAGCGGCAAAGGCCCCGGCAGCCCTTGGCTAAGCCCCTCTGCATGGCCTGTGGAGAATCAGAGAAATCAAACTGGGAAGGCTCACAACCCTGCAGGGACAGACAATAGCCTGCAGGAAGGGGAGGAAGGGGTTAAAGGGGGTTTATCACACACAGAAAGTAAATATTTGAGGCAGAAATGCAGAGGGAAAGAATAATGGAGAGAGAAGGGCAGGAGGAGGAAACCAGAAGTGTAAAGAGAAGAAAAAGGAGGATTATATTCTGCCAGAAAACAAAGGGATGTTTGTATGAGAAAAGCATTGGGGAAGCATTGGGGAAATGAGGGTTCAGCTCTGCACAAACTTTCTGTCTGACACAGGACAAGTCAATCTCTCTGTGTCTCAGTTTCCAAAGGCTACAATGGGAATAATAAAGTCTCCTTTGTTCTGCCTCTCTCTGCTCACATCAGACATCCCTTCTGTTTGTATGTTGTAGAAAGCCAAGGTGCCACCGTACTGCAAACACAGGTAAAATCCACTGAGACTTTGAGGGGAAAAAAAGGAAGGCAATTAGGCTATCATAAACCTGAGAGCTAACTGCCCCCAAAACTGGGATGGTGATGGTGGTGGTGGTGTAGAAATACAGGAAAGGCCTTTACTGAGGAAAGAAGAAAGAAACAGTATGGACCAGATTAATCCTACTGTTGCATACTGGACTCCAGTGGAGTTCCTCGAGGGATGGGTTTAAGCCCAATGAGTTCAGTTTTGTTTGGTTAAAGAAACTTTGTGCCAAAGTTTTTAAATAGTCAAATCTGTTCTGAGAACTATGAGAATGTGGGCTGCCTTTCCTGAAACATTGCATGGGACTTGGGATGAACAACTCCTGCTGAAGGCATCAGGAGCCAAGTGATTAAGCCCCATGCAGTGCTCTGACAGGAGGCCTTCTTCTTGCCTACGCATACTTTTTTTAAGTATAGAAAGTATTTCCATATTTCCAGCAGCTGATCTTTATTTCAAGCCAAGAGCTGCATTTTTCAGACTAGAACTGAAGCTTTTCTAGGAAAAGCCACTCTGGAGCAGATCATTGCTCCATCTAGCCCCAGACTGCGTCTCCAACAGGGGCCCTGCACTCTACTTAGAGAAGGCAATCTGAAAGCTCACAGAGCTCTCTCCAGGCATAATTTATATTTCACTCTGAGAGTTAGAGCTTGGCTTTCACTTCAAAGTCTGTAAGCTTACATTCTTTTCAAAACTCTTGCTTATTTTATTAATCTTCACAGTTCCCTGGAGATTGTTGTTTGCAGATCTCCAACCTGTTCAGGAAGCCCCTTGAGCTGCTGACCTCCATGTCCTGCAGCAGTTGAGTTCCCCAGGCCAAGTGGGGCATTGGTGCAGGGGAAAAAGGAATTTTCTCAGTTTCAGGATTGCTACATTTAATATGGAAGTGGAAGCATGCCTTAAGCTTCTCGTCTCACCCATCTGGCTTCTCATTACAGCATCTCATCTAAAACAGTGGAGCAGCTTCTGCCACCCAGGGAATCCCTGCTGGGAGATGGACTGTGCACGTGTGATGCTGCTCTGCCCTCACATGTGACTCAGCCACGCTAAGGATCCACTCTTTTAATTTTTCAGTGCTTCCAAGTTTACAAGAAGACATTGTTCTGTCAGCTGCTTAAGCTCATTTGGTGTGCTCTCTTCTCGTGTTGCTGGAGTAATAAAAGTTTGTGGCCAGTCGTAGTGTCCTTGCTATGTGGATGGCACACTAAGCCAGGACATGAAGGAGGTGTGAGGGGCTGCAGAGTGACTGGGTCAAAGCACCGTGCTTTCTGTGTCTCTCTTTTGGTAAAGAGGAGATTGCAGCGTTCAAGTGTCTTGGCAGACCGTGGTGAGACCTGCAGGGAGAAAGCAAGAGGTGCACTCTTGTGTAGTTCTGTGCTTATGAGGATGGTGAATCCACAAACCAATACCTGGGCAATGGGAGGATGCCTCAGTGTCCAGCCTGCCTTTCTTCATACCTCTGTCCTCTGCCTGTGTACTGCAGAAGGGCTTGGGTCTTAGAGGGGTAGCAGGGAGGCGTAGGGCAGGATACAAAGTACAGCCTGTGTGTACATGGGGCTCTGCAGCCAAAATCAGATGGTGCTGTGCAGACATGGCCTTGGATCCAGCATGCAAACAAACAAATGTATTAGAAACAGCTGGGGAATACGATGAAAATAAGCATTATTAAGGATATGTTTATAATAACTTATGAGCTGGGGAATGAATCATTGCTACACTGGACCCTCCTGGAGACAGATTTACTGTTGGTTTCAGGGTCCTTATTAGAGCCATTGGTTTTCCATTTATGTCTACCTTCCCCCAGCCCTTGCTGGAAAACCTGATAGCATGTGCTGAGATGTAGCCTCTTAACACAAGGATTTTGCCAAGAACTGGAATGACCTCTGAAAGCAGTGGCCGTGGCCTCATCTGTGGGTCATGAGCTGCCACCTGGTTGAGCACGTACATGATCCAGAGTGAGGACATTGCTTCAGGCACAGATCTGCCTTCAGGAGTTTCCTTCCTCATCCTGAGGGAAGTTTTGCAGATCTTGGGGCTTTTTGTTTATTCCCTGGCAGTAGGATGGGCTCACAGTTTTCTAATTCATTCATTATGTTGGAGCGTGTCTGACCTATCCTGGGTGATACTGAGAAGGAGGAAAGTACCTTCTGGCAGCACTGTCTCCTTGCAAGTCTTTTCTTGCCTCTCCTCTGCACAGTCAGGACATTGGGGCTGTTGGGAGGGAGCCCCTTGCTTGCAGCCTGCCCTGCTGCAGCTCAGGAGTTGACCATCTAATTTTAAATTCACACTTTTCTCTGCTGGCCTCCATGCATATTACCTTTGTGATTTGCAGCCCTTCCTTGTACAACAGTGTCTGAAATTGTCCTTCAGCCCTCAGTATAGTGGGCTTTTGCTAAGAAGTCCTTGTTATGTGCTCTACATACACCCACTGACTTTTTTCCTAATGTTCATTAAGACCTCAGTTGTATAGTGTCTGGGTCTGCTGCACAGTTAAGTGCCTAAGAACTGACTTTGCCATTTCCCTGAAAAATTTAACAAATATTGGCCAAAACTCAACTTCACTGACACTGCTGAACATGCAGCTGGATAAATTTGGCCCACTATTCCACTTGAGTGTCTTCAACCCCCCGTGATGTGTCTAGCACATTGGCTGTTCTCATTTGCTTCACAGTTGGATGAGATGCTTATATACAAAGCTGCTTAAACTCCAAACATTGCCTGTGGCTGAGAAGTTCCTACCTTTGATGTGAGAGCTAGCCACAGCCTGGGATCTGAGACGTTATTCTTGTTAAGAGGATAAGCTAATAGCAAAGTCTCATATATTTAACACAGAGTGCATGAAGTCTTGCTTACTTGATCACAGAAAGACTTCAGCAACCAGGACCTGGTTGTGGTGCTTGGTCCCAAAACACTTTACTGATACAATGCACTCTTTACGGGTCCCTCAGGACCATGCTCTGGTGCCTGTTCAAAATGCAGCTACATTGGTCTTGGCTTTTCATTGAATTACCTCACTTCTTTGTCTGCTAATTTTCAGTAGCTTAGCTGGTCAACTCGTGCATCTCTTGGAGCTGAGTGCCACAGAGGTGACTCCTGAGAGGATATAGGGACACACAGAGGTAGCTGTAGCCTTTGGTCACCAGTGATGGACATATTTACATGTACAAGACAGTCTTGTTGCACAATCTGACTGTGAATGGCAAGTGCTGCCTCATTTACCATTAACAGTAACTCAGCCATAATAATACTAACACTTGTAGTTCAGCTGCAGGTGAAAATGCCTTTTACAGTCTTTATCCTGTCTGTTCCAAATGTCTGCAGGGATCAAACCACTGTACTTTTGCAGGCTGCATGTTGGAAGCAATAGGTGACAATATAAAGGGGGTGCTTTTATCCTCAGTCCCACTTGCAGACCCAAATGTTCAGGTATCCTTTGCTGTGTTCAGCAAGGAGGGTGTGATGGCTGCAGCAATGTTGCCCTGTTTCTAGAAAGCTGCTTAGTGAGAAGACTTTCTTTCCCTGCTACCATTTCAGAAGAACTGTCTGCCTATGAAAGGCAGAAAGTAAAAATACAGGGTTTCAAATGTGTTATATTCTTTGGTGAACTGGAATAGATTTAAGGCCATATGGAAGATCACTTGTCATGATGGGTATTCACTACCCAGTGATGGATGACTTATTTTTCAGAGCAACTACGAAGATGTCCTTCAAACCCACCTTTTGTTTTGTAATTGCACTGATGGAGTAGCAGTGTCCTGCTTGCTCTGGGATTATCCATTACTGCAAACAGAAAGATGCTGCTGGTGCCTGAAACCGTCTGCAGTTCTTTTCCCGAGGCTACCTGGAGAGTAAAAATCTGTGATTTCTTTGGTGAAATTTTAGGAGACATGAAATAATTTGGCACTGCAGGGAAGGCAAATGGCCTGTGCAGGTACACTTAACATGCAATCAAACAGCATGAATTACATGAGGTTGTGTTGTGGCTTCAAACTGCTCCTTACCCAGGGAAAACTCGTTAGGAGCATGTCCTCCCTCTGACCACAGTCCACACCTGGAGCTGTTCCATCTCCAGCTGTGCTGTGTACAGCAGAGAGGGGGAAAGGGGAAAAGCCTTTTTTAAGCCAGCCTCTGTGCAAATCTGTCTCAAGGGCCGATGCTAAGTGGATGTGTATGAGCTGCAATGTTCCCTGCAATTTTGCTTGGACTGTGTTGAGAACAGTGAAGGGAGAAGGCTCCTGGCTTGGTGTGCAAGCTGGGCATCTCCCAGGCTTGACAGTATGGTCTGGAAAAATGCAGCAGGGATAAATCTGGTTACTTGGTGGGAAATTTGTTAACCTTTCAGAACTTCTGAAGGATAGAATGATGAGCTGATTTTCTGTATTTTTTTTTTTCTTACAAACGTATCTCTCTTGATATTAATGCTGTTTGTGTATCAGCCATTTGGGTCCATTTGTTTGGTGCTTTTACGTAATTTATAGACTTTCTCCAGTCTGATTTTGAAAAACATGACATGTCCATGAAGCTGGGAGCAAGGGCATCCTCTCTTCTAATGTGGCTTTCTTGTTTTCCTCTGTTTTGCAGGTTCTTTTCGAAATGATGGTTTAAAAGCTGCTGATGTCCTTCCTATACTGAAGGAGAAAGTGGCCTTTGTGTCAGGTGAGCACATCTTTTCTTGATCCCTCCAGCCCAGCATGAGCACTGTCTGCCACAGCCTGGTCCTTATGGCGCTGCAAAGTCATGAGGGACCAGTTTCATGTTTGGCCTTGGTAGCACTGAAATTAGCTCTTCTGCTAAGAAAAGGGCTGTATGTGGAACAGGGCTGTCCAGTAATACTCAGAGCATTGGAAACTGGCCCATGTTGATTTTCTTCATATTCTGAGAAACAGGTAAATGGGCAGCCCAGGTAGGATGAAATGCAGCTTCTCAGCTCTAGCTTAGATGTGGGCTCTCTCAGCATTCAGGGCAGTTCAGGGATCCTGCTTTGGTTTCAAGGTCAGTGAATAGCATGAATTCCTATTTGTAGGCAGCAATCTGACCCATAAATCATTGGTGTTTCATTTACAATCCCAATCAACTTGCAGTTAAAAGTACCATTGATGCTGCATTTGCATAATAACTCAAAGTTCTCCTGCCATCCTGTACAAAGATTTACAGCCTTCATTCAGGAGATAAATCCTGAGGACCTGGGGGTGGATGAGGACTAGACAATATGGAAAAGGCTTTGAGAATAGCTTGGATGATAGTGTTTCTGGCATAAATTACAACTTGTCAGTGAGAGGGGGAAGAGAAAGTCTGAAGTGATCATAATCTTGCATGAAGTCACTCAAACTGGCAGCATAAACCCAGGGTATTTCCAATGGCAGCGTTTCTATGATTGCAAACGACTCAGGCTGCTTACAGTGAAAAAACCTGCATCAAGAATAGCCAGCTCCCCTTGTTTGCAGTCTTTGCTTTTTGTTTCCTTCATCTCCACAGTAATGCTGACTGCAGAAGGGAGGAGAGGGGGCAAGGCTGTTTGGTGCCCAGACTCTTCCTCCTTGGCTCTCTCCCCAGGTGTGGAGTCAGGCCCATGAGGATGGGACTCAGCACCGTCCTTAGCCACGGAGATGTTGTCCAGGCAGGAAAAGCTTTTGCCTTGACTAATGGTTGGTGTGAGATGTCTTCCCATGTAGCAACAGATAAATAGTCCAGGGATCATGAGTCCAGCAGTGACTCCGGCAAATGATTTCTGGCCCTGTAAAAGCTAAACCTTCTCATCAACAACATGAAAATCCAGGTGTTCGGGGGAAGTTTCTGAAACACCAAAAGCCTCTCATGGAAACCCAAGACTATCCCAACAGTCCTCACATGCAGGAGTACTTTATCTCATACTGAAATCTCCTTCTGAATGTCCTGAAATGTTTTATGTGGTTGTTGGCTTTCACTGCTCCAAAGAGGGGAACACAGTCATAAAACCACACCGTACCTGCACACTTGTTTGTGACACAAAAGCTGAACTGGGTGCTCTGGGGAAGTGAAGGGGAGGAATTTTTGCAGGGACTGTACTGCAATTTAGTTCTTGGCTCCTGCTGTTGCTTTGCATGGAAATGACTGCAGGATCATTTGGTAATTCATGGAATATTTAATAACGACAACCTGTCTGGATTGTTTATGTAGCCCCTTGCACTGATGGTGCCTGAGTTCAGCTCTGAGCCAGAGGGTCTCACACCAAATCATCAGCTCGTTAGACACTGTCCTGGGCCAAGCTTGCTTTTGGGTGGGGAGGGGTGTTAAATAAGCAGCTCCAACACGATCCCCTGGGGTTTCGCACCATGATCAGCTGCAGGCAGGGTAGAGCTTGCTCCTTATAGACTCATCAGCCTCCGGACTTAGATCGGCTCAAAATGTGCTGTTCCTGACACAGCTAGAAGTCCTAGGATTTACACCTCCTCTTCATGGTCTCCAAATGCAAAGAATACAGGCAACAATTGCCAGGGGCCTTTGCAGGCAGAACACTTCGGGATTCTGGTGTCCCGCTGCAACAGCCCCAGCATCGCCTTCCAGCCCAGAGCGTAAGTACTGCCCAGTCTTCCCGTGGGTTGTAATAAAGCAGATTAAGAAAAGGTTTGAGCATTTCAAATGATGGCCGAGTTCTTTTTACTTAAAATGGAATAATTTCCTAGAGTATGCTTTGAGCACAGAATGTTTGACAAAATAGAAAAATCAAATAGTTCGACTTCGCAAGATAAAAAAAAAAATGTTCTGTAGTTAGCGCAGACTCTGAGAGCACATTGTGTTTTAATCAGGCTTCCTTGAGGAAAAGGAGTTTTATTGAGTCTTCTTCAGATTTTAATGCTACAGTTAATTTTAACGATAACAGTACAGTAAAGTTGTTGAGGGGGCTCTCCTTACACCAGCAGAATTTATCAGCACGCACCAAAACTCTCAGCTGAACCTCTCAGTTACATAGTTTATTTCTTTTCCCATCAGCTGTGCCTCACCAGCTTCTTTCTTAGTCCATGATTCCACAGGAAAATTGCAGAGAACCCACAAGACCCCTCAGGGAGGGCAATACACCACGCTTTGTGTTTCAGTGTGGTGGATGCTCCACACCTGGACCCTGCAGAGCGACAGGACAGAACAGGCAGGGAAGGGAGAGCGGCTGCCGCCTGCTCCAGAGCAGGCACGGCAGGACCTGCCTGCACAGCCCTGTCATCTCAGAGGAGCACTCAGGCTTTCACAAGGGCACTTAATTTCAGAGTTGACATACAGCTCTAACGAGCTGGGCATGGATTCATCCAGCCTAAGTGCTGTCTGGGGCTCTGTGCCTGGCACTTCCCCTTGGCTGACTCAGCTGGCAGTGAGCAGCAGGCTCTGCATCTGCATCCCTGTGCTCTGGGAGAGTTGAGAGGTGGTGGATAATATCGGGATTTTTTCCTGGAACTGGTTCTTGATTTCTTCCAGTGATCTCATGTATGAGCTAGACTGAACCCAGAGTTCATGTGTGTGCCTAAACAGCACCTGAAAATCCCATTCCATAACTCACACTCTGAGGGATGGACTGAGCAGTCGTGGGGGCAGCATGTCCCAGCCATCGCTGTCTTACTGCTTCCATCACTGACCTCCTGGAAGCAGATTAAGCAGGGGGTTGGCAGGGGGGTGGCTTTGGCCACCTGCTTGTTGTCTAAACCCTAATAAAATCTTGGCTTTGCCTGGGTGGTTCATTGTGTTGCTTCCAGCAATGCTAAGGCTTTGGGAACCATTAGTGAGTGAGTTACAGGCCAGAGATTCATTTTTGTGTTCTGAGGAGATGAACACCGAGGAGAGGAAATAAAACAGGTTGTAGATTATTTTAGGTGTTTTTTTTCAGTGAGAGGGGGTGAAATATTTTGGAAACTGGTCTTACAGTCTTTCTTGGGAAACACAGACGCTGTTTTAGAAGAGTGGTGTAATTTGAGGCTTTGTTCAGCTGCTTGATTGTATTTATAGGAGATTTCCTATTGATCAGTGCAGTGCAGAAAGAAGAGTATGAGGCTCTCAGGAGAGGGAGGGGAATGTGTTGCCATGTTCCTTTCCCATGCATGAAGCTTTTCATGCACTTAGGCTATAAAAAGATTCTTTGTTGACTTATGTCATGGGTCTCGCTGAAAGCATTTCCCCCATCCCACCCAGAAGAGTTTCTCGGGATCCTTCCCAGTGCTTCTGCTCCCTCAAGGGCTCAGAAGAGCGATGGTGTGTGGGCTCCCTCCTGTCACCCAGGTACTGTCTGCTCATCTGCCGAGGCAGGATTACAAAGCAGGAGGCTGGCCGGGTGTCTGAGAGGGTGGTTGAGCACCGAGGAACCAACAGCACATGGCAGAAGTGTGTAAATGAGCCAGGGAGCTGCTGCAGCTGTGACAAGCAGAGCTCCCAACCCGCGTGTTCTGCAAAGAAGGAGGTTTTTCTGTGGACTTTGGGCAACAAAAGGCACAGAGCAGGGAGAAGTGGATGTAGTAACAGCTCAGCCATCTCCAACCTTCAGAAGTCTACTGTCCCCAACACCACATGTCTCAGGGGCAGCCTAGTGACCTGGGAATTTCAGTATAAATAGACTGGGTTAAAGGACAACTTTGCAATTAGGTTCCACCAAATTTAGGCCGGCAGGTTGAATCAGAGAGGAAAGCTCAGATGGGGAGACACCCACCTTCCCAAAAACTTGTCTGAAGACACCATAGGTCACTTATTGTCAGAGGTACCACATGTGGAGAAGTATGTTTTGTCTTTTTATGCAATGGATGCACTTCACTCTTCAGAGGAAGGGTTCAAATGAGACCCCCAGTGCCTCTGGGCACTGGAAGAGTTCCCATCCAGGTTCCAGGGGTTCTCAAACACTGATTTGTGGACATTGGGATTTATATTGAGTTGGGAATAAAAATAACTAAAATATTTAAATTCTGAACAATATAAACGTTTGGTATTTGTACAAAAAGTTTTGATTTAAATTAAAAGTTTCCATCCTCTTCTTCCTCTGGAATAGAAATCTCAAATGAAACATCAACAGTTCTTCTATATTTTGTTACAGAAAAGTATGTTCCATTTTATACCATTCCCTATTACTGTTGGTGTAGTTTGAAATAAATGGAAATTCCAAGAAAAGAAAACATGCTATTACAAAATGGCATTGCTTGACTATTGAATTTTCCTGGTGGTTTTGGGCCATGATGCTTTCATCAGTAATTTGCTGCTGCATTAGTAGAGATTTTTAAGGAAGAAAACAAAAATATTTAGACTGTGACATTTCCAGGTCTTTCGATAAAATCTGAGCCTGCCATGTTCTTTTGTTGTTGTTGTTCTTGTTCTTGGTTTGGGTTTTTTTAATTGTTGTTTGATTTTTTTCCTTTTGTTTTCCAAGAATCTTAGCTGATTTTTGAGGATAGAGAAGAGCTTTTACCTATAGAGTTTGTTTAGATATCCTCATAGGTCTCTAAATTTAAAGCAGAAATCAAGAAGTCTCCTCAGATTTCTGATTTCATTTACAGGTAGTAAATATAGTGTGCAGAATCAGTTGCTCTATATTTTTCCACACATTTTAAACATAGCCATAGGACATTGTGTGGAGAATGTCTCATCACTGCCAGCACTTACTGTCTCTGCATCCTGTCACATAGGTACAGCTTCTCAATTATATCAGGGACTTGGAAAATAACAATAAAAGGGTGGAACTGAGCCTGTGAGGGAAGAAGGTCTGTGTACATCCCATCCTCTTCAGGCTCACGGGATTTTCTTGTCCTTAGTATAAGGACCCAGGAAGGTGACTGTAGCACTCAAGATATTTAAAACAATAACACCCAACCATTTGAATGGTTTTGCAGTAAGATGTGCTCTTCTGTTCCAGTAATGAGACTTGTCACCTCTGGAAACATCCTTATTTCTGCGAAAGCACTTTGTTTCCAGGCTTATGGAGTTTTTTTCCCCAAGGAATCAATTTTAACGGAAAAGAAGCACTAAAATTCGCAATTGGACATCCTCTCTGTTTCTTGGTCGTTGTGGGGTTTTTATTTGGTTGGTTGGGTTGGTTTGTTTGTTTCTTTTTTGATGTGAAAATATAGGCTATTTGTAATAGAAATACTCTGCTGGAATGTGCAATTTCAGAAACATTTTCATCTCCCAGTGTTTTCAAGTTCTAGGCTGAATTTCTTCTTAAAGCCAGAGGGGGCAAAGACTTCCTAATAGCAATTACGTAAATCCAGTAGCTTAAACTCTCCCCTGAACTTTCATTACTTTGCAGGATCCTCTGTTTGGCTGTAGGTGTTGAGGACTTCCCTGCTGGGAATGTGGCAAACCTGAGCAGCCAGCTGCAGTAAATCGGTTTATCACATATTTCACTTTGCTGATGAACATCAGAAACTTTGCCATTGCTGTTTCTCCAGGCTTGTCTCAAATGCGGAAGACAAACAGTGTGTGATCAGGGTGAATCTGGCCTCTCTTTGTTTCTCCTTATTCTCTATGGCTTCTACCATTGTGGCAAGTGGTGTGAGTTTGGAGTGTCTGTCCGTACCACCATCACCACATGCTGTGTTCTTCCCTCCCCATCTCTAGCGACAAGAGGGTGTGCACTGGGCTGTTTTGTTTTAGAAGGCTTGGGAGTTATTTTGTTCAGTTTGTCAGTTGATTTTTAAATGTATACAGCTATTCCCATACATGTGCAGTAAAGGAGGTGAGATCATAAAAAGGTAATTTGCATCTGGGGCAAAAGGGAGAGAGGTTTAGGGTGAGTTTTGAAGAGGAGGGTACTGGTGCTTCCTTGATACTTCAGAGTAATCCAACTACTTCCAGAGGAAAAAACAAGCTCCTCTATACTCTCTCTGAAGTTTTGCTTTCCATGTGAGGAAGTTCTTCCTTCCTTTTAATGAGTCTCGCTTGTCCTTAGTTTTGCCTTGCTGGAGTAATAACTTGAGACCAGGGGCTTGTTGGCTAGCGTACTTTTAAGATGAAGGAAATACCCCAAAATACTTGCATAAAGCAGCGAAAGTGTATTACAAGCCACAACAGGTGGTCTCTTCAAATCCATGCAGTGGCTTTTTGGAGGGTGATTGCAGAACAAATCTACTTGGTAGGAGACGGGATCCTGCACTGGGCATCCCATCTACAGCCTCTGATCTGCTCTGCCAGGAGATCTTCTGGCGAGATCAATTGGTCTTCTTTTTGGAGTCTTTGACCCTAAATGTTCTGTTGTGAATGTTTGCCATTAGGATTTGATGCAGGCAATTGACTTTGGGATGTGGGATTCTGGTGACTGCACGCAGCTGTGTTAATTGACAGGTGGGGCTTGTTGTGGGAGCTTAAATTTCATCACAGTTGCACTACGATCACCTGTGTTGGAACCAACGGAACTTGAGGGTGGTCACACAGATAATCCTATATATGACCCCTGCAACACATTAGTCCGTTTTGAAGCTGGAGGAGTTTTAGTGTAGGAGTCTGGTCAGAGGAGGTCTAGTGGCCAGCAGTCTCACACAGCTCAGCTATGGCAGGGAAAGGAATGTTATTTTAAGACTGGATGCTAATTCCTGGATACTTTCCTTTCCTAGGAAGTCTGTCAATTAGATTTAGAAATCCAGAGTGTATTGTTTATCATTGCATTGAGGTGCCTGACATCAGCTGAGCTCCTTCTGTCTCCTAGTTCTCTTCACTGTCATTCATTTTTTCACCACATTTTGGACTGCAATACCTGTTGAGGATTATTTCAGCTCCTCTGGAAACTCACTTATGGTCTCAGCAGAGTCTGCACCATCAAGATGGATCATCTTATGATCTGCAGGGTCAGATGAAGCAGCGTGTTCATTTGAAGTGCAGCAGACATCTGAACAGGGGCCAGAGACACTGTGTGCTGCTCCTGTTTCCGTTCCCAGCGTGCCGCAGGACATTAGGCAAGGCACTTGGGAGCCTTGTCTGTGTGGACGTTTCTCTGAGTCTCTGGTTAATCCTTGTGAATTTATGCTTATAAAAAAGAGTGCGGAAGGAAGTAGAGGGTTTGGAACCCTTAAATATGGATCACTGCAAGCAGGTAAGGTACTGTGGCAGAATTGCTGATAGAAGTAGAGAGATGGAGCTTGAAAACAGAGCTCAATAAAGTCATTATCTGCTGTATACAAGGAGTCTGCATTAACGGAAACTGATAATTTCCTGTCCTAAACAGGACTAGCCATAGTTGGAATTCCAGCTTTTTGTGTTAGCAGGGATGGAGGTGCCTCAGGACTTGAGATTGGTAAGGCCAGTACAGAGACTTCATACAGCAAGACTTTGAGTTGGGCAACGTCTTGGTTTACCTGTGGGCACTTGGGGCCACCATGAAGAGGGTTAAGATACCAGTTCGGGCAGCTGCTAGGATAAGGCTCTTGTTGCTGGAGTCTCTTTCCTCCTGGATGTGTGCTTGACTAGATGAGTGGTCATCAGAAGGCCACTGACTGTGCAGCCTGCTTCCATATTGGCCTTCTGAGGTTTCTTCAATGTCTTCTTTTAATGGGGTGTACATCACAACTGCTTGTGCCATCACTGCAGTATCCCCAGTATGATTTGTGGAGGACAAATCATGTAATCCAATTTCTGGGCGTAAGTGCTGACTTCACCAATGGGTTCATATAGGCCAGAAGAAAGGGAGATGGGAAGAATTGGTAAGGAAGCCACTGACAGGCAAGGCCAATAACAAAGCATTTTGTAGGAGAAGTGCAAGACATATATGGCTAAATATTTGTTCTGAGTGTACTCTGTGCCCTGAAGAACATGTGTTTTTCTAACTCTTTTTTTTCCCAGAGCACTAATAACCAGACCATCTGTTTTCCTCTCTAAATCAGAGAAATTCAAAGCCCATGAAAACCCACCTTGGAAACCAATACAAAATTATCAGCTGTTTGTTTTAACATTTAATAACTGTAATTAACAAATCTAATGACATGCTTGGTTATTGCATCCCATGTCTGTGAGTCCAGGGGAGGCAGGAGATGGGCCATATTGATTAAAGCAATTGAGACTCCTTACTTCCTTCAACTTTTTATTTTCTTTTGAAACAGTGTGCCGAGTAGCTCTTTGAAGATTGTTCATACACAATTGGTGTTGAGATCATGGTTGACTTGGGGCAAGATTAGCCTCCTTGAGTGGATTACTGACAAGCACAGACAATTTCAAGCACTGTGGTGTTCTAACATAGTGGGCCAAGTAAGAAAACCTCATTTCTACTGGTTCCTCAAGTGAACTTGCTGTGGGATCTGGGCTGAATTTCTTCCCCTCTCTCTGTACTTCACCATTTCCCTCATTAAAAAGATAATAAAGAAAAGGAACAGTATAAGCTCCCTATACAGTTGATGCCAAAAGATTTTATTCTTTTTTAGTGTCTGTTGCTATCTGTCCAGAGGCTCTGTTAGGGTAGATGGGTGTCCTAATACAGGCATATTTGGTGTCTGAAGTTTAATGGTGGTAATATCCCATTTAGACTGCCTAGAAAAGCTGAGATTTTTGATTATAAAATGCAATGAGAAAGCTACATATTATTATCAAGTATTTAGAGGAGTAAACTACAGTTACTGAAATATGCAAGCCTTATGGTGAATTAAACGTACCATGGTTTGTTCTGGAAGAAATCTGATGTTTCTTCATGCAGGCTCTTGATAAAATCATAAATTATGCAGGCATTCATAAAAAATAGGGATTTCTCAGTAATTGGGGTTGAGTTGAATAATTTGGAAGCAACTGAAGGGTTCTAATACGTATGATGCACTTGTAAGAATAATTTCACCCTATTGCTC
This sequence comes from Oxyruncus cristatus, assembly GCA_013399855.1. Classification (NCBI taxonomy): domain Eukaryota; kingdom Metazoa; phylum Chordata; class Aves; order Passeriformes; family Cotingidae; genus Oxyruncus; species Oxyruncus cristatus. Next base: position 3,260,448 of record VXAY01005475.1, read on the forward strand.
AAAGCAGAGAGCAGTACTTTTATCACAAATGAGAAACATTTGTTTCTAAACCTTACGTATCTTGAGATTTGCCCCATGTCTCCTTGTTTTTCTGTGCTATGAGACTAGAAGGAATCAACCCAGGCACTTATTTATCCTTCCATCGTCCAGAAACCTCCAACTGGGTCATCATGTAACCTTCCTCCTCCAATGAGAATTAACCCATTTTCCCTGGTCTGTCCTGGTAACTTCTGACCCTGTGCCTGAGCCTTATTTATCCTGCTCCTCTGAGGACAGTTTAAATGAACTGTTGAGGGACAATTTTTATCCTGAAGTGAAGACACGATGGGAATGTTCTGGATCCTGTTTCCTTTTCTGTACCTGAAATCCTTGTGTTACCAGTAGTAAAATGGTCAATAGTTTTCTCACTTTTTCAGCTTACAGAATTTAGATAAATTTTGAAATTTATTTATTTATTTTGGAGAGTCTGCTTTGGTAGAACTTCAAGTGTCAAAGAGGTCCCAGAAACACAATTTTTGGTTTACCAGGTGAAGGTGAATGGGCAGCATCAGAGTGATTAGGGCTGTTGGGCTGTGGGAAGCTCAGGTGTTTCATATCCTGGGGGAGGATTATAACTGCAGGCTTGGATGTCTCCTGATCTCATTTCTTAGTGCTTTTCCATGTTGTACAAATATTTAAATAATTGGGAGTGAAGAAGGAGAGGGAGCCTGACTGTGTAGAGGGTAGGTAGCATGTTCTTCTGGGATGCAGTTCAAGTTAAGGTCTCTGCTTCAGTGAGTATCTGGAAGCTTTTGAAAGCCTTAGTGACATCTTCATATGATGGGAAATTTTCAAAACCTTGAAAAGCTTCCTGTGTTGAAAAAATACTTCCCTCCAGCTTTAGTTACTGTATTGGTTTGCCATTCTATAGGCTGGCTTGCTTTTCTGTTGGACACATCGTGCATGATATAATGGTTTTGGCATTGATGTGTTTTGTGAAATAATCTCAACAAAGGGAGAATGTACTTAAAATGGGAAGCTTTCTTCATAAAAAGGTCTGAAAATTTAAATGAGCTTACCTCCTTGTAAATTGAATCCTTTTTACATTACACCCCCATTTTCATGCTGTGTGGCAGAGGCGAGGATCAGCCAAGGGGACACTGGACTCCAAGGGACCTTCCTCACCTTCATGGTCTGAAGCCAAAGGCAAACCTCAGGCGTAGAGATTAGACAGGATAGGTTTTTACTCCATGTCTGCATGAGGGATCAAAATAAGCATTACATCTCTTGTTTGGCTCTCTGTTTTTGTCTCTCCACATTATGTCTCTGGTTCCAATGGAGAGTTGCACAGTGTAGCCATTAAGGTATGTTGCATCCATTGGAAACCATGGGAATGTGAACTGATGAACTGTAACATGGGGTACTGGTGGCATCTCTATCTGTATAGATGAAGTTTTTGTAACAGACTTTGTCTGGTGCAGGCAGCAGTGCTGTAGAAGACCCTTTAGACAGGTCTTAGCAATTAAAAAAAAAAAAAATCTGTATTTTAGGAAAATGTATAAATAGTAACAAGAACGTTCCACTAGCACAGACTTAAGGTGTCCTGAGTTCTGCATGGGGGAGGGCAGCATGGATTGGTGCTGGAGATGTGCATGTCCTTGTGTAGCTTTTTCTTCTTGTTGGCCAAGTAAATTAGCTCAGAGAGGCACGTGATCTTCCTTTCTCAGAAGCCTTCTTTCTGGTAAAGGGATTACACTTTAAGTGCAAACTCATCTGCATTTTTACAGCTTGTTTGCGAGGTCCTTGCAGTTCCATGGTAGCTTTCTGAGCTGTAGTTTTGCTGTGGCTATTTCCTAGATAACAGTGCAAACATGTATCTAACAACACACAATTCCTGGAAAAATTCCTGAGATAATATGTGAAGAAAGAACTAAACGTTGAATGAGGCATTAGACTTCAGTTTCAAGCTTCTTAAACTTTAGTCACAGGAGAGAATAAAATAAGGTGCTGTAGAATAGATTGTATTCATGCCTGTACTTGTGATTGTATAGCTCAGAGTAGAGTCATTCCTTTATGGCTAATCCTTTAGACAATTGCCATAAAAGCTTGAGTGCCAAACACTGGCAGTTTAAAGGGAGTGGATTTTAAGACAGGAAAGCTACAGGGGAAAAAAAAACAAAACCCCAAACTAAAAAATTATGCTGATTGCCAACAGCTTTCTAAAGAGAAAGCATAGGAGGCATGAATTTGTAATCCAAATTTCAATTTTAATGAATTACCTGATAGATTAGAATGTTGTACTGCATAAACATTACTGGGATACATCCCTTCAAACTGGCAGGAAGCTGTAAACTATCTTGCAAAGAACTGTGCAGCACACTGAGCAACAGTGAAAAATGCTTTCGCTTTCCTGGTGTTGACCAGTCTAAAACTGTCCCCACAGTAGGATTTCATTAGCGTTGCCTGCTTGGATTGGCACATATATTAGATTTGATGGGATTAGGTGAAAGAAGAAATGCTAGTAGCAATTTTCCTAGTGTGGGCTTTTTCTTTTTAAAATATATATATATATCTATCTTCCCCTTTGGAGCTCCAGCAAATGCAAGCCTGTCTTCCTCAATTAGGCAAACCTGAAAGCTACAAAGAGTGCGTGGACTCTTGAATGTGCTGTAATTTATGTTTATCAATTCGGTGCACATAGTTTTTTTGACATGTGCTTCCTGCCTGATTTTCTAACAATCCTTTATTTTCCACAGGTGGCCGTGATAAACGAGGTGGTCCTGTCTTGACCTTCCCAGCCCGCAGCAATCATGACAGAATAAGGCAGGAAGACCTTCGGAAACTTGTGACTTATTTGGCCAGCGTGCCAAGGTAAAGCTAGAAAGAAAACACTTCAAAGCTTGGGGTGGATGGGTGGGTGGGGAACTTGTTCTTGGCAGTTGCTGATTTCCAAGTATTAACATTTAGTACCTTGAGTTCTTGGGGCGGAGGGACAAAAGTGTTCCCTTCCTCCTCCTGTGTACACGCCGGTGGTTTTTATCGCACACGTGGCAATGCAGGAGCCCCACAGCGGAGGCTGTGTGAGCAAACCTTGGCTGCAGGCTCGTCACAGCAGCGAGGAGCAGCTCTCATTCCCCGTGTTTCTGTGCAACTGTTTTAGAGGACTGCAAAGGAGGAGAGCGCTCAGAGGACTGCAGTTAAATATAGCAAGCTGGAGAGAGCCCGCTGTCTTGTTGTTGCTTTTTAATACCTTGTGGGAGGTTCAGGAGAAGTGGGGAAGGGGACTGTTGCTGGGGAGGAGAACGTGCCTGTCCAAGGATGCAGATTTTCCTGCTCCAGCACTCCCCTGAGATTTCTCTAGGCTGGGGAGGGAACATGGATGCACTTAAGGGGAAGCTTTCAAAGAAAGCCATTTCAAATTGTTCTGAATTTAAACCAGCACCTTTCTTCACATTAGTCCCTGTGGCTCTCCTCCAACAAGCAAGTCCCCATCCTTTTCCCAGGGATGCTGGAGGACAGGTGTGTTGCCAGAGCACGTTTATCTTTGCAGTCTTTGGGAGACAGTTTATAGGGCTCAGTGCCCAGGCAGGTATTTCTAATCCAGCCTCAGAGGGTATGAGGCTATGTATGCCCTCATCCAGCTTCCTTTTCCTGGTTTTAAGCTTGCCAAATATCCTTGCCCAGTAACCATTGCACTGGCTGTTGAGGTGAATGTTGTCCCCAGGCAGGTGAGGGGCTGAGAAGGAACACTCAGGGTTGCAATAACGCACCCTGTGCCACCCAGGAGCAACTGCTCTTCTGAACCCCCTGTTAAACAGTGCTTGTGTTTTTGCAAAGAGTGTGAAGTTAGGACATGAAAGGCAAAGGGGTTGGCTGCATCTGGAAGTCAAGAGGTAAGGGTCTCAGATCACACATGCAATGTGCAGAGAACAAAGGTCGTGTTTGCTATGGAAGAGGGGTGAGTGCTCTCTGGAGACTCATCACTCAGCTGCAGAGAGTGAGTTGCAAAAGCAGCTGTGTGTATCAGATCTGCCAGTGCTTGTTCCTTGGATGCCATAAGTCCTCTGGTGATGAACTTTTTGCTGTGTTGAACTTTCAGTCATCAAGGTTTGGTTAATAAGTTGAATCTGTGAATCTGTTTGCTTTTCTCCCCACCGCTTGCCTTTTGTCCTCTAGCCAGCTCTATTTTGAACCATATTGAGAGAGAGATTACGGACATGCTGTGGGGCTGGGAGAGCAGTAGGTCACTCCCTAGGAGTGCATGTCCCAGGGCTTGGCAATCCCGCTCCAGCTGCTGCAGTAATGGAAGTGCTCTGTTACATCTTATCATTTTTTTGCATGGTTGCAAGTGTGAAGATATGACATTGCTTGGGGTTGCAAGCAGTTGCAGAGCAAAAATGACCTTCTAACGTGTCAACCTTTTTTATTAATTGCTTTTCCCTCATGGAGGTGGCAGCAATAGCAACATACATCCCTTGTGCTCCCCACTCTCACACAACTAAATTGATTTGATGCTGCTTTTGGTTGCCTCGCTCTGGATCAGTGCAGCAATGATTTTTCTCTGATGATGCAGACACTGGGGTCAGAGGTGCGTGCTGAAGGAGCCAATACAAGACCTGGCTGCCTGTCTTTCTAGAAACACTAAAAAAGCTTAACACCTCCTTCCCCCCCCACCCCTGGTTCCCACTGCAAAGCGTTGTCCTGCCCTGATGTGTGAAGCCTTTGGAGGACCAGAGAACACTCCTTCCTCTGTGATACAGCCAACCATCTGGAAAAAGTGCCAGCAGTGAGGGACACATGCCACAGGCTTCCAAAGGATCCTTGCGGATTGGACCTCTGGAGATGTTAACTAGAGTACTGTCTCCTTCTTGGGATATTGCACGTTGAGGGGTGTGGAGCAGAAGGCAGCAAGAGCGATCAGTGGGTCTTGGAAGAGTAGCCTGTCAGGGAAGGATTGAAAGGATGGAGTTTGTTCAGCCTAGAGGGTGAGGAGGCTCTGTGGAAGCACGTTGTGACGCTGCAGAAGGAAAGGATTCACAGGGCTAAGACAAACAAAAGTGTTGCACTGAAGCAAGTGAAGCTTAGGCTTTCTATAAGGAAAAGATTTCTAATGGATTCATAAATTATCTAATGTCTTCTAAAATCTTTCTGTTGCTTTAGAAACAAACCTCTGGCATGGGTAAAAATGTTATGAAGAGGGTGTGATGATTCAGAAGGTGATGTCTCTTGGTTCGTCCTAGTCCTGGTTTGTCTGGTGCCACAGATGTGAACTTGCTGCTGTAGGAGGGAAATGTGACCACAAACTTCATGGGTCTGGCACGTGGGATTATGTAACCTGTGTGGTGTAAGGAAAACCTGAAAACTTATTTTCCCTAAATGTTTTGTTCACTTTAACAAGGGCAATCAGCAGAGCTTTCAAACTTATTTACTTTTTGGAAACAAATATATGGAAGGAGCAGTTGGAATTCCTATGACGGGCTCTCAGTTCATGTTTATTCCAAGATGAGTGCTATAGTGACTAACTGCATCAACCATCTACCAAAAAAGAATAATTTCATTAGCAGAGCCTCTGAACAGGATGTCAGGAGAAACTGCTCTGATGTTGAGTGCTAAAAGGATAAGAGTTTTCTATGCTAGCTGAAAAACTGGAAATTCTTTTTTAGTAAAAGGAGACTGTAATTCATCATATTGACACCAGGATAATAATTCTTTCTTTATTCCCGGTGCATTGGTTTCTGAGTGAGACAGATTGCTGTCCAGGTTGATACAATCTGTCACTTAACCCTTGGTTTATATCTTAATGGAGGGGCAGAGGTGGCGCAGCGCTGGGAGCTCTGAGCAGGTATGAGATTGGTGATGAAATGTGGTGATAGATTAGTGTAAGTGAAACCAGGGTCTTGCTAGCACTTTTGAAAGTTTCTGATTCAGCTTTCTGCAGTTCCTTCTTCAAAACTGGAATAATAATGTGGGTTTTCTGAAAGCGGCTGTGTGTGCTTGAGTTAGAGCAGAATACTGAGGGCTTTCATGCAGCTGGGGGTCACGGTCAGGCAGGTGCCTGCAGGCAGCGGGTTCCCTGTGTGTTGAGGATTACTGCGTGGGGGTGAAGACCTAGGAACACAGTATGTTCCTTTCCTGAAATGGTAACCTTTCAGTCCACAGTGCCTGGGGTGACTTAGGGCCCCTGGAGGGTTCAAAAGCCTGCTCCTGCAGCCTTGGGTGCCAGGAGGAGGTGGTGAGTGGATATCTGACGTTGTGAACCAACGTGGTCCTGGTTCAGTGCCCTACGTTGACTCTTTCAGGCAAATCACGAGGTCCTTTTCTCCAAACAGTTCCACTGTAATTAGTTACTAAGGAACGAAGACTCTATTCATTAGATGTAAAGGTAATTGCCATGGATGCCAAGTTTCTACCACTCTGCCATTTTCTGCTTGGTTTACATTTGCACTAATGCTTTCTGGGTAGGCAAAGCTCTATTTCTTGTGAATCAGGATAGCTCCTATTTATATGCAAATTTAAATGGATGCAATGTTTAGAAATTTGGAGGGCGTGACTGAATGTACGATAACATGGTGTTTATGATCAGGGAGATGAGAGGGAATCTTCTGGCCTTGCTGAGGATTTTATATTTTAACACCAGTGCAGTACCATCTATTCCAGTAGACTGAGCTTTGATTTATATGTGTGGAAATGAAACTAGCACCAGGCCAATCTCCTCTGCAAGCCCTTTGGAATTAAGAATTAAGTTATGCGTAGGCTATAGGAGGATAAAAAGGAGACAGAATATTATTAGCCTGAGTTATCTCCTTGCACGGAGAAGCAATACGATGAAGGAAATGTTCTCTGTCAGCCACAGTGAATCTTCCGGCTGAACACATCCATCTGTTCTGGAGCCAAGATAAGCAATCTTCTGTGCTCTCTGCAGAGGGGGATACCCGAGATGCCTCCAAGGCCTGTGTTTTTAAAGACATCTACTTTTTATTTGTCCTCTGTTCAAAAACCTGCCCAAATATTTCCCTGTTCTGGGGGACATCCAGGGCTCATAACAGCAGCAAAGTGGTTCCAAGAGCCAGCCCTGTGTGTTTGAACAGTTCCTCAGGGCTACCTGAGTTTGATGGAAGGTTCTAGGATCAGTAAAGATACTGAAGTGCCACTAATAATTAGTTCAGTGACTAGGGCTTTGTAAAATTAGAAGAAACAATGCAGGGGATGGTAAAATGTAGCAATACTCGCCCACTCTTGGATTTATTTTAAGCTCTTCTCTGGTGACCTGTGGTACTGTGTATATTAGCTCCTCTGGCCAGGAGTAGTGTGAAACTCATTTTGTTGATTGATAGGAATTAAACCCTAGAGCTCTGCTTTCTGTTATGTGATCCTAGCACAAAAGGAGCTTTTGAGGACTTTTTATTTTCCAGAGGCTATTGTAGATCTACAAAAATAACCATCTATTTAAAAAATAACACCAGGGAATTCATACTAATTTTAGTAGCTAAATATCTGGTACCATCAATAATTATTCCACTGTGCACTTGTATCAAAATACCACAGTAAAAAAATGAAGTGAAACTGATGAGCCTAATGGAGGTTCAGTATTTTCTTCAGGTGTAATTTGATTTAACAAATAACTGTAAGATATTTTGGAGCAAGAGACTCATTAGGAATATATAACTAACCTGAGTGCTGAGAGCCTCCTGCCCCCCAATAGCCAGTTCAAATCCGGCCTCTACTGTATGTGGTACTGGTAAGTGATGTTATTATCACCATCTGTTAGGGACTGGGGGGCTTCTGTTGAAGTAATGGTGGTCTTGGCTTGTCCTGTTAAAGGGCTTCTGGCCACACTGCTCAGCTTTGCTTCCTGAGTCGCCTTTCTGAGCACCGCAGGACCAAGTTACATGTTCACTGCTTGTTGGAAGTCAGGTCTTCAGAAGAGGATCTCTGATTTCCTTCCAGATGTGGTAACAACCTGTTGAGGCAGCATATTCCTAGATGAGTGACCAGTGGCTATAATGGATGTTGACATTGTGTAGTGTCTACAGCTGCAAGCTTGGCAACTCCCATTTAACAGAAGCTGCGAGAAAATGTGGACTTCCTAGAGGTGCAGAGGGAGCGATAAGAGCTGTCAGAGCCCGGGGAGTTATGAGAAAAGATTGAAGGTGTTGGGGATGCTTAGGTTAGAGAGGGAAAGTAGAAGTGATTTGTTACAATGCACTTTGCAAGACTGAGCTAAAGCAGACAATTTGGCCGCAGTCTACAATGCAAATGGGACAAAAATAAAGGCATTAAAATCAATAGATTGAAGAACTGAAGCAGGTTTCTTAGCATCTCTATTTTAGAGACTCCGTTAGAAGGCATATCAGGAGGGATCCAGATCTTGTCACTCCTGTCTTGCAAGAGAAGGATGAAAACAGTCTTTCCAGCTCTTGTGACACTGTTTTGTATAAAGATACGGGTTTTTTTAAACAGGTACACAATTTTAATTTCCTATGTTTATTTTTAATCCCTGGAATTATTTTTTTTAATCAGCCCAAACCTAAGGTAAGAGGGGGGCAGGGGGGAACTTCAGTATTGGTTTCCAAATTACTTCCTGCTTTCATTGCCTGTTGCTGTTTTTTGGGAGTGAAAGGTCTTATCTTGCACAGCACTGGACCTAAAGCAGATGTCCTCTTTTTCTCTGTCCTCTGTGGGAGCTGGGAGAGCCCTGAGTGGTTCCAGCTTGGTTAGCTGCTGAGCCCTGCTCTGCCTTCCAGCTTGATAACAGTGCGAGTGTTTTCAGTCTGGTTTTGTGATGAGCAACATAAATAACGTGATACAGAGATTTGCAGTTAATGTACTGTGAACTGCACAGCTCATGTGCAGTTTCTTTTTCTTCTTCAGACTAATAAAGGGCAGGGTAAACTGGGCTCTGCACCTCACTTCTATTAGCCATCATCAATATGGGTCGAACAGAACCATATCTATTTCGAAATAGAAGCAAGTGAGAGTAACTCAATGTTAATATTGAAACAACCTCATGAAGATTTGATTGCCCTGTTTCAGAACATTAGTTTGGGAACTCAAATACATAAATAAAATAAAGGTTGATGTTATTTCAAGGCTGAAATCCTTATTTGAAGTAAATTACTCAAAGGACCTAGAAATTACTTTGCAAATCCCTTTGCAAGTTGTCTGTCTTGTATACAAAATTTGTTGCACCATTTTGAAAGAACTGAAAATGTGAATTCAGTGTGCTTCTTCACACTAAATTCTACAATATTTCTATGTTCTTAAGTATAGTTGCTCCATTTCATTGTATTTTAATTGTATTCCAATAAATAATTGAAATTGTTGATTGCCACATGCAGAGAAACTGGGATTTCAACTTGTCATTGTGTTTTTAAGCATTCTATTCAACACTCAACATCTGCTTAATTTTAGACTATAAATCTGAAGTTGAAAACAGTTAATATGAAGGAATCCCTCATTTATTATGTCTGAATTATTTCCAAGGCAATTGTTCTATTTTGCAGTGTAGGGGAGGGAGTTCAGTTTTCTCTTACTGCCAACCATGCAGACGCATGCTGAGATTTCAAAGTCATATTGGGTTCTTTATGATTCATTTGCCATCTCCAACAAAAATTCAGTGGGTTAATGATTTGAAGATTTAGGATTGCAGAGGTAGCCCTACAGGCCAAGTTTAACATACAAAGAAAATGCACAGGTCCAGAAGAGAAGTTCCTTTTCCTGGCACTGGGTTGTTTTCCAGCCCAGTGAGAGCTCAGTCATGTCTTCTTCAGTGGAGCCAGGGAAAAGGGCTTGAGGAGGCACACATCCAGTGAAACAAAGGTCACTGCTTTACTTTGTGCTCTTCCCAGGCTCTACCCAGTTCAGATCCGGTGCCTTTTGGTTTTACTGGTCTGGCCTTTTTGCTTTGGCCCCACCTTCTCAGCTGTGGGGTGTTTCTCCTCACCACAGGCAGTGCATTCAGACTGCAAGTTCAGAGCAGCCAGAGGGACGGCAGTGAGTGGAGTCCTTTTCTGCAGCCCCCATCTTCCCACGTCCTCTGCACAGAAAGCAGCCAACAGGCAGCTTCTGCCCAGCTGTAGCTCTGCAGCACCTCCTCACCTGGCTTCTCTCTTTCTTACTGTGGCAGGAGGGATTGGGTGGCTCTTAAAACCCTCTAAGAAAAGTCAGAGGTGCCTGTAGCAGTGCTTGTCCCATGACTGCGGGCGGGGCGGGGTGGGGGGCTGACCTGGAAATAAGTACCTCCTCTATGGGTGGTGATTCGATGCAGCAACTTCAGCTTGAGCCTTTTTGCAGGTTGATGGGCTGTGCTGAGGAGTCTGTCTCAAGGGTCTGAGCTTTGCCAAGGCCCTGAGTAAGTAACCTCAGCTGTCTACTCAGGGGAGCCTCAGATGCTGCTCAGCTCCTCTGCATGGGCTGGGGGTGCTGATCTCTGGCTCTCTCACACAGGGTGGTTGCCTGCCCTGTGCAGCTGCTCCCTGTGTTGCTGTATTTCTGTTAGCGATGTTGTAGGTAGTGTCTGACTGCGTTTCCAACAGGGAGTTCATGCTGAGAAGGATTCTGTTTGGATTTCTCGAGATCTGGAGCAAACAGTAGAACAACCCCCCTCACCATGTATGCTGCCACTGCAAGGATACAGGAGCCACCATGACTCCACCAGTGACACCCGTGGCACTGGCAGGATCTGGAGCCTGATCCCATCCCCTGAGCTGTCTCACGTAGAGCTGTGCTGCACAATCTGCTTTTTGAGCTCTGTCCAGGCCCTTGGACTGGGGATTAGATCAGCATTGTTCCTTGTCCTAAATGGCTTTTGCATGTTGGTTGTACTGGCATTTTCTGCCTGGAAGAAGGAGCTGAGGTGATGGAGAAAAGGCAGAAACTTGTAAACTAGGGTATATTTTGCACCCATTCGCTGCTGAGGGAGCTGGCAGGCACACAACCTGCTATAAATTTTAGGCAGAGCGTCATTTTCTCCATCCTCCTTCTCAGTGTCTCTCTGACAGGTGGTCTGTGAGTCTCTGCAGCACACCTCACCGTCCTGCCCTCCCTGGCCTTTGTCGTGTTAGTGCTGATGCAAAGCTGTTGCATGTTCCTCATGGGCCTTTTAACCATCAGACCTGTGGCTCCACAGTACTCAGAGAGGTCCAGGCAGCAGTGACTGGGAGAATTCCTTGGAGAAGGCAGGTTTGTGTTAATGTGAGCCGTAATTCAGAAAAGCTAAAATTAGCAGACAGAGACGTTTTGTGGGAGCGCTGTGCTGGCAGCAGAGCTGGCACCGGCCGTGTGTGGTTCCTCCTGAAGCTGTCAGCAGCCGTCAGTGGAATATGCAGTGGCTCAGCCAATCCTAACTTTTCTTTTAGGTGAACTCTTTCCTACTGTTTTTGCAGAGACTGTTCCACTATGGATGCTTGTGTTCCTCATCAGTAATTCCAGTATGTGTTATATCCTCTTTACTCTCAGAAATTATTACAGTTTGGAAGTGGCTTATGCCATCCTCTTCATGGATGTCATTAGAAGCAGGAAAACAACTGCTGTGCTTTGCAGTCTGCTTTGTAATGGGAATATTGTCAAATGTCAATGGAAAGCTCTTCTAACTCCCATGGAGAATGGATGAGACCTTTACTGTGTGCCAATATGGAACAAGTAATGGGAGACACAGAAGTGGAGTCGTCTCAGCCCAGACTGCCTGATGCTTATCCTTACTTGGTGCACGGAGGTACTGTGGATGCAGCTCCAAAGTCTGGATTCCCCAGCGCACAGCTTGGGTAGGACTGAGGATGCATTTTCACGAATATGTTTTTAGCTGTGTCTCCAAATGAATGATTAAAAGCTTGTGCTGTCGTGCTGTCTGTCAGTCACTGTTAAACCAAATCTGTCAGAGGAGGCTCTCAAGAATAATAAATTCCTACAAATTTAATGAAAATAGACAGCTGCATCAAGGAAAGAGACCTTATTAGTGTCCACAGAGAGGGAAAGGTGGTCGGAACTCATCCCTTTTCAGAGACCGGAGCTGTGGGGGCATCTCCGGATCATGTAAGAGGCACATTTGGTATTAACCATTAGAGAATTGATGTGCAAACCACCACCTAGGGTTTGGCAGTTCCCATGCTCATAAAAGCACGTGCTAGTTTATGGTATTAGAAAACTGGATCATACTGAAATAGAACAATGACCAGTTCATGGTAACGTGTGTGATTGAGCAGGCTGATGCTCTTATAACGCGGAAAGGATGGGTTGGGACTGGCAAAATTTGTCTCAGAGGTTGGGATGCTCAATTCCCTGCTGTTTGCAAAGGGAATTGGTATGCAAGTTTGGTAGACAGTTGTAAATCTCATCAATGGTTTCTTCTCATTTTCCACAAGGTGCTCCTAACCAAGTCTGTGGTATTTTATGTCTTCCTTTTGGATCCTGGCGCTGCTGCAGAGCTCCCTGTGGATCCTGCAGAGCTGCTTGCAGCAAAACGTGATTGTAACTGTCTGGTGTGAGAATGTTGGGCTACTTAGATTAAGAGAAAAAAGAGATACTTTAGCACAAAGTAAAATCATAAAAATAAGAAAAATAATTCCAGAATCTCTCCTTTCCCCCCAAGAAAAGGCAGAAAAGTGTAACACAGACATGCTTTTGGCTTGGCAAACATTGTCTGGTCTGCAACGTGTGCCACAGTGTACTTTTCTGCTATTAACAAGGGAGCATTGGTTTCCCTGTCTGTGTACACAGGGCTTTACTTTATGTCTGACTTTAAAGAGAAACCTGAGTCTCTGGAGAATTTCCCAGCAATACAGTATTTTAGAAAGTTCCTCTGTCGTACTTCACCAACGATCCAAAGCACCAGCACAGCTCTCTCTTGTCCTACACCTGCTTTCAGGGAGATACCTTCTACATCTTGCACTTACCTGTGCTACAGCACAAACAAGAGAAAGTAGGAACCTGCTGTAGGCTTGCTGCTGCATTTACAAGGGACATCTTTGCTGAGTGCTCCTTTTGGTTCAAGTCATTGGATAGAAATTGTAGCAGAGGACCGGTTTTGTAGAATAACTGCGTCTCTCTGAAAATTGTAGCAGCAGCAGTTCATCTCCAGCCAGATTCAGGCTGCTTTCATATGGCTTTCCTCCATTTCACACATGAATACAAAAAAATTGACAACCTCTAATATTTATGCAGTGTTATTAGCAAGCTTGCACTAGAAGGATGATTTAAGTTTGATAGATTATTTATTTGAGCATCTGGCAAGCCAGATGCTTCTGCTATTGATGTTGTCATTGAGGATTGAATATATATTACTTTTTTGCAGTTTAGCTTGAAAGAATTAAAAACCTTTGCTTGGTAAAACTCAACCCTTCTTCTTCCACCAGTCCAAAACCAGGGTTCAGCATCCAAGCACTTACAAAATGTACCCATTTAGGGAATAGAATAATATGGATACAAACACAGCATTGATATGGAGATGGGTGGGATCCTTAGCAGGAACTTTATGGCATGTTAAAATACACATTGTACCCAAACAGGGGCTGTGATACTTTAGAACTCCAGGGAGTGTTCACAAATTTTCCCTGCAGGTTACCATTCTGCAAGGCATGGTTCATGACTCCGGTGTTCCTGAGGCACGATCTGTAAAAAAAACTTAGTTTCAGGTTAATACTGAATGCTGTGTTCTGAAGTGCTGTTGCACGGTATTGAGCTACTCCGTGGGCAAACATGTCCCACTGGGAATAAAAAGGTTTTTTCCCCTTAGAGAACTCCAAGTGGCCTTCCTGTACATCACAGTTTCATCAACTGTGCTCATACACTTTGTATGTCATATGGAAAAGTCATGCAGTCAGTCATGGTGGATGGAGACTAATACTTCTTAAGTTATATTGCTATAACCTATACATCTAAAATAGTTTCCCATCATTCCTCTTTATTTGCATATTTAGTGCTAGTGAAAAATTAGCTGCAAGAAAGGTAGGCTGCTGGTACTGATTACTCTTCTTTCTTGGCTAAGTACCAACAACATCCCTGGCTATGATGATTAGTTAGGTCTCTTTTATCTCAATCTTCTGTGATTCAGCAGCTGACTGCCCCAAAGGCCAAAGTCCTCTGCTAATGGAGCAATGCAGATTTTTTCCTTCTATTGCTTTTCTGTTGTGTATCAGACCTAATTGGAGACTAAAATTGCGTTTCCTTTTCAGTAGAATTAGCAGCTCTTCTTAGCCCACCAACTGAAGACTGTGTTTATTAGCAGCTCTGCTCATGTCTTTTGTAATCTTTGGAGATGATAATCACGTGGAGCTGAGGTTTAATTTAGGTCACCCATTTAGGTGACATTTGCACTAAGGTAGGTGCCATCCTAGGACATAAGAGAAGAGACACAGTCAGAGTTTCCTGCATTTTAGTTCAGGACTCAACACTGAGTTTTCTGCTCCCTTGGTTTAACTGTATAACCTGAATTTACCAGTCCACACAGGAGACACCTCCCTGAAGTTTGGGAAACCAATTTAATTGATATTTTTACATCTTGAAGATATAAAACCCTAAGTGGTTTGGCTATAGGTATGCTGTATGAGGCAGAAATACACATCCCTTTAGTAGCATGCACCGATTAGACCTCTACTTTCTGGGAGACAGGTTTCCTGCCTTTCCTAATCCTAAATAAAGAAATTGGCCACGTACTGTGTCACTGCCTGACCTGAGAAAATGTTCTTGAAAAACCCCTCTCCGTTATAAATGTGCCATTTTGCCATGCAGTGATTTTTGGGAGTATTAAGAAGAATGTAGGAGAGAACAATGGTTCCAAAACCCAACCTAAATAAAAAACAGGTGCCTGATTAACTAATGGGTGATCTTACACACAGGAAGAATGGCTGGAAAAGCTTCCGTGTTAGTAAAGTGTTAGTCTAAGAATTAATCACATAGACAACATGTTCTTTTTCTTTAAGGCCTCTTTTTTTCCTCCATTCACAAGACAGAACTGAACTCCTACAACACTGATTAATCACATCCAATTTTGTGGTTATATCCCCTTATTTCTCCATTCTTCTGTTTCTACAACATTTGTAAGTTAGTTCAGAAACTGCATCTGGACAAGCAACCATTTCTGGGATCACAGATTAGTTTAGATTTTGCTTCCCACTGGAGATTTGTGGGTAGGAGCTGCAATTCCATTCCAAAATCTAATTAAAAAGCAGGTCCATAGGAAAGTAGTGAACAATCTTACCCATAGGAGGAACGTCTGGGAGCTCTGCTTTGTTAATGAACTGTTAGACTAGGAATCAAATATACAAGCAATATGTGCAGGTTTTTTAGGGTTTCATTCTTCTCTGTTCACAAGGCAAAACCCAACTGTTATGTCATTCCCCACTTACCAGGTTTACTGGAAGTCTCAGTTGCTCTTTAATTTCTAGAACAGCCACCCCAATGATTTTGCAGTGTTGGATTATACATGGTAGGTGACAGGAATATAGGGTCAGCTAAAAAAGGTTTCCTGGGATTTTCATTTTGGAAAGAATTCTGTGGGACACTTCACCTCTGTAGTTTTATGGACGGTTGAATTGTATCTGTGGTATAATAGCATCAGCAGCACTTATCTGACGACTTGTTGGCCACTACTAATCATATGAAAAAGGCGTAAATTTTTGTTAGGTAAAATCCACTCAATACCTTTGAGAAAAAGGCCACTTGAGAATCCACCTACTCTAACTTTGACACAAGGTTTAGAAATATTCATCTAAGTGAATAAGGTGCTACTTGTCTTCATTATATATTTTGTACTTTCCCGGGGGCACTTGGAAAATTACAGCAGACGTGTTTGCTAAGGTACAGAAAATGGAACAATATAAATCAAATTAATGTACTGTATACAGTACCAGCGCAAAGTTCTCTTGATCTCCATTTCTGGGCTTTTGAAATTGGTGACAAGTCAATATTTTCAGGAGCTGAAGTCCATCTCACCAATATTGTGCTCACATTGCCCTTTTTAGGGGTTGACTTATAATTGTTCTAACAAATGAAAACATATTTTTCCCTTTTTTTGTGGGAGTATACAAATGCACAAAGAACTTTTAACTGTGTTCATGCTGTCTTGAAAAGATGCCAGAAGTCAGATGTGTAATTAGGGATTCTGTTAAAAGTCTAATTCCTGCACCTGTGAACATTTTTTTGGCACATAGCTTTTTGAGTCCTTACTTTTCTTTTTGTATTTCTCATTCTTGTGGCCAAGAAGTAAGTTCCTTTTCAAAAGAAATTGTCAGAGATCTTCTGGGGTGTAATTTGTTCTTTGTTGAAGTCCAGTACAAAAAGGTGGTTTTCTCTGCTTTTGTTGTTAAGTGAAATACTCTAAAGCATAACATTAGACCCTGTTTTATTTAACACCTGATTACTCATGGCAAAGTTCTTTAAGGTCCTTTTCAACATGTTACGTGTTAAGATGATGCAACAGGTTGTGACAGCATTCTTGTAATGTGGGTTTGTTCGTGCAGTGCTAAATATTTCTGATGCTGGGGCATTTTGTGTTCTGCGTCACACACGTTCAAATATGGGTCAAGTTCAAACAAAGCTGATGATAAACTATTTTAGTTAGATGGGACAGAGAGAAGAGCAAAGAAGTCTTTATCACCAGTGATGTAACAGGATTTTTTGGATGGATTTTAAGGTAGTTGGAAACAAATTAATATATCAGGTAATTCTATGGGTGAGTCTCTATTGATTTATCAGAACATTAGTTCTTCCCACCTTTGACAGGTGCCTCCTGTGAAGATCACAGGATTTACCTGTTACTTCTTCCAGGCTACTGCTGACTTCTGGAATCTGGATGAACTAGAAATACGTATCTACTCTGCAAACAGAGTCAAGCAACAAACGAATCTCAAAATAACTGACTAGAAAGGATCTCTCTGGGCAGCCATTACCAAGCTAGGACTTTTCCACAACTCTTCTACATCTTAAGACAGAGCAAAGATATTTATTCATTGTGTAAGTTGCCTGGGGCATAAGGAGGAAATCATCAAGGTGGAAACATGCATTCACCGTATCTGCTCTTAGTCACAAATGAAAGGAGGATATCAATACTTTTTCAGGCTAACACATTAATTTACTACAATAAACTTGGAAATTGATGCAAGAAGTCAACCAAAGCAGTAAAAGGCCTGCCTGGCCTGCAGGCTTCTACTTACCGTGTCCTTTTCCTAATTCTTAAGTACTGTCATCCTCCTCCAGAAAACCAGTCAAGTGTGATCATAAGTCCATCCGTATCCAGCAAGTGTAAACATGTGCTTCGTGCACCATCTTAATTGCTTAATCAAGCTCCTTCTATTGTGAGGCACAACCAAACAAACAGGAACCAGATGGAAGATATTTTTATCAGATGGACCATAGGATTAAAGAAACATGGTCATTGAACATTGCTGTCCTTAGAAAACCCAGTATCAGGATGCGACTGCATCCATGCAGCATCCCCACAGTGGGATAATTCAGGCAGCAACAACTGTCAAGGACTCAATTGTACCTCTTTATTTTCCGACACCAACAGCCTGTGTGAGCTTGCTTGATGGATGTAAACACACATTGATAATTATTTCAGAGGAGCTTGTATCAAAGAAGGTTGAAACAGCTATTTACATTTGGAATTGGTAATTACAAAAAATACAGGAGTAGTCAGTTCTACTTAGAGTCATCAGTTTTGTGGGTGATTTTAGCTTGGAAGTACTTAGAGTTGGTATAGTCTCATAGAGACCAGGGCAGCATTCTTATTATTGTTTTCAAATTGTAGGAAAAAGTCTGAGTGTATTTGAGCTGTTTTCTCTGCTGTTTGTAAAGCATGTCATAGCAACAGAGATTTTAATCTGTTTTCCTTAGTTTTATGTCATAAAGCACTTAAAATATGCATTAGGCTAGTGCTCCTGTGGGTTCTGCATCAAATCCACAGTAATTGTGGTCTTGCAGTCTTTTCTACTATAGGCTTCTAGCTGTAGTTTGATAATGCTGTGATCACTGCTTTTACTCCACACAATAAAAAAGGAACAAAATCTTTGATTATAATTGCAGGCATAAATATTTGGCCAGGTACTTGCCTGGTCCTAATTGACAGCCTGAATTGTACAGCGTGGTCATCAAAATGAGAAAGAGCTTATGTGAATAATTCATGGCTTTGATAAACATTGTATCCGAAGGTTCGTGGTGAAATCAACAGAAATGAAATAGTTAAGAATTGTGGTATTTAGGCTGTCAGAATTGGGTTTTTAGTTAACACCCCAATAAGATGGAGAGTGCAAGTTCACTGTTCTCCTCATCTCATTGTTTCCTTCCACTGCCTGCAGACTCAGCAAGACAAATGTGCGTTAGTTTATATTGTCAGGGCTATCTTTGCAAGCAGATGGGCTGGAAATCTAATTAAAAAACCCAAAAGCTTTGATTCTGGCAAAAAAATAGAAAAGTCTTTGGGACAACCCTAAATCCTCTGAGTTAAATGGATGTTCTATGTCAATGTCATTCTATTGTCCCACTTTATAAATAAAATATGAAGGGCTCTGCTTTCACATAGACCCATAAATGTGCTCATTTATGAGTTTAATAAAGCATGTATATTCAGTACAATTAGATAAGCATATGTAAAGAGCAATAAATGACTCCTATATAAAATCAGCACACGTGTAACAGTGGATATATCCCAGCATGGATAAATAAGCACATGCTTAGATTATTAAGTGATATCTCTCAATCTTTTGTGAATTAACCATGAAGTAGCCAATGACTGTTTGCAATTCTCCTTATAATTATGTCTCCTCCCTGTGTCCGAAGATTTGGTAAATATAATACGTTCAATGGAAGAATGCAGTAGTTTCAATGAAGAAAAGTCAGGTAACATGCAGAGGTAGGGTTGAGCTGTTACACAGAAACACAAGAAGTGAGTAACCCGGTTAGGCTCACCTGGCTCAGTCTCATCCCTTGGACTGCAGTGCTCCTGCCACATGTGAAGCTATAATTGAAAATATTTTCAAATATTTGTGTTACCTCAGTATCAGGGAGTTACACTTGGTAGGCTTTTTTTAAACTGGGTGATGTGTGCAGGTTTGCACAGCAAGTGTGAAATGGTGTCTGGTGTTTCTCATCAGTTGTTTTCTGGGCGATAGGGGGGTGTGACTGTGGTGGTTCAACCTGCTACAGAAACCTGCTACATTAGGCCCATTTCTGCGCAGGATGTTACATTGCATTAGTTTAACTGACAGGTAGGAAACCATTAGTCTGGTGGAGTAGATGTGGCCTGTGATGTATGTTTGATGTGCTTCTTCCAGTTCAAATGAGGGACTCAATATTAGGCCAAAGATCCTTAGGTGCAGTGTTTCATGATTCTATTCTCTCTGATTTTCATTACCATGGGCTCGCTGGTATCTGCAATAAATTGTAGGAGTTCTGACTAGCAGATTCCTATCATTCCTATAATGACATATGTGAATTTGTCAATATAATTTTCAGGTCTGGCAGAGAGAAAAGCACCACCTGGGGTATGTAATTCTTGAGATGAATAGTGTGATGTGTGTTCACATGTGGTACTTGTAGATGGGATTGCCTGGAAATTTTATTGTGCTTTTGATAGAGATACAATATAGCTAAGATGGAAAAGGGAGCAGGCAGTTGAAACTAGATCATTTATCTGAACCTGCTTTAGCTGATAAAACAGTTGCTGTGAGGTTTTCCAGTTAGAGGTAACTGATGGGTGGAGGTAGTTATGGAGAACTGGAATTACCTGCAATCGTGATGAAAGTTCAGGATCATAAGGGAAGCAACATGAAAACTGTGTTGCCATGACACCAGTGTGTGATTTCCCATCAGTGTGGGAAAAGTGCCTTAGTATGAGGTACTGTAAACCTGAGGAGCTCAGTCTCCTACAAAGGTGAGAGTATCCAAGGCTGGAAAAATACCTTAGGCGATCCTGGGAAGACAGGCAGAGTGTTAACTCAGAGACTCAGTTGAGGTTTGCGCGGTTATTGCCAGGATTTGGTTCCATAGTTTGACTGTTGGATTTGTCTTTGGTTTCCTGAAGCTTTTTGGATCCAGGTTTCTCTCTCGCAGGTCTTCTGCCCACTGTGAAATATGGAGTAATGGACTTGTTTGTGCTCAGTCAGCCTCAGTGATTTTGATCCCTTGCACATTTATGTCTCCACAACTAATAAGGGATGCCCCACATCCAGTAGCTCATTGGCAAGGCTTAACCCCTTTTGCCAGATGCAGAGAGAGAGCCTGGCCTTGCTGGGAGACAGATTCAGAATAAATGGGATGTGAGATAGATGTTTTGTAGCTGGGTTGTCAATAGCACATCAGTTTCCATTGTCTCTTGAGGACTCTGTAAAAAGGACTTTTTCCACTCTCAGTACCATCATGGTAGTTATTTGAAAGAATGAGGAAAGTCTGCTGTGTAAATGAATGCACAAAAATTGATTTTACAAGTGTATCTTAGAACATAGATTGATTTGTAGCTTCAGAGCAAGCCCTTCTGGATGTAATACAACAGGCAGTCTTCACCCAGCCTGGCATGGCAGGAAGTATCTATCTGATAAGTGAACTATTTTAGGTAAATCATTGTGCCTATGAAGACATGCTTTGTTTGTATATGGGTGGAACTCAAAAAAAAAAAAAAGTACCACTCATTTATTAGTCATGGTCAGCCCTCATTGTCCAACCCGGAGAAAAAGGGGGCATCAGCTTTTTAATTGTGCAATTCTAAAGAAAACTGAAATACTCTTGTAGTATCATAGCAAAAAAGACGCATAGAAGGGACCACAGAGTGTTTCTAGGATGTAGCACTCAACCTTTCCTCCTAACAGATACACCTGAATCCAGTGTTTGCCCTTAAATAAAAGGTGGATTGGGTGGACTCCGGCCAAATCTTTTAAGTCTCAAAGAATAGTTACATCACTTCTGCTTAGGAGATAGAAAGTTCAAATCCTGTGCTGAACTCTGCACTGCGAAAGGGCAGAGGCCAAGTTACTAAGTTGTGGAGGAATCTGGTGGTTTGAAGTGCAGATTTATCAATGAGGAAAAAATCCAAAAGCTTTAGAAATCTTCTCACCAAAAATACCTCTAAAATGTGATGGCAATCAAAATATTTTGATAAAATTCAAAGGGTTTTTTCCTTTTTTTTTTTTTTGAAGTTGACTGATCAAAAAATGGAACAAAATGAAAAAAAGAAAAGACATTTCATCTGAAAAGGACTGAACAGAATATTTTGCTGTTATAAAAGCTTTTTTTCAGTTTTTAATTCAGTAATAGTTCCATCAGAACCTGCACTCGGTGTCTCCTCTTTTCTCCCTGGTTCCTTATTTTAATTACAGCACTTCCATAAATGGATGTTCCTTTCTCTCCTGCACTGCCAGGAGTAGCGTATGAGAACTGATGAGTGCTTACTGCTAGAAATGTCAATACCACATAGAAAAAGTGATTTTACCGTCTTTGAAGAGTTTTTTTTTCCTGTCCTCATCTGTAAGCCCAGTTGAGCCCTGAATCAGATGTGCTAGTCCCAGAGTGGTTATACCTGCTTGCATCAGCACGGAATTTGGCATGGTGTCTGCCTCTGGACATATATTGGATTTTACCAGGTGCTGCTGTCGACTGTCTAGACCGACATTAATCATTCTTTGCATGAGCCGAACATGTTTGCAGGCTTATTTATGCTATAAAAGTTCTTTCCCCTATGGGTTTCTCTGCCTCCAACAACGCATTTCAAGGAAATGTATGTATTTGCAATCTGGAGACTTTCCACTCTGGGGTGACTGTGTTTTACAATGCTGACTGGAATTCCTGGAGCTGTTCACCATGCTCCATTCGCTCCCTTGTTAAGTCACTGATGTCGAGAACTGATAAATTAGGATCCCGTGTCTAAGAGCCCCAAGCACTCATTGCCCAGATGAGAAAAGTATCCTTTTCCTTACGTGAAAATCTGGCAGTGTTGGCTGTAGACTAAACTTCATAGCGACTGCACGTGAAAGGGACTCCGTGGTCTCCTTGCTTGAACTATGAAAAGAAAAGCTGAAAGTGCAGGCAAAAAGATGTATTTATTTTTTGAATCTTACTAGTTCAGTTGTCCTAGGCACAACCATATATATTTATTCCTCATCTGGAATCCAGTGGATTTGAATCTTCAAACTTACTTTTAATAGCCTCTGCTCATCCAAACCTTTTCAAGAATGGTGTGTTTATATTTCAGTGCAACCCTAATATTTTTTTTTTCCAGCAAATGTCAAGAACATGTAATTTTCATTTGGTAAAGCATTTTTGTTTTGTTTCTGCTAAATCATCTCAAATACAAGACTTTAAATGCTCAAGAGAGGGTTGAATGGTACTTACTGTTCAAATATTTCTTTGTTGTAGTAACAAATCTTTAAATGTAGCCCTGCTTCAACAAAAACAAAGCCCTGATTAATTTCATATTTATCTCAGCAGCTGTTTCAAGGAAGACCTGCCAGACATTGATCCAAATATAGTAGATGTGCAACAACAAAAGGGGACGAGGGTAAATAGGTTTAGATGAAGGCATCATTTACCAGCAGAAACTTAACAGGAATGTGAAAAATTATAATTTTCGTCCTCCAGATTTGGCTTTAATAGCTGTGATTGTGCATTTTTGGACACAGCTGTGTCTTATATCTTTGCTATTTGAATGAAGACAGGAAGCTTCTCAAATAGTGTTTATTTGCTCAATTAAATAAGAGAGCTCTGGGCCCCAGTTCTGGTCTGAGCTGTAATGATGTAGATCAGGATTTTTACCTGGGTGGAAGAAAACACAACACAACCCTGCTGAATACCGACCTGCACCTCTTAAAACAACTCCCAGAAGCTCATGGGATTACGGCTACATATTGGGAAAAGGTTTTCTTACACCTAGCTGGTGTCTGAGTTCTTCCTAGCTTACATCATTTTACAACAGAATTGCTTTGAGTTCAGAGTGTTTTATTTTAGAAGTAAGGACTGAATACCAAAGTGAGTTACTTATTTGAGAATAGCAGGAGGGCCCATTCTGGCACCAGTTAGCTTCTGCCGAAGTATTTGGGTTTTTTCTGTCCTTCTGTTCCCTCCTGTTGACTTGGGGCCAGGGGCAGAGGTTGAATGCGGACATTGTGCAGCCCACACATCTGCATTCTTGTGCCATTTGCAGTCACACCGTGTGTCCCCTAAGAGCAGTAGCTGGAAACCAGAGACAGGAGGTTTGTCTCTGCCTGGACCTCACTGGCTCCAAGTCTTTTTACAACATGTCACTGAAATTTCTCTAGATTGCTGCTTTATGTCCAGTTCCAGCCAGTGTGAAATGGGCTTTGGTTTCTTTCTTTCCTTCTCTTTTTTAAAAAAGAGAAGTGAGAATGAGTGACTCCTTTTCAGTGCTGAAAGAGAAAAAACAAATTTAGGTCACAGTAAGGAAGAAAAGATTAATTGAAAATGGAGGCTGGGTGTCTGTTTCTTCTCTAATTGCAAAAAAAAAGCATTGTGAAACCAAGTTAGGAAATGTAAGAAGGAAAATTTAGGACGAAGACTGTCTACCTACAGTCTTTTAAGTAGCTGAAGTTCTCTGGTGGGAATTGTTATTCCAGAGTGATGGTGCTCTCAGGATGTGCATCACTAAGTTCCTCTGCTGGTCTCTGATAAATGGGCACGTAACAGAGCTGTGAGGATTAGGAGTTACAGGTGCCCCAGGATCTTTGAGAAGACAATCTGCCTCATCACAGGCAACAGCCACAGTCAGTGGAGCATGTGGGTGAGAGCTCAGACTGACGCCGTGACAGTGCAGGAACACATCAGTTAACTGTGATAACTAGCCAGGTAGAGTTTGCTGAGAAGTATTAAATAGATTAAAATATTTTAATAAATAACCATGATTCAGGAGTGCTTGACAAACAGGTCTACTAAAAAGGACTTTACCTGGTCCTCTAAATGTACTGGAAAGTATATTATGAATATAGATGACTATTTCTACTGACAAGGTGATATTCAGGCTCAACATGGTGATGTAAAACCAAAGTATGAAACCCTGTAAGTGCTGCTGGTTATAAACCTCTTTTGTCTAGTTTCATTTTCAAGCTGAGTAAATAAACCACAGACAAAATGAATAAAAAATTGCAATTAATCAAAAATTACAGAAGTGATCCTTGGTGCATTTTGATATGGAAACTGGGCAGTGGAGTTAGTTTGGTCTCAGTATGAAATGAGGCCTTTGGGATAACAGTTGGAGGCTTTCACATACTTCTTTTCACATACCTCCTCTTCCTCTCCCTTTTCCACCCTCAGCTTGTGAATCATGTGGCTAAGTGTAGCCACATTTGTCAGAGGAATGGTGATCTCAAAACTAATTAGGTTCCTGTAGATTTTGCGCTTACAGATTGATGCTTGAAGAGCTACTTGTTATGCTGAGAGTGTCTCCTGACAAGGTTACACCGGTCCACCTTAAAAGAGATCTTGCTCTCCCCGTTAACAAATCATATTTTGAATGAGATGCCAGACATGTCAGATCTGTGCTTTTAATGGTCCAACAGGTGTGCTAAATGTGCTGCTTCATCATTATCTCATGACTGCAAAATGGGGATGGAGATATTATGTTATTTCAGCTAATCAAGTGCTGAAGCTTTGAAATGCCAGAAGCCTTGGCCAAACCATAAGGATGAAAAATACACATAATCAGTGATAGGTATTTGAAAGATTAATCAGAAAGCATGAAGTCCTCAAATTCATTTGGTACCCAGCAAACCAGTTCTTGCCAAAGAAAATACAATTTAGAATGTGCCTGAATTAAAGAGGAAATTTGAGAAAATAACCTTATGAAAGCACCCTAGGAAAAAAAATAGAGGCATTTATTTTGACAAAATTATCACATCTGCTTCTGAGTTTCAATTTTATGCTTTCTTTTTTTTTAAAAAAAATCAGATCATAAGTACTGTTTTCACAAATATTATAGGGTGTTTTTATTAAACCTAGAAGCTGGTCTTTGTCTTTTCTTAAAAGCAGTGTAGCAACTGAAATGACATGTTTTGTGCTCACCATTGCAAATCTGGTCCAGATGAGCACAGCCGAAAGGCTGATGGATTGTCCAAATACCTTGATCTGAGCAGTTTTTTTCCAGTTTCTGGTCAAATATCAATACCGGAAGAAATTAAGCAGCACAATCAACATTAATTGCCATAGTAAAGTGATTACTTGTGCGTAATAGATACTTCTTGATGGAGCATCTTGGGAGCCAGGAATAATGCATTTCTTGCTTGGACAATGTGGACGAAGCTTGATTGCTACTGATGCTTTCCCTGATCAATTGCTAAATTAGGAAGGGTTTGAGCTGTTGCTTTTAAGCAATAAAGTTAATAAGCATGGCTAGACTATTTGAAAAGAACCTTGGGTCATTTCCTTAATCTGTGCTGAGGTAACTGGAGAAAAATGACTGTCAAAGATGACTAATCTTCACAGATTGCCTCACGAGAATTTATCAGTGCTTCATTAAGCCTATGTGAGGCCAGCTTTTTTAGGACCCTATCAATAGCTGTGAATATTTGGATATTGCAACTTAAATTTTGGCCTGTTTTTAGGTGTGGGTTTTTTTTTTTTTTTTAATGAAATTACCTTTGACTTGTCCCCACATTTATGCAAATCGTTTGTGCATTCACATACGTGTTCAGTTTTGGTTTCGCAGACCATTATTACTCGTTACTTTTAATTCCCTGGATTTGCATCTATGGTTTCCTGAAAAGTAAATTATTGGAATTCATTCCAGGCAGCTGAAGACTGTAGTATGAGTATAGGCAGCTGGAGAACCTCCACCAAGGCAGGCTCCTTAGACATACACAGCATGGCAGATGCCCTGAAGAATTTACAGTCTAAATAATTTTCTTATCTCCCACTTCTTTATCTGAGATTTTAGTACCTGATTAGTGTCTGGCTACCTGTTTGTACAGTATAAGTGCTCTCTCCATAGTAAGCTTGGCAACTGAAAGCAGAAATAATGAGCAGGCAGCTTTCTGTCTTGCAACAGTTTAACCACTATTAAATAATAACTTTTGACAAGCAGGCTTAAAAATCAGGTGCTAATTTTCCACATCAGAAGAATGTGGAGTTATCACTGTGCTGGGGAGATTAAATTTTATAGACAAGACTACAGACCCTCAGATATTGTTACAGCTCACTACTATTCATCACATTAAAGAAGAAAATTGCAAGCAGAACTACTTGTGCAACAATGTGGAAAACACTCTTGAAACAGTTAGATTTTTCTTGCAGTGATAAATACCATCCATTTGTATGTTTCCTGCACAAGAATTAAAAGGGGTACTTATCTTTGCGCTTATTTCATACAGGAACTTACAGGCTTAAGTGATGAATGAAGTAGGGAAATCCTTTTTGCAGTTAAGAGCATTGTTTGGAGTTTTGTATTACTAGTGAAAGAGTTGTTACATGTTGATGTGTTTTGAACCAAAGAAATCTATGATTATTTTTCTTCCTTTCCTCATTCTCTATCCCTGTTTCTTATCCATTTCACACTTTAAATGTTGAAAATTTGGTCTATTAACAAGGAGTGTGGATAGTGCTGCTGGTGAATAACTGCTTGTTCAAGGACAAAAATCAGGAAGAATCTCGATCCCTACCCCGAGCTGATGTCCCAACCTGGTGCACAGCATCAATGGTTGTTCTCCTGTGTCCACCAGAAAAAGCTGGAAAAGTTGCCTTTTCTTTTCCACTGAAAACATACTGTGAAGTCTCCAAAACCCTGTCTGATCCCTCTTTTTCTTCTCTGCACCTCCTGGGTCTGCAGAGGCTGTTATCCCTCCATAAACAGACTCCAGCCCATAGCTACGTTTCTTAGTTCCCTACCTTAGTTCCCTATCTGTCAAAACACAGGCTGATCTTCTAGTCGTGGTGGTAGGTAATCATGGGGATAGAGGTATCACACTGCCTGTGCTCTAAAGCTGGGGACAGGGTTTTATTTTCGATCTGTTTGAGTCTAAGGCTTTAGTTCAGGTTCATGAACAGAAGACTTCAGTCCCTCAGGACATTCCTGTTCCTCTTACTGAAACAGGTTTTTATATCGTTCATCAATAAGCATTAACTCATTGGTTTAGGTCAGATTTGGTAAGTTCTCAGGGTGGCAGCAGCCATGGGGAGTTGGAATGGAGCTCATATTGGCTATGCCTTGCCGTGTACTTATTTATTTATGTCAGAAAAGAGAGACTGCACTTACCTGAGACTTCTCTGCTGTTGGGGCTCTCCATGTACCTGTATGGCTCCTCGATATCTTGGTCAAGTGTTTGAAGAAAAAGAAATCCTTGGAAAAGTCAGTTCAGTATAACTGGGATCAGTGACTTGGCAGGAGTTCCCGACAACCCTATAAAGCTTTGCAAGAAAAATAACACAAAACACAAAACGCCTCTATTCATCCCTTTCTGATTTGATTCCTTGTCTCAGCTCTTGTTCCAGAAGCCAAGAGGCAGTAGCACCACCAACAAAGCTTCTTTTACAGCCTTTTTTGGCATTAGTTATGGAAGGATCAGATGTCTGACCTTTCAGCAGTAGGTAAAGGGAGAATAAAAAGGTCTATATTCTTGACAGTGTTTGGAAGTGCCTGGTCTCCCTAGTTTTTCTTTGCACTGACTGTTGTATGCTGTGTGCTCTGGATATGCCGATAACGTTGAGGCAGAGGACCAAGCTTGTTGTCTTTGACTGTTCCTTCCTGGCACTAAGTTGAGACTGTTCAAGTTAGTGAACTCTCTTAACATGTATTAATCCAGTGTGCCTCCTACGAAGAGTATGCCAGTCCTTGTTCCAGCCCAGAAACCTAGTTGTAAGCTTTAGAGAGTTGTTTTCAGTTAAATATATAGGAGATGGATCTTATTAGCAGAAAGAGTGTTTTAAGAAGTTAAAGACGTAGAGTGAAGTGAAAATCATCCTGTGTTTGTGCACTGAGAGTATTTGTGTGGAGGCTAAAAAGAGTCTTCCAATTTCTGCATTATACCAGTACGTAATAATATCTGTCCTCTGCCTATTTCAGATTCAATCCACTGATGTAATTCAGTGATATCCAGTATCAGTTGCTATTTTAAATTATCTTACATATGCCTGTATGTACACAATATTGATCCTATTTATGTCAGTGTCCCATTTGCAGAAAAGTCAAAGGTTCTATATTCATGTATTAAAGAGGATTTCTTGTTCTGTAGCTACTGTGGTGTTCATTATACAAAATAAATTCATGTTCTGCCGTGTTTCTCATCTTTCTTTCATTGTGTTTTTCTGTTTTCATCCACACTTCCTTTTTTCCAACAGCTTCTCTTTCAGTGGAAAAGACTGTGACCTCCATCCCACCTTAAAAAATAATAAAACTAGATCACTATGACCCTTCTGGCATCTTTAGTGTATCCCAAATTAACTTTACTCATTTACCATACTGATAATATTTCTGGGAATGGGGACTTACACATTTTGTGCAAGAGTTTGTGTCCTAAAGCAGACCCATAGCTCTCAGGACTTCAACACCGTGCAAGGCAGATAATATTAGCTGGTCAGTCAGAGGAGTAGACACTTCCTAAATCTCATCAAATGTTGGATCTGCAGATGGAGGATGACACTTTTGAACTATACTTCTTTTCCTGAGGACAAATACTACTACATCCCTTAAAAAGCTATGCTGAAATCTGCCCAGATTTGACTTGAATCAACATGTCCTTTTATTCTTTCTCCTCTAGAGGAAAAAGAGAAGTGTTCGCAATTAATGCTCTGGTGTTGTTGGGCCCCATGCATTGCCAGTGACCAGGCCAGATACCTGTCTTGAACTTCTACAAAGAGAGGAGCACAGGCTGGCAGAAAAGCCTGACTGCAGATTGGAAAAGATCCAGCAGCATTTGGAAGATCAATGAGGAGGGAAAAGGGCCCCAATGATAACAGTGCACATGCTGAGTGACAAGGACCTTCCTGTCAGGGAATGATTGCCAGGCACTTTTCTGGAAATGACACTTTTTAAAAAAAACTCTTAAAGGGACCTCCGAGAATGAAGGTACCCAAATTTTCAAGTGGCCAGTAATGTTAAGGCACAGGACCCTGCTTGTTGACTTTGGCTGTGGGTTGAATTCAATACATTGAAAGCAGAATCCACTGTATGTACATATGAAGAGCTTCTGTACAGGCATATATGATTCTGGTTTCAATTGTGTAAAAGTAAGTATGGTTTTAGTGAAAATTTGCATTAAATGTGTTTGGCAAATTAGAAATAAAACTGTAATATGGACACTGGAATTTCATGCCAAATGGATTATAGTAAAATTAATACAACCTTTCTTATAGCCTTTACACTGCACAATATTTTGTCTTTTATTTTAAAGTATAGCATTTCTTGCTTTGCCCTGAAGCACTGAACACTAGCAACAAAAGTTAAGTCTCAGTGTGACTTCCCACAATATTAATTATCATGATGTGCTTTTATTCCTACAGCGAAGATGTTTGTAAACGAGGATTCACTGTTATTATCGATATGAGGGGATCCAAATGGGATTTGATCAAGCCTCTCCTAAAAACCCTTCAAGAAGCCTTTCCTGCTGAGATTCATGTTGCCCTGATTATAAAACCTGATAATTTCTGGCAGAAGCAGAAAACAAACTTCGGCAGTTCCAAGTTCATCTTTGAGGTGAGAGCCACAAATTAATGTATGGTAAAGCATTGTCTCTGATGAGAACTTTTCTTCAGGTAAAAAATAATTCCTAAGCCCTGTGACTGAAAGCAAAAAACACATCTGAGGACTGGGAGTGGGAGCAGGAGTGGGCTGATGCCCTGGCATCAGGTTGTCTTCCAAGTACACTGGTAGAATCAGTTGCGTGTTTCATGTCAGAGGTTAACGCAGAGGGTGAAACCCCTCATTTTGCTGAGGCTTTTTTGTGGTACTTATTTTTGGTGGTGTAACATTAAGTCTTTCCTCTGTTTCTCGTAGGAAATCCCCCCCAACACCAAATCAGTTAAAATGCTAAAGCCAAAGTTCTTTAGCAGCAAATGTGTTGGTTTGTTAGTTGCCCTCTACCCAGCTTCATGTAGTGACTTTTTTTTTTTTGGTAAAAGGTATTTACTAAATTGTCACCCCTTGATATTGTCACCTCCTTCATTTAATTGAGCTTTACAATTCAGGGGTAACATTAACAACTCATGTGAATGATAAGGTGCCTCAGGCACCTTCATTTTTCCATGAATTTCAGCTTTTTACATGAAGAGAAGCAAAGCTCAGATGCATGAAGTGCTGTACTTCAATCATGCCCAGCCATGACTTAGTCATGTGTTGTTTTTTTGTAATTCACTGAAAAACAATTATATTTTTGGCTGTCTTACCAATCCATTAATTCCAGAGAGACACTCAGATTTCACGTCTCTGGAATTCAGCAGAGAATTTGGCTATAGCTCTTAATGTTTACTGCAATGGAAGACTATTTAAGTATATATCTAAGATTTGTTGAAATCAGTGTGATATAAATATATCCATATTTTCA
The DNA here is from genome assembly GCA_013399855.1 of Oxyruncus cristatus. Classification (NCBI taxonomy): domain Eukaryota; kingdom Metazoa; phylum Chordata; class Aves; order Passeriformes; family Cotingidae; genus Oxyruncus; species Oxyruncus cristatus. The sequence continues at coordinate 3,290,888 of VXAY01005475.1, forward strand.
ACCTGTTCCTTAAAGCACTCTTGAATTGGTATGGGGAATTAGATTGGTGTTACACAATAACACAGTTTTGCATTATTATCACAATTTAAGTATTTGTACACTTTCCCCACCTGTTTCACAAAACCCAGTCAACTTCTAGATTTTACTTTGATTAAATAAGTCTTTACATTCCTTGGCTACTTTTGAGGACTCAGCCATCAAAATAGCATTTGCCATCCCATATGCTATCCCATATTTCCCTTTGAAAGCAAGGCTGCCTCCAGTATGGGTTTGTTACCTCCAGAGATCCCTGACACTGAAATCACTGCTCCTGGCAGAGGCAACTGCCATCACAGTGCAATGAGATGGGCAATGCTGCCTGTGGAGAATGAGAGGTATTGGGGCAGTGGGAAGGAGGAGGGAGATGTAATGGATACAGAAGAATGTGGAGCAGGAGGAAGCCTGTGCAGAGACTAATAATAGAATAGTTTTTGGGAATGGGATGTGTCTGCTTAAAAAATATGTGGGCACTGAGGGATAGTCCCATAGTAGCCCAAGCAAACACAGGGTATGCATGTATATCCAGCACTGAATTTCAATCCTCCAGTGCTTTAGTAAACAAAAACAATGTCTTCCTAAAGCTTCAAAACCTAGAATTAAAGTAACAGAGTTAAAATACATATTTTTTTGGAACATGTGTTTGTTTTTAAAAAGAATTAATACTTTCTGGAGACTTTTCTGTGTGTGGAGTTGGTGTGATGATAGTAAACTGTGATCAAGCTATTTCTTATAGTTACAGCTCTGAGTCTGTATTGTGTTAAAGCTCTGGACTCGTTTGCTGTACATGCTGGCACACATGAAGGGCATTTTAATTTTTTGTGTGTTGGGAGAGTCTTTGAGCCTTAGTCTGTCTGCTGGGCTGTTCACATGGGTGTCTGTAATGGGTCACAAGATTTTGGACTGGAGGAGTGCCACTGCTTTTGCTGTGTATTGGGCCACCTGCAGATACTCAGAATCATAGGATGGTTTGAATCCTTCAATTCCACGATGCAAACAAAGATTTCCTAAGCTGTGGTCCACCCTGCAATATAAGCACCACAATCCAGGAACTTCTCTTTTAAAGGATTCTTGGGGCTGTGACTGCTGCTGCTGCTGCTCAACAGTAAGCTCAGGCTCTTGGGTAGCTCATGCTCTCATAAGAACTGAGTATCAAACAAGCTTCACAGTTCAATATGACCCACATTTATTTGATTTATGTGGGGCAGTGCACAGGTACCTTCTCTGCACTGAACTGTCATGGTGATTTTCCACAGCTCGGATCAAACATGAGGGCCTTGGCAGGAACACACTGCAGTGGAAGGCAGTGGAAGTCTCTACTGAGTTGCCCCATCCACAAACTCAGCAGTAGCCAGTGTCAGTTTTAAGGCCAGATTTCTCTTTTGAGCTTCATGGGAGCATTATGTGTGTGCCAGGGCACCGTAAGACCCTGAGTGGAGGCTAAGGATTTGGATTTTGTGTGGTGAGACTCCAGCAGAGTGTTTCTGTGTCACAGTCCAGAGTGAAGCAAGTCCATAGATCTTCACACAAAGGAAAGGGTTGGGTTTATTTATGTGGACTCCAAAGCTTCCTGGCACTTTGAGGAATGGACCAGGCAGCTTAGTTAGCAGTAATTCAGAGGTGCCTTCAAGCTTATTTTCTTTCTTCTGCTGAAAGGGTCTAAATAGTGGACAGCACTATTTAAAGTGATTTCTAAAAGAAGGATGGATGACACCTGCAAGACAGTTACCTCCTGCCTGCCTAATTAAGCTTGTTTTCATTAGAGTTTAAAAAAAACTCCTTAAAAAACCAAACCTGAATAAAGGAAATTTCAGCAGAATTTGTGAAATGAAAATCCTTTCTGCTATATCATGTCACATTTTGTCCATGATTAGACCAGTGCTTCCATTATCTTGACACGCTGCAGGGGGATGCCCAAGTGTTAACCATGAGCAGAAGTATTTTCCTGACAGGCAGTTAAACTGTTAAATTGAATTATCTTCAAGAGGTCATTGTTCAGGTCAAGAGATTTAAAAATTTGAAAAACCTCTGAAGCTACATACTTACCTTCCCATTGTTTGTTGGCTCCTCCCACTGTCTTCCCCTTTCCCCAAAGCAAGAAATAATGCAAGAAAGTTTTAAAATAATCTTTCTTCTGAGCATAAGTTCAATGCAATCGCAATTTTAATAAATTCCAAAATGCCTGATATTTTTAGATAGATACAAATTGGAAGAAAAGGCCTATTATTACATTTAAACCAGTGGTCAGCCTGTTCTTTTGGACATAATTCAGGGAAATGATCAGGACTTCAGGTGTTTTTCTTTGTAGATGACTTTTACGAGATTGCTGTGATTACTGGGTTCCTCCACTTCCAAAGAGCACAAATTCTGACAGTTTTTAGAGGTCTGATCTTTAGGGGATAGATGTGCAGTCACTGATGAATATCAGAGGCCTTTAAGGGCTGCCAGTTTGGGTGTTAACATGACAGCACTGAAAATCTCTAGTTACATGTGAAACCCTAAGCTTGTATTTCAGAAAAAGAATAGTTTGTCTAAAACAAATGGGAACAGCTATGGGTTTTTGCATCCTTAAACTGTAATCTGCTTTCCAGACACCCAGTACTTTTCTCTATCACCAGTTACTGAGTCTGAATGAATTAAAACCATCTCTCATTGACTGTGTGTGATTCGTGAGCAGTACTTTCTATTGGCAATAAATTCTAGTTGTTAATACAATGACATTTCACTTTTACATTGATTTTGGCTTAATTACATTAGGAATTGTTAATATGGAAGAGATCTGTCTGTGGCTGAAGCCAGCTGGAATAAACTGGAAGAAAAAAACCCAACGTGTTGTGTCTTTTGGCAGGTTGCAATACCTGCTTCAGTTCATATGCCTAATATGTTTGCTTCTGTAGAGCCCCTGGCTGGGGTGTAACACGAGTAGCAGAATTCCTGTAACCCCATATACCTGTTCAGTGAACAACCGTGTCCAAATACCCAACAGCTGCAGTAAGATGTCTTCATTGCCCAGCTGTGTTGCTGTAATCTGTGGCAGAAGCATTCTCATTATCTGTTTTTGATAGTCAGGCCAGCTGAAAAAGGTGGCCATTATTCCAGTAAATATGATGTCTTTTAATAAATAAGTAGATCAATGCCATTAATAGCAAAGTTTTCTATCCAGTTAATTCATCGAAGTTTAACATAGTCCTCGACGTCTTTTACAATGTTCCTTCAGTTAGGTATTGATGAGGAAAATAATCACTTCATGCACCATGTATCGCATTACGGATTGGACTGTTGTTTCTGATTAGATGGTCACTGATTCAAATGCTGTCCTTTTCCCTTTCTTAGACGAGTATGGTGTCTGTTGAAGGCCTGGCAAAACTTGTAGATCCTTCTCAACTGACGGATGAGTTTGAAGGGTCCTTGGATTACAACCACGATGAATGGATAGAGTTGCGTGTCTCATTGGAAGAATTCTTCAACAGTGCTATCCATTTATTATCAAGGCTGGAGGATCTCCAGGAAATGTTGGCTAGGAAGGAGTTCCCAGTTGATGTTGAGGGCTCGAGAAGGCTGATTGATGAGCACACACAGCTGAAGAAAAAAGTGATTAAAGCTCCCGTGGAAGAACTGGATCGGGAGGGTCAGAGGTTATTACAATGCATAAGATCCAGTGACGGTTTTTCTGGTAGGAACTGCATTCCTGGAAGCGCGGATTTTCAAAGTCTTGTGCCAAAGATCACCAGCCTTTTAGACAAGCTGCATTCCACCCGGCAACACTTGCATCAGATGTGGCATGTCCGCAAGCTGAAACTGGACCAGTGCTTTCAACTCCGGCTTTTTGAGCAGGATGCTGAGAAGGTAGGGAACAATCTTTTCCTTTCGTGCTTTGAACAAGACACTATTGCAAGGACACTGTGATCATTTTTTCTGGAAGTGGCAACATGAGGTGTTCATCACAGGTGTGAATCTCATGTTGTCAGCAGATGTACTTCGTGTGACTCGTAAACCAGATTCATTGAGCTAATTGTTGAATGTAGCAGACTTAATCATATCCAAGAGTAACTGGTCTGTATCACTTTTGGTGTCACTACTGATTTTCTGTTTCACAATCAGGATATTTAGTAGACATTAGCACGAGAATCGGGCTTTTTTTCAAGTTTCTTTTACTAAGCTTATGAATATATTTATCTACTTGTCACAGCACCTAAAGAAGAATGATTTTAGGGTTTGATTCACTGTGATTATTGTTTGCACTTCTTGGAGTCTATGGGAAATTTGCAGTTTAAATCCTCCTAATTGTTACCTCAAAGAACATTTTCAGTTTCCTGTTCCCAGGAAATTCCAACAAGATCTGCAATGGGTAAAATCTTTAGTAATGGCTTTGTACCAAGGCCATGGCCACTCAGTTCCCACAGAAGAGATCTGAGACTATGTTTAGGTTAAACATATGAACCCTCCAAGAGAAAGTATTCTGAGGTAGCAGCAACATGCAAAGCCCAGTGTGGCTGTTTTGCATTTTAAAGCACACAAGGATGGCGTTTGAATTCATACCTGACACTGAGTCAGTGCCCTGTTCCTGTTCACCAGCACAAGACCTTATTTGAGAAATATTTATCAATAAAATATTCCACAGAGGTTTCACCACAACTTTATGTTTCTTGGATGTTTTGCAATGTAGCGTATCAGCCCGAGTGGCACGTAGTGTCTCTTGAAATGCAGTACGGTATACGGAAGTATGTAGAGCAGCAGAAGTACAGGTAAGTAACATGGATCTAGGGAGCTATAGTTTCACAGGTGTGCAGTACCACTGCTGAGTTACATCCTCATTTCCTGCCTCTTCAGAAGATACTAATTCAGGAACCTGTAGTAGGTAAGGAAGTCCCCTGAAAGCAAAGCATAGCAGCTTATCATGTCTGTTGAAAAGGCTGGATAAAAACCAGCCAGAGTTCCCAAACCAAATCTCATAAACAGCACCACGTACAAATTTCACTAATGCGCAGTAAAGCATTTTCCTTACTCCTTGTAGTATTTGTCTGTTTGCCTCTGGAAGCACATGCAAGTACAGGTTTTGGGAATGTACTTCAGAAAATTATGTCGTGCTAGAGTCTTGGCTTTCTTAAGGCAGGAATGCTTGACACCTTCTTAAGTGATTTTGTGAGAAGTCTTTGCTGCACATTTAAAATTCTAGGCCAGAGAGGTAGGGTATTCTCAGTGGAAGGTACTGAGCTCTCAGACCCTTGCTTATCTATTCTGTACATCCATCAAAAACACCAGTCTGGGAATCTTCCCTACTTAATGTATTATCCAGTTGTTTCACTAATGTGTCTGCCTGGACAGACCCAGGGGGATCTCACTGAAGATGTTTTTTTTTAATCAGCTACAGGTTAGTATTATTTTAAAACATCAGGGAAAAGCACATTGCTGAAACAAACTTAATCTTCAGTAGTGCAGAGCAAGACACGTGACATTGTTTTTCAATGCATGTACTAAGTATCTCTAAGACATGTTAAGACTGAAAAGGCTCCATCATTGTATAATCAATCCTCCTTTTGGGAAAACCTTGAATTCAGATGAATCCCTCCAAAATAAGAGTTTCTGCAGCATCACTCAAGAATGCACAAGGGCCGAATTTTAATTCCAAATGCTCCAGTTTCTTCTTCTCCCTTTTCCTTGTGTGTCAGGTGCTATAAGGAGATCACTCAATTCTGTGCTTCCCAGCAGTGGCTGTATTTCAGTGGTCCAGTTTGGATTTTCAGTTTCTTTGGGATTATTCAGATGACTGCTGCTTAGTAACATAATTTTTAAATTTATGGTTGTGATTCACTAATATTATTGGTAAATTATTAATATTTAGGAAGTTGTTGTGATTAATAAAGTTATAAGCTGAAAGGCTCTCAGATCAGGTCAATGTCTGAGAAGTTCTGGTTGCCAAGCACCGTTCTGTGGTGTTGAAGGAAGTCTCCAGTATGTTTCCTTTCTACCTCCTAACAGGCATAAAAGGAAGGTGTGATGTAAGTCTAGGTGATGTGACAGCTACAATGTTTGTGTGTGTTATTCTGAGGTTGTTAAGTGTAAGGTTTAGGCAAGTCAACAAATAGGTGAAACCTTTGAGGTGAAGAAGAAGCAGTGAGAATGTGATTCCTGCCTTTGTAACGCTCTCCGTCTTGAGTGACTCCTGTTTGACAGAACTGGCATTCTGGTCTTCTTGACATCTCTTATTCATCTGCCTCACATTAACCAAACACACAGGCTTGCTTTGGCTTCTCTCTGCTTTGGCTCTGCTTGCCTTTCCGTGACTGCTACATTTGCCCACAGAATAGAAAATATTTTGTTGTTTTATACTTTCAAATCTGTGTTTTTAACCTCCCCAGTTTGAGAGTCCCTAAACTTCTTCCAGAAAAGGTTGCAGACCCTTTAACTTCACATTTAAACATGCGTAGACTGATGTAAAACATTGATGTGCCTTTTCTGTGTAGCTGCCTTTTGCGGGTCTCTTTGAAGTAATCTGATCATCTCAGACTGGAAAGTACTTGTTTCGTAAAATGTTCAGAGCTGAATCCAGTCTGAGCACTGTCTCTGCTGTAGGAATAGCCACCACTGTGTCTGTGTATTGAATTCTAGAGTTTCCAGGTACCTCCATTGCTCAGTTGCACTTTACTCTCTACATGTAGGTATGGTAGCAGAGCCAGGATAGTCTTCATCTCCCAGGGAGAAGCACAACTCTTCCATCTAACCTGGATATGTCATTTAGTTCTAATGAAATGACAACTCTAATACCCTGTGAAAGCTCAAACTCCAACATAAAATTCTGAATATAAACAAGGTTTTAGGTTTTTTATTAAAATATCTCTCTATACTCATTGGATGATATTTCAGGAAACCTGTTCTAATAAGGAGAAAATGGACAAGGACTTTCCATTTTCTTGACATCTCTGATTTCAAAAATTTCTTGTGTCCTCATTGCCTGAAAAGTTCTTAAAACTGGGATAGGAAAAAAAAAAAGGGACACAAGAGCTAAAAACACACAGTATTTTAACGTAGGTTAATTTTTGAACCCCTTGGTATTAAAATACCCCAGATGTTCCAAGCAAATCAATTCAGGTTTTTCCCTCCTATAGATCCCCTCTATTGGAACATTTAGAAATGGCAGTCATTGCCCTGGCACACAAATTATTCAAACTGCAGGTATTACAACTTAGGGAAGTCTGTATAGCTGTGTGCTGAACAACTCCTATTATTGGCAAATAAGCAGAATGGGTGGCAGTCACAGCCTGGGCTTCTCCCACTCAAATCAGTGGGAGAGAGCAAAGCTGCCTATGGAGAAACATTGTCTCCAAGTCGGGCCTTTAGGATTTTATTTTCCTGTACTGTGGCCAAGGGAGAGGAAAAGTGGGGCTCTCACATAGGCAGAAGCAGTGCAGTGAGACTGAATCCCCAGATGGAGACTGGAAGCTCCTTGAAGCTCAAGTCAGCAGGCAGGTCAGCCGTGTGGGGAGCTTTGGCAGAGGGGTGTGAGGAAGTTCACATGCTGTGCAGTGCTGACTGTAATGATCTGCTGATAAATAACACATTTCAGCTGCTGGCATAGCCCTGACCCTCTCTGCTCAACAAATTTATTCCTCACCAACTAATATAGAAGTACGTATGTACGTACATATAATTTTGAAACTAGAACTGAGGCTTCACTGTGTTTTTACTGGGTAATAGGGAAAATATTTTTAGTCACCAATAACATTAAAAAATGTAGCCCAGTCTAAACTGGATATTGTTTGAAACAAAAAAACCACAATCGGCGTAGATCCAACTATTAGAACTATCTGAGAAATGATAATTGGTTGGTTGAAATCTGGACAGGGAGACTAATTCAGGCAAGAGTCCGCATGTTTTGCACTTGAATAAATACCAAAAAAAGACAAGAAATTATCCTTACACGCTGTACTTTCCAGCTTTTCTGGAAATCATTTGCAACTGGCACCCAATTTGACTTTTTGTAGGAATTTCCGCATCATTCTGGATTGGTTCCATATCAGTTTTACTACCCTGGCATGTATGTGAATGAAAAACAGCTATCATGATGTAATCAGCATTGTCCATATTAAGTATAAACAATATAGTCACCAGCTGGACTGAACCGAGAGTCTCCACTGTAAACTTGTCACAGTGGAGCAAAGAGGAGGCTGCTCTAACACCACGGGGATCAGCCCCAGCAGGAGGCAGAGAGCGCTTTGCATGTTCTCTCTGTCCTCACCTCCCCTTCTGCTTCCTGACTTCCCATCCACTACACAAAGGCAAACTCCAAAAGATGGCAATGGTAGTTAGAAAATGCCACAAGTGAATTTCACTGGAAGTTTGTGGTGGGAGAAACATTTTATTTGGATCAGGCCAGCTTTGTAGAAAGTCTAGTGGCAAACCACAGGCCACATCTAGTCTTCAAGGAGCAGTGAAGTAGCAGGCTCGCAGTCAAAACCAACTGCCTCATGTACACCAAAGCTTCCCTTTGAAAAAACACAGCTCTGCCTGTGATTTTTCCCTGTGGAGCAGGCTCTGGGAAGCTGTGCTGGCTGCTGGGGCCTTCTGTGCTGCTGCTTCCCTGCAGGTGCTGCAGTGAGAGGGAGTGCTTGGGAAGCAAAAACGGCTTGTAGCTCATACCCCACAGCAGCTGTTGCTCCCATTTCCCAGGTGATGTGACCAGCTGGAATGGCGGTGAGTGCAGGAGTGATTGGAGTGTGATTAACAATGCAAAGTTCATAGATAGAAGACAAGTTTAGAGGGGGCTATAAGCAAAATGATTGAGGGGGAAATAGGGTGCAGCAACAGCTGCAGCAATTCTCCTGCATCCTGCTCCCTGTGCAAGTCTGGGCAGTGAAACCATGGCACGAACAGCACAAACTGTGTCCCTGCTTTCTCACACCTGCTTCAGGCCTCTTCCTCAGTCAGGTTTCCTTAAATAAGGGAACTGATATGTTATTTTACTGGATAGGTGCTATTAAACTCGGCCCCCATGTAGTGAAATAAATAACCTGGCATTTGGTTTCTCAAGGAGGAAAATCACAGATATGTCATCTGTACTAGATTCCTGTCCAGTGTCCTATTCCAGTCCCCAGTGAAAGTATTGGGAAGACTCCTGCTGATTTTCAGCAGAAGCACAAGATAGCCATTAACTAACAAGGTACCCACCCTGAAGTGCCAGACAAAATTTAGGAGTTCCTCGTTTAGAATGTCACTTAAGACTAGACAGATTTAGTTTAGAAAAATACAGAGAAGCTCTAGCTCCACAGCAAAGTCAGTGGGGGGAGAGGAGTATCTGAGAAGTAAATAATCTGAGTATCTGAACCATGCTCACGCTGTTGGTGGAGTATTACACCTGCCAAAGGTTCATGCTCCTCAGAAGGAAGCAATGCTCTGCAAGCTACTCTTCGTGTAAAAAGATGCAAGATGGCTTTGATGGATAATAGAATGCAAAATATGGAAATTTATGCTGTGGTTTAGGTGAGAAAAGATGACTTTAAGAAAGAAACACTGATATCTTGATGTTTGCGAGAAGGAAAACTATCAGTATATTTGTGTCTGTATGATACCCACTTTAACTGTTTCATACATTACCTCCCCTCTACTGCACTTAAAAATTCTGATGCTGTCTGTTCTGTAATAAAATGCATTACAAATCTGATTGTGTGATCCTGTTTGCTAATAGGAGGCAGTTTATTTTACTACAGTCCATTAAGTAGAGCAATTGTAGCTGCTCCTTTAGTCAAGTGATGTGTGGGGAAGCATTATACAGAAATGGGCCTTAGCTGACTTTCTGGAAAAGCAGCACAAGAACCGCTAAAAAGATAGTCTTTTTAGCAACATCTTCACTTTCTTCTACATTCCCCATCACCTCGATTTTTTTTTTTTTTTTTTCCTTTAGGAGTGTCGAGAGACCCTCGAGGTGATACATAAGCAAACGATAGAGTTTTCCTGTTTGCAATGTCCTATTAACCCTTAAGGATTTGGATAATGCCAACAGGCACAGCACCTGGGACAGACTCCTCTGACTAAGATAAAATCCACTTAGTGAAGGACCGTTTCTCCTCTCTTATTTCACTGCAGGAAGCACTTGGTTTCTTTGATCTGTGCTGTGTGTCAGATATACAATTGCCTCCAAGATTTCATGTGAATTATTGGCTTACAAGTTACTGTAAGAGGTATGTGTCCCAGGGAATGAGAGTGGGAAGCCAATGAGGAGAGTACTGAGAATCTGACAGAGGGAGCTGTCATATGTGAAATGAATACAAAATGAATGAGTTCTGGGGAGGTGGTTAATTAGGACTGGGGAGGAGGAAGGAAGCATATTAAGAGGGGACAGAACCAGAATCAAGATTAAGAACGAGAGCACATCCTTAGTGCCTGGCATCAAGGAGAAGTACATTTGCCATGAGTGCTTTTTCACTGTGAAAGGATTTGTTACTGAATGAATGGTATTTAACAGTTAACAGTAATAATCATGCAGGCATAATAATCATGGATTAGGCATGGATTTTTGTATAGGATTTAGATTTCATTTAAGTTACGTGAATACCACATTGGTGTGCAGAACTCAGCATGCCCTGGATTTTCCATGTAAGTACTTACACCATGGATATCACAACAGCACAGTAAGTGAGCATCACAGTAAGGAGCTTTCCTGGAGATTTTGAGCACGGGGGGTGTTGTTAGACCTGGGGTAAGCTCCGTAAGACTTCTGCAGTAAAAGGAGTCAATGAGCTTAGTGTCATCTGCACAGACATTTGACTGAGGGTCCAAGTGAGGCTCATTTAAACATGTTTGTTTTATCCTTAGCCCATTCCAAATGTCTGTGCAGAGAAAGGACAGGGCCTTAGGGTGCAGATACTGTCTGGGAAAGGCACTGAACTGGTGGGCTATGTTTGTGACCAGGCATGTGTTTGAAGAGGGCTTTATAAGAAGAGTGACCAAGAATTTACCATTGAGCATAAATGAAACTCTTACCCATAGTCTCAGAAAAGGTGTTCTCAGAGGACCAATTTGTTGTTGGTTCCTATCCCTCTCAGCCTAAAGTATCTGCTTTCCTCTTCATTGGGTGAAACCACTCAGTTTCAGGCTAGTTTTAGCTGTATCTCTGATTGCATTTTAGTGCTTGAGGTGTTCCTGAGCTGTCTGCTTAGAAGGCAGAGGCCTGATCCTGTAAAGCAGAGAGAGTCTTGGCTTCTACTGAAATCAGTGAAGGACTTGTGGTGTCTGTAAGAACTCCCCCTGACAGGCACTGACTGAGCCAGAGGGTGGATCACGCTCTGGTACCAGTTCCTGGCTGTGGCTCCAGCCCTGCTGGTGGCAGGATTAGCCACTACCTCCTGTTTATGGTAACAAGACCATGCTTTTGTCTGTCCATGTTGGTGCCCCCCACCCCAGTATTCCAGTTGTGTTAGCACACATTTGCAACATCATGGGCAGCTTGATTTTCCAGGGCTTGAAAGAGTCCTAATATAAGAACAACAAGCTTTGAGAGTGTTCCTGACACAATTGGTTCTCATTTTTATCATTGAGAAGAAATATACAGATCTCTACATTTATGGATCTGGAGTAGACATTGCTCAAGAGGAACATTTAGTCTAAGTATTTTAAGTTGCCTTGGCACCTTTGTCTCTCCTCATGCGATGGACTCTTGAACAGAGCACATAGTGTCTGTTCTCTCTGGAAACCTTGTTTCCAAATCTAGCATCTTCTCTCTCATATTGCCAGCGAGAAATGCTTTCTTTTATAATCTGAAGTTTCCCTTAGCATATGGTACCTTTTTTTTTTGCCATAGAGATTCTCACTAGACAACTGTTCATAAAATCAGACTTGGGATGCCAATGTTGTGAAGGAAAGTCAGCTATCAGCTTAAATAAGCTGCCACGTGAATAGAAGAACATCCTCTTGTCCCATCCTTTGTACTTAAGCCCACTCTAAAAGTAAAGCAACAGGGAGGACAGGCCCCATGTTCAATGTGAAGTGTTTGCCCTGACACAGAATTTCCAATACCAGGCAGACCACAGAAAATAGGTGCAGATAGGTTCCTAGATTGTTGAATTGGCAGACACAGTCTTACAATATCAGATCTTAAAATGTTAGAAAGAGGATTACATAGGTGATACGGAAAGGAGATTTAAATTTAGACTGAACTGGGTGTATAAACATTAGTTAAGCGCTTGTTCATATGGCATGTAGCATAATAAGGCCCTGAATTTGACTGTGGTATTGGTTGTTTCAAACAAAGAAATTCAGATTTTCAGTTGTAAAATGCCCTTGGAGATGTAAGGGTATGGAAACATTCCTACTGAATACAGATATATATGCACACATGGTTTGGGTTGCTTTAGTATGGTACTGCAAATATTTGGCTTCAGTTCAGTTGTTTTGAGCGAGACTTTTCTGGTAGCACCAATCAGGCACAAAAGATCAACACGGGAAGTTCATATCAAAGAGGGAAACTGTATATTCATTTCTAAAAATCTGTTTATTTCCTCAAATGAATGTATGCCAGCTCTAATCACTTTTATTTAATTACTTCACACATCTTAGAACAAAGAAGGCTCTAAAAAGCAGGTGAGAATTGAAAGCATGTAGCAGTAACTCTATTGTAACGGGTTTTCATTAATTTTCAGTGTTTATTCAAATGTGTTCTTTGTCATGTTTCTTTTCCTTTTTCCTTCCTGCATTTTAAAATAATTGAATTCTTGCTCCTGCTTTGTCTTGAAGCACATCAGTGCTCTCTGTCATGAGTAAGCCACTATGAGGTGTTCAGTGCAGCTGAATAGACAGAATGATGCTCTGAATGCACCTTTACTGATTTTTTTCCTGAAGCTTGGCGGTAGCATAACAGGGCTTTGGCTTATGGATTCCTGAAATTACTGGGTTTACCTGGTCTCAGAATTTTATTTTATTTTTTTGATAAAACAAATAAAAGAACAAAGTTGACCTAGAAGCAGAAAAAATGTTATAACAAGGGGTGGTTGTGCACAGAGTGTGTGTTGACAGTTCCTTTTGATGCTGTGAGCATACATGTCATGTGCTAAAGAGATTTTGTAGTGGGATCAGCACCTTCCTTTTGGAAGGCTCTGAGAGTGGCAGCTAAACTGTGTCAAATCTGCAATTCCCCTCACCTAGTCATGGACACAAAAGAATCATTGGGGAACTGCGGGGGTAAATCCTCTCCAGCATCTACAAGGATAAATTACTTGAAAAACCCTTCACTTTTAAGAGGAAGATGAATCCTGCATAGCCCGTATCTCTCAGTTCAGGAACCTGCGTGTCGGGACTTGCAGTCTTTGCAGGCTGTAACTCTGAATTAAAGATGCAGGGAGCTGACATCTGCTCTGTTTAATATGAAGTCAGCTTCTGACAGGTTGTTAATGCCATCCACAATTTGTTGTCCCCAGTCTAAAGTGAAGAGTTGCCAGAGCGGGAAGTAATCATGGTGGGCTCTGTGGGAAGTGTTCATTATTTTGACCACTGCTGGTCACACTTAATAAGATCCTGTTCTTGGTACCTGTAGGGAAAAAAAAAACAAACAGATTTTTGCAGGATCAGGAGATAATTATAGAAGTTTTCAAGTTTCCTTAAAGCACAAACAGAGCTCATTTCTGCTAATTGGACAGTAAAAGCAAAAAGTCTTCATTATTAGTGATGTTCCAAAGGAGCTTTCACTGTGTCACGCATGTATTCTGCTACTTTCCTGTTTATCAGTCAAGACCACAGGGCGTCTTTCCCTGTGTGCCGATAGCATTGTGAACGTTTGCTTTTCTGCCTTTCCATCCATCAGTAGAAAGCTTGGGGACAAAGCTAACAACCACAGGACAAATTCACAAGTACATCCCAACTGCTTTGTGCTGCTCCTACAACTGAAAGCAGCTACAGACCCTGTTTTGCCATCTGGTTTGAGGAAGTGTGGGATTGCCTTGCCTGCTGAGCAGAGCAATACAGGAAACAGGGTAAATATATATGAGAAATCCTCTTCCTTGTGGTTGTTATTCTAGTGGTGAATGTCACCTACCATTCCTGCAACCATCATTTCTTTCCCTGTGGTGAAGGGGCCAGGACCTCTTTTGGAGCCTACCACTGACATTTCTGTTTCTCCTGCAATGAGTCGGTTGCAGGCTTGACAGCTCTGAGGGTACAAACTTCCTCCCTTCACACTTCCATGACCTGAGTTCAGACTACAGAAGCAAAGCACATTAAGACTCTTCTGAAGGCATTTGTACTGATTTTTCAGATGTGGACAGCTGTCCATCATGAAGGGCAGTCATCTGCCAGACACTGATTTCTGTTGATCTGGATTGGCTTTGGAGCAGCAAAATGGAAGTACAGAGGATGCAAAGTTCAAAGCTAAAAATTGGGAATTAAAATCCATGGGGGTTAACTGCCTTGCCTCCTGTCACACAGGAAGCCTGTCCTGCAGTAGGAGCCCCAGTCTGATGTGTAATGTAGATATCTCTGTGCTTTCCTTCTTTCTTTTTAAATTCATTCTGCCCTGTGCTGTGCTGCCAAATCTGGTGGTTTGTTGTTTTATTTTTTTTATTATTATTTTTGCTGGCAGCTAAATATGTTGCCTCCACAGCACTTGGAATTGAACCTGGTCTTTTCAATGGGAATGTAAAAGCAATAACAATGCCTCTCTCTGCTGCTGCAGCTCGGGATGAGGAAGCCTTGCGCATTTCCTTCGTGCTAAGTGTGCCCTATAGCATAGTTACGGCATCGGGGGGCACTTTCTATCCCATTTACACTGGATCATCCAACACGCTCCTGACCTTTCGGTGTAAGAGGGCAAAACATTATCCGAGGGATGGCGTAGTTCCTGCTTTATGTTTCCAGGCTCTGGCAGCAGCCGCCTCACAGCCCGTCCACTCCTGACTGTAAGGAAACGGCTCTGCCGCTGCTGGAACTGGAACATGGTGTGCTCTGCTATTTGTAGTTTCCTGCTGCCGACACTGGATACACAGTTACTATTCCTCTTGCTTCCTCCATGAGCATTAAAATGGGTCCAAAAATAATTGAAGGCAGTATGTTCTGATGGAGTATTTTTGCATTTGCAGAAATTTCCTCTTTCTTTTGCTTGCCAATTTTGATAGGGAGCATTTCGAGCCTGTTTCAGCATCTCCCAACTTGGCACCGCTGGGAGGCACAGGAATGCTCCCCTGATCAGCATGGCACAAGAATCTGTTTTGGCATCTGAACACAGGCTTAAACCTCATTTTAAGGATGATTATAGCTTTTTTTAACCATGAAGTTCTGTTTTATCTAATGAAGACAAGAAGACCCAAATGCTCTAAAGGGCAGCAAAGCCCACACTTCTGAAAAAAAAAGAAAGAGGCCAGCACATACAGAGAAAGAGAGGAAAGCTGCTTTTTTAAAATTTATTACTTTGATCCTCAAGAAGGTTAGATGATAAGAGACTAGCTGTCAGGAAATAATGTAATTAAACTGTGCATGAGGTTCACAGACTTACTGTGCAGCATCTTTCAGATGTAGCCATGTGACTATTTCTAAATTAATGTCTTCCTGGCCTGGCTGAAATGCTTTCAGTGGCCCACACTTGGCAGAGCTTGGGATCTTAAAAGCGTATCTTAAATTATGCTTCATATCTATTTATAGGGAACAGATAAAGGTGGGTGTGCAGCTGGGAGGTTGCCTCCTCAGGAGCTGGTTAAGAGGAAAAACCAGGAGCATGATCTGTGCATCCCTTCCAGAAGTATCAGTGTCATTTTAAACCACACCATTCTGACTTTTCATCTTACATATCATGCACATATCATAACGGAAACTAATTCAGAAATACTGTGTTCAATCTTCATGTCTTGCAAGGCCCCTCTGTATTATTTGGCATCAAAGTCCTGGATGCTTCATGTCCTACACAGGTCCTGAAGAGGTGTCATAAAGGAAAGAGTCTTGAGTTGAGGAATTTTGCTCAATTTATTGCTAATGAACACAAATATCTGCTCTTAATTCGGGTGTTAAAAGGAAAAAGCAGGACACAACTCTTCCCCAAATTCAATTTCCCTCAATTTTGTCTTGGTTTATACCCAATCCATCAGAAATTTTTTGGTGAGACAATGTGATAATATTTGAGTAAATTTCTTTCAGCTGTTCTCTGATCCTTACATCTTTTCATCTGCTGTTCCTTACAGTCCCTGCCTTGGTGTGAACCACTCACTGTCCCCTGGGTGAGACCCCACAGAGTGTCTCCAGCCCTCAGCAGCCATCATTTTATTTCCCTAGCACCTTGTATCCCGGTGTTCTCTGGCTGACAGGTGTTTTGGCACCCTGGCCAGGCTCTGGTGTGTGGTGGTTCTCCTCCCTGGGACCTCCCCCGGTGTCAGAACCGGCAGGAGCATCTGGGGGTGGCTCAAGGCCTCCTGCCAGGCCACCTCATGAAATCCAGGGGGATGCTGAGGAGGCAGCGAGACCCAGTGCCACCTAAGGAGCCAGCTGTACCCCCTCACCGGGTGAGGACACTGCCGTCCCAGCTCCACAAGTTTGCCAGCATTGAGGAAAACATTGAACCAGCTGATTCATGGGATGGGGAAACAGCCGGCACACAGGGGTAGGGATGGCTGGGCACCCCAGCTCCAGCCACAAAGTGCCATGGCATGTCAGGAGTTTTAACCTGTGATTACACCACAGCTGTATCTTTGGGTCTCAGGCACGGGTAGGTTTGGTAGGGGAAATGCCATGATTCTGGTACAAAACAGTAAACATTCATCTGGCTGGTTTTGTTTTTCATGGCAGCTACTTGGAGTGACAGGAATGTCGCACATTCATCCAGGAATAGAACCAGGGTCTGTAATAAAGTCACCAAATTTCTATGGCATTTTACAACCCAATGAAAATTTCTTCTGAAAACTGAGAGGAAGATCCCTCTTCTGGGAACCCACTGTGATGTTTTCATAATTTACAGTGTTTTCCATTCACGAGACTGTTGTCTGTTTATATCTTTTGTTATTACAATTCATGTTCAGCCAATGAATTAATTTGCACTTAGACAGTAAGAAGTTCTCTGTAGATGATCTGTGCCCAGGAGAGGCCATTTCCGTTTTAAGGAACAGAAAATCCTTCCCAGGAGTGCCCGAGTGCTTGATGTTACTAGGTGTGCTGGAAAGGTGCAATATTTCAAAAAGCAAGCAAACAACACAGACGTATAAAATACGCCCAGATATCATTAGTCATATTTATCTGTTTGGGAGCTGTAATTTTCTCCCACCTTCAAGAGTAAAATTCTTGCTTCTCTGTTCAACATTATAGGAATCACATGCTTTACTTTGTGCATGGCTGTGGCTTGATATCTGTCAGGAAAAAAATACACAGATCTCTTACTCTGGCATTTAGTGGGAACATTCAGTGTGAAGATGTTGGAAATGGTGCTCTGATATAAATACAAAGCTATTTGTCACGTCACACATCTAGCTAATTTTCTAGTGGGTTGACAGTTGGGCCCATTGTCTGGAATAATTTAATGTGCTGCAGCTTAAACTTACTGTACTCTATGAATCATATACACAGATATTTATAATGGAAAAACTGTGTTCATGCAGCATTGAGGTTACACAAATACAGCTGTGGGTCTGAATCTTCAGCTGGTGTAAATTGGCCTTGTTGGAACGACACCAATTTATCCTGGCTGCGGACAGCGCCGAACACATGTGAAAGGGAAAGATCTGGCAGAACTGTTGGCTTGTCCATCACCATCTGTAAACAAGAGCAAACACAAAAACAAACACAACATTGTATTTAGGCCCTGGCTTAGCAAAGCATTTAGATGTATGCCGAGTTCTATTTTAAAGCTACGAGTAATTTGATTTCATTAAGGCTGTATTTATAGAATGGCGACAGGAATTACAGCAGAGTGGGGTTTTGTTTCTGTTGAAGCAGTTTCCATCAAATTTGTTGATTCATGAAAAAAATGAAATGTGCTATCAAAGTTTTCTTTAAGTGCAAAATTTATTCTGGGGCCATTGCACTGCTGGCTGGTGACCCTTCACATACCCAGCCCAGTGTCAGGGCCCTGTGGACACTGATGGACACTGATGGCCCTGACCAACATCACCTCCAGCTTTTCCACAGCCCTGCCCTGCCCGGCCACGAGCCCTGCTGAGCCAGACACTGAACAATCAACTGCTTTTGTGGTGTGACCTGGGACCTTCCACATCCCTGTGTCTGAGCCCAGTTACCCTCACTGAACCTGATCTTGACCTGCTGATTGACTTCATAGCTTAAGCTTGGACTTGTTTGGCCACCAGAACTTGTGTGATGATCACTTGTTTAAACCTGGTTACTATAAGCTCTCAGGGGCTGTGGGACAGGCTCTAATTAATGAGGGCCCCTGTTCTACCTGCTGGGTCTTTGCTTCTGGTTTCTTGCCCCCTTAGGGAGCAGCTAGTCTGGACAGCCAGAATCAGCCCTCTGTTCCACTGAATTTAGCTCAGAGCTTAAGTGTAGGGATTTTTCTGTACTCTGGGTAAATGTCCTGATTCTTCAGACTGTTTGCATTTCTCATGTGCTCCTTCATGGAGGTGTTGCACTTCTGTTGGCCTTTCCCAGATGTCCAGGTGACCTAGACACTGGTTCCAATTAAACTGCAGTTCTGATTCTAGTCTGGATGCAATAGGGGACTTTCTTGATTGTCTTTTAGAAAGATATCTCACATGCAAATCTTTCCTGGATCAGGCCCTTGCATGTGAGTGCAGACTGTGTATGTGCCACAAATCTGTTGCACAGTATTATTTTTTGTTCAAGTACTGGCTAAATTCAATTGCAAAGGATGTAAGAAATATGTCTTGATTTTTGTTTAATTGAGTTGTTGTGAATACTTGAACTCCCTTAATGAGATAAGAATAGACCTTGTAGCTGGAAACTTTGTAAACCTCAAGAGAGGGACTCTGGCAGTTACTGTTCTACGTGTGTTATTATTTTGTTTATATTGTGGAAACAAGAAAATGAACTTGCTTAGCTGTAGATGTTCTCAGAGTGGAACTTTCCACTTTCTGTTGTAGATTACTCAGTTTAACACTGGCTGGACAGTTTTGAAAATCCAACATGCACATGGACTCTTATATGGACCTCTCTTTAATAAACAATGTAATGCTTATCTCCACCATTTCCCAAACTGTGGATCATGGATATTAAATACCAACTTAGTAGTTGGTAAAGGTATTTGATAAAACAGATTTATGGTTTGAAGACTTTAATTTGCTGTAGCACTTGCTTTGAACAATTTTATGGGGCCCACAAATTGGAAGAGACTGAAAAGCACTAATCTAATAGGGATTTGATCTGGCATATAAATAGTGATCTACCGTCTCCTCAACTACAGGCAAGACAGTCTTTTGGATTACCAATATTTGTCTCTTTGTTAGCAGCGTATGGAGGCATAGTGGGAGAATGCATTTGTGCCTGGTGCATTACATGTGAGACTACCAGGAGTTTATTTCAAGACCCCGCCTCATATTTTTCCTAAGTGCTCTTGAACTTGCTCTTATTCGGAACATCACCCAAGTTGTTCTTTTCAGAGCAAATCCAGTAAACACTGCTGGTCTTTGATACTATTTACGCAGGAGGCTACCAAGAGAAAAGGTGGAAAGTACTGGTGATCCAGTACTTGTTGCTCTTTCGGTATTGTATCTTCTTTTCTAAAGTTGATGCCAGAAGCAAAGGTTTATCCTACATGATTTCAGCTGGAGTATTTCCAGCAAAAAGAAATCAACATTCCACAAAGTGCTACTAGGACCTTAGTTGAGATTGAAAGACATCCATGAACTAAAACAAGTGCAGAGAGAGGCTGCCTATCTTAAGATGAGTTAAAAGTGCTTGGCTTTCGTAAAACAAACAACAGGAGAGACAATGAACCAGCACCAGTCCACACTGAAAAAGGTTAAACACCTGGAAGAAGAACTTTTTTAGCTTGAAGAAAAATGTTAACCTAAGAGTAAATGTATATAAACTGGACATGAGTCTTATTTAGGTCAGAGAGTATATGATGAGTTCAGTAATGAGCAGAAAGTTTCTGGAATTGCTTCTCATAGCTGAGCTGAAGCACTTCCCTAGTTTTCAGGTGGAGCTTCATCCCTTTATGAAAGGAAATTTTATACTGTGGTTAGCTGCCAAAAGCAGTGATTGGACTTAATCTGTATGTCCCTTTGGGGCCCCTTTCTTTATGTGTATCCCACATTGTTCTTCGAGACAGTGTGGTTATAATGGTTATCATTCTGCCCTTAATTAACCGTATGAGTTTGATATTTATGGTTCAGAACTTACAGAGAAGATGATTTGCTACTAGCTGGTTCGTAATTAATTCCAGCCCTCGTACAGTGTTCAATAGATTTGGGATTTATTATTTTCAGGATGTATAAACAATTTCATTAATGAATATATTCAGTTCACTGGCTGCCAAAGCCATGAAGGCTCTAATCCTCCCATCAATACCACTTGGCATAGGGTGTGCTGCCAGCTCTGTGCTGGGCACATCATCCTGTAGTGCTGTGCACCACTGTTCCAGAATCCAGTGCTAATGCTTCTCAGCGAGCTCTGACAAAAGCCAGAGAGCAGAGGTTTTTATCTGAAATGATGTTATAAATCTCATTTTATCTGAGGTAGGGCTGCACTGTGCACAGGCTGCATACATGCTGTTCCATATCCGTGTTTCTTCTCTGTTCTCAAACAGCTGTTCTCACCCTGTACTCACTAGCCTGCCAGATGTTACAAATCCAGGGAAAGTATGGAGTCACTTCTCCCTCAGCAGGACTTATTCATGACCAGCTTGAGACCTGCTGTTTGGTCTAACACTTAACCTGGATTTTCTAGTAACTCATCAACTATGATGACAAAACATGAGGTTAAGAACTTATTGTTGCCAGCAGGACTGATGCTGGAGATGAGATCTGATACGCTGATCTCAAGTGAAGTGGCCTCAAGACCACATATATAAGAATTACTGGTGCATGTATGATCACTAAATGACAGTGAGGCTTCTCAAAGCACTGGGCAGAGACCCTTCGGATCATTCTTAGTTCTTCTGACTCTCTCATAAAAGTCTAATTTCCTTAATTAAATGTAGCACTTAACATTCCTCAGCATATGCATTGAGCTTCCTTCATGTATTGTTTGAAACGGGACTGCAAGAGATAATCGCATTGAAAGTTGAAAATCTTCTTGAAAGTTGAAATCTTCTATTTTAAGTGTGCTTAACTCCTCTCCCCAGCATCTCAGTCACTGGAAAACTCTGAAGTACTTAACTGGTCTCCGGATTATCTACAGCAGTGTGGAGAAGTGCCAGGCTGGGAGACATCGAGGACATTTGGTTCATGTGTTTTTAGTGATATAATGTCCAATCTTAGTTATTTTGTGCTGCTGTTTGGTGTGAATTCATGAATGCAGGAATGATTAGAAGGCTTAAGAGAAGAATTAAGTCACTGGCAGTCACAGGACTAAGAAGTAAGTCCCAGGAATAATGAAAGATCCAGTAATTTAATGATAATCACTGGGTTAGTCTTTTTCATGGATGGTATGGGATCAATTGACACAGTGCTGTGTAGCAATGTTAGAATGACACGGGAAATTCTCAGTTTGCTGAGATGTATCTGGTTTAGGCTGATCTCACAAGGCGCATTTGATATTTACTGTGTTAAAAACTCACTCCTTTGACAGGGAAACTAACTTGTCAAAGGATCTTGAACATTTTTTCAGGAGCCCAAATTAGTCCCTTGAAACTGGGGGAGTCCTCGCAGGGTTGAGTGAAACAGCAGTTGTTGGGTTGTTGCCATGTTCACATCCGTAATGGTGTGTTTTAATTAAACAAACTACGCAGCACACTCACTTCAGGAACACAGGAAGCATCAGAGTTTCTCATGAGGAAAACAAGTTTAACCTGAAAGCTTTCAGGAAATATTGCTAGTAATGTGGGCCAGGCCAGACAATGTTGACAGACGTTCATATTGAAACCTCCTGGCCACACACTGCAAACCTGCTGCAAACTGTCACAGCAGCATCCCGAGTCAACTGACATCTGGTATTTTCAGCGCCTCAACTTGGAGTCATACTATTATGAGAAAATTTTTTAAAGTCCATTTTAGACTTTGTGGTCAAAGAAAAGAGCTTGAAAAGACAAACCGCTAGATCTCAAAAGCAAATAAGACCCCACTTTTAGGTATTTATTTATTTAAATACCACAATTGTTACGGACGTCTCGTGACCTGTGGGACTGTGTAATACTTACTGTTTCCATGCATCTTTGATTAGGAGGGTGAAAATACAAAGTATTCCATGATGCCAGACTCCCAGTACTCTCTTCTGGGTACTTGGGAAAATGTCTACAGTTCAGTAAGCATTAAGCAGAAATGCTTGAGAAGTCTCTGAAGGAACCAGCCCTGGAAACAAAATCAGTGTAGATACAAATCCAAGCAGTTCTCAGTCCAGGCTGCGCTGTTTTGATGGTCAAGTTAGCATTTCTACACAGCATGGGATAGTGCTATGCAGAGGTACCAGTTCATCTGGAACTTGTTTGGGTATCTCAGGCACACTATTGCATTGCTTAAGGTTGGCATGTCTGCAATCTTGAAAAGCCCTGGCTGCTGTGCAAAGCAGGACTGTTTGTAAATACTGCTTATTATTCATTAAGACTCAGGAGCAATGCATGTTTTTACAGAGCAAAGTCATCATTAACCCTACCTTTGACTGTACTGAACCTGCATCTTTTTTACTCTGCGCTTGTTCCAAGGCATCTTGCTTGATTTTCTCCCAGATCCAAACCACATGAAATGCAAACATCTTCATTCTCTGGGCTTTTGTGTGAGATGTGAGAGAGTCGGGGCAAGACTCCAGATCGTATTGATGGGGGATAATTTGCTACAGGCATGGGCCAGCTGAAACCAAAGTAATTTTTTATTAATAATATCATAGAAAGATTCAAAGTCTAAACTGAAATTGAGTCTCTTTCAAAATCTGTTATTGACCATGCATAGAAGTTTAAAAACCATACTGTTTTAAAGGTGGTACAGATTTCATCATCGAGGTCTATTGCTCAGTGCTGCTCAAAATTCTCAAAGGACATCCTTTAAACTGTTGTTGTGTATTTCAGTTGATTAAAAAAAAAAAAAAGACAAAAAAAGATTAATCATCTCCTAAATTTCCCTTCTTTTTCCTGATAGTTTATTATTGTATTTTAAAAGGCAGAAGCATGGTTTAACTTAAGCTAGATTCTCATCCAACAATATGTGTATGGATTAGATGGAGCAAATGCTCCGTCTAACAATCCACAGAACAATAGATTACTTGTTTAAATTACATGTCTTAAAAAGATCCTGATTCGGCTTTGCTGAGCATAAAATATTAAATTTACTGTTTATTTTTAGTGGATTGCTGCCAGTTTTCTTCCCCCTGAATGTCTTTAGATTGTTTAAAACATTAAAAAATGTTCACATCAAACATATATCTACTTACAAGAAACCTCTGTTGGTTTCTCAGCACAGATGTAAAAGCTTTGTTGTTGGGATATGAACTTTGCTGTTATGGAATTTTCCTTTCTTTAGTAGCTTTATGGCTGTTCTCTTTTTTTTTTTTTTTTTCCCTCTAAGACCGCAAGTGTGGCAAATTATTTTGTGCTAATGTTGCTTATTAAATCTTCATAAAGTGAGAGAAAGGAATCCAGTGAGAAAGCTTTAGATGTCTCTTCAGGTGTACTAGGTTGTTTCGTTCTGTTTAATTGGCATTAATGTTTGAAACCCTTGACCTCATCCTTGCAAAAATGTTGTTAGTTATATTTCCGGAAAAAATGGTGGTAGGCCTGATCAGCTCCATGGGTACAAATGAGAAATTAATTGTGTCATTGATATAACTTTGGTTTTGCATCTTTGTAACCTGAACAAAAATTGGCCTTTAGGACTATTTATCAACACATAATACAAGCTAGTGTAGACTCTGTAGTTGCAATTGTATTTTCATAAATAAAAGATTAAAAAGTCAGGCATTTGTGACAGATTTTTGGGACCAGGTTAGTGTAGCGTGTCTGGTGACACTTGCAATATTTATTTGCCTTCTGTTTAAGGGGATATTCAATATTATCTTTGCACAAAGCAGTGCACTCTAATGCTGAATGGAGTGCTCAGCATGAAATGTTGTTTTACTGCAGGAGCCGTAGGTGACCCATACAGGGCCTTTCCTCTTGGGAGCACCATTTCTGCAGGGAATGGGGCACTGACCCTGAGCAACTACAGCAACATACCGTGCCTGAGCAGTGGGCTCCGAGTGTTCTTCAGCTGCCACAGGGCAAAAATTGTTATTCAGGGCTAAAGAACAAACCAGCTCTTTAGTGGAGGACATGAAAGTGTTTCAGCAAGGGTCTGGATTCATTCTGTGACTGTAAGGTGGCTACTTAGAGGCTGCATCACTGCCTTTTGACCCTAAACCACTTTCTCTAACACCAAGGACTGTACTCACCTGAGCTCTGCTGCCTCTGTAATTACCTTTTCTTTTCTTATAGGGAATTAATGACTTAAGGTTTCATTCGTTTGTTTTTTTATTATGAAAGAGTCCTTATTAATGGACAGTCCCCCACCTTGCTGGGATGGAGATGAGAGAACGGGGTTTGAAGGGATTCTGCAACAAAAATGTTTGCAGAAAAGAAGAAATCTGAGATTATATTTGCCTGCAGAGCTTTAGTCAGGAGTAAAGAATGAAAGGCTCTCACTTTGAATGCATTTAGTCTCTAACACAACACAAAGCACCAAAACATAAACGCACTATCTCCTACTTGACTTGTGACAGCTTATAATGAACGAACGTGCTGCAGATTGAAATGTTACATTAATGTGCTTCAAAATAAGGAGTGAGTTTTGTTTGCTTTGTACAATATTTCTATCTGTGTCTGAAGAACTGAAAACCCCACTTTGCTTGGAAATACATTTGGAAGTGGAAGAAGTTGAAATGTGTATTCTTTATAGGTATTAATATAATACTTTTTTTTTTCCTTTCTCTCTTCAATCCCAAAAATAATATGGAAGATAGACTAGGTTATGGCTTTGGAGTTGCAAAGACCTGGGAAATATAAGTGTAGGAAATCAACTGGCTATTTGAATGTAACATTTGAAAACTTCATGTATGAAGTTTTGATGAAAATGTAAGATGAAAAAGAAAGGGGATTGAGAAAATCACATCCATAATGTTTAAGGAATTTTTGGTCTATTTGTAGACTAAAGGTACTTTATGAACTGCTAGATCTTTGTTCAGTGAACCCTGATTATAGGTTCCTTCGCTGCCATCTTTCTATATATGAAATTCCTTTTACTTATGGGAAAAGACTATGGGATCAGCTTTCTGAGGAACATGCTTTATGAATTGTTTTTTTCCGGGCCTATCATTCTGTTAATGATGAAATATGATGATAACTTCAATTGCTTCCATTGCTCCACAACAGTTTATTTTAATGAGGAGCATAGATGAGGTGATTTTGTCTCTGTTGCATATACATCTATCTCATAACAGGATTTTTATATTTTGCACTGTCTCTCACTGTTTCCATCCTTCTCTAACTTTTTTTTTTTTCCTTTATCCTATGTGAATATTTGTAGATGTTCGACTGGATCAGCCACAACAAAGAGTTGTTCCTGCAGAGTCACACGGAGATCGGTGTGAGCTACCAACACGCCCTTGACCTGCAGACCCAGCACAACCACTTTGCCATGAATTCCATGGTGAGTTGAGGGCACAATGTGAACAACACCTGAGTGAGTAAAGGGCCAGCACAGGGGGCCACCTCCAGTACAGAGAGCACCATGGAACTGTGAGAGAAGTAAGGAAGGTCAGGCTGGGCTGTGGCAGCAGCCCTCGTTCTGCAAAGCAGAGTGTTGCTCTGTCCACCCAGACACTGATACATAATTATTTCCTTGACTTAAATTCAGCAATTCTGTGGAGTTAGTTTATGTTTTAGGGAGCAAATACTATATTTTTTAAGCTTTGACGGGGAATTAATGAGAGCTGTAGGTGGCACCTTGATAATTTATGCTTCTATCCCCTACCCTGTTAAGGTACTTTTCAGAACCTTGAAAAAGAGACAATAATCAAGCTGTCAGTTGTGGCCACAGAAGGATTTTGCCTTTTTCAATTGTTAATCAGTCAGAATTTTTGAATGCAACTAAATTTACCTTTTTTCTTAAAAAAAAAAAATCATCATTATGCATTTGTAAGTGCTTTCCTCATATTCTTATTCCTTCCAGGCATAAGGTGTTTATTCTGAAAACTGCTCTGCTTTCAGCACCGAAATGAGGACAGAGTGTATTGATGTTTTGATTGTTGCAGTGGGTTAGAAAGATGCACCTATACCCCCTGCTGCAATTGCACAGTGCAGAGATAAGCCCTCTCTGAAGGCTCTCTGTCAACTACACCAAAGCTTGCCCTGAGTAAACCAGTTCCTACAGGTGAATCTGCTCATGCTGTGCATGGTCAGGCTACAGCTGCAAGGGGCTGACACCTCAAAGGTGGTGGCTGATGTTAAAGTTGAAGGTGTCAGTCACTGGAGAGCCACACGTGGTGTGCTGTTCAAGGACAAGGTACTGGACAGCAAGTTGTCCGAAATGTGAAAAAGAGGTCCTGGCTGCCTGAGGTTGTTGAAACATCACACAGCTTTCATAAGGCTACAGGCATTAAGCCTGGTAATTCCACCCAAATTCCAGGTCAGGTAATTAACTTTACTGACCTGAATTCCACCCCGCATTTGCACCTGGCTGGCTATTCTCCACTTAAAGCACTGCGCCCCACTAGGGCATTGCGTAAGAGTGGGAGATGAGTAAATGTTTATAATGCCTATTAATGTAGTTATTGTGATTAGATCTGAAAAAAGCACTGAAAACCAGGCTCTAGGCAATGATTGTTGAGCTTGCCCTCACAGTGCCATCTAGCAAAATACAGGATAGCACTGTCTCCATGTAACACTTGCTGCTCTCAGAATTCTAGCAAATAAATGTGTCCTGGAGGTTAGTACATTAAAATTCATTTGCCTTATGGAAGATGCAAAGTTGGTCATAATTCTTCAGAAAACACCAATAAACAGTCCAGCTGTGGAATTTTCCTTTATCCTTTTTTTTTTTTTTTGTGGTACTGGGTGGTATTATTTTCTTAAAATAGCTGAAAGTTAAGCTTGGAAAGGGATCATTGCTATTAATAGAAAATTAACAAGTGACAGTGATAGTCCACCTAATGGAAGAAAAATTATTTTCATTCTTCTTCCATCTGTCCCCAAGTACAGAAAGAGATGATGCCCAATTCTGCCCTATTTAATGGGACTGAAACATATGGGGGAATCCGAAAATGTAACAAACATGCCAAACTCTATGTATGTTCTTGGATAATCCTATATTCTTAGATATTCCTATAGGAATATAAATCAAAGAGAGCAGTATAGCTGTATGCCATTTTTTTATATGCCTTTTTTTTTTTTTTAGCTTTAGTTGAATATTAGACCTGGAATCCCCTCTGATGATGAGGTGATGTCTTCTGTTTGGTTTTGGATCAACATCAATTCATACACAAAATAGGAACAATTTATTCAACGTAAATTTCCATTTTAAAATTTCTCATGATATGCTTTCTCTGTAGGAACTTTTTTAAAAAACTGTTCAACGGATTTCAGTTGTCAAACAGAGATTGCATAATGAGTTGTGGTATTTTTACTGCAGTATGGCAAAGTCAGGTTAAAAAAGATAACAGAAGTATTTCAGGATACAGAAGCAACTCAGGCCTATATGTTTCTTTTTTCTTTTTTCCTTCTTTTTTTCCCCCTAGTCTAAATGGGGCCTCCATGGTATTTTTCGGAAATATCAGATCTTTACTCAGTGACTGAAATTCCTCACAATCAAACAGGTTTTTAGAGACTTTCTCTGTTGCTGCAAGGTCTGTATTTGGGCTATGCTTCTGCACATTTCCAGAGGGTATTTCAGTGCTGGGGTTGCACAGGCTGGCACGTGAGGTGAGTTTTACAGCCTGAAGAGATCGACCTGTGGAATTAAAGAGGGCTGCTGTCCTGCAGAGGATTGGGCATCCTATTTTTGAAATAGCAGATGTGGGTATGTATCAAACTGAAAGGATATTTGGAAAATAGTGGGAAAAGAGTAATAACCTTAAGCTGCAGCTACTTGAACTAACCTGGAGCTGCTGCTCTTATGGCAGCAGGGATGTACTTTTTTTTAGATAGAGAAGGTTCTTTGCTAGAAAAATGTGAGTCCCGGTGTCCGCACAAGTCAGCATTGTGAACATGAGGGTGTTGGCATGCAGGAGACATCACTTTGCTGCATTAGAGTGTTGAGCTGCATACTAGTCACTCCACAGGTGGTAAAGCATGCAGGGAGAATGAGAGGAGACTGAAACTGAAGTGACCCTTTCCTGTCTTATTTTAATGGCATCTGTGTTCACTTGTTCATGCTGCTGTTTGATTTCTGTTAGAAAATGACTAGCAGATATTATTTGATAATATTTATAGTGCAGTAAGAGTAGTAGGTTTAGGCCACTGTTACACTTTCAGGGGAAGAAATGGTCTTTGCCTTGCTGTCAGTTCCCAAAGGCTCTGCTCCTACAATACAATACTGATATACATAAATCACTTTTGCATATCAAGAATATTCTTGCATTGTTACCCACTGATAAATATGTGTGAAGTTAAGTATTAGGATTAGGTTACCTACTGCAAAAGGTGTTAGAGAGAAAACTGTAGTTCTGGTGAATTTACTATTGATTATGTACTCATTGCTGTTTATAATCCAGTATTTCTCAGTTTCTTCGTGTAACACTTGGTTGCAAAAACAAAATGACAGGAATCCTTTGCAGTTTCTTTACCAGAGAAAGGGGATATAATACCCTTAGATTTGTTTGTGGTCCGTGGTAGAGTACTGTGACCTACACAAGTCTGAAAACTTAAGGTTCTATTGAGTTTTAATAAGATAAACCAAACATTTAATTCATATCAGATTTATATCTGATGAGTCTTTCAGCTCTCTCACGCTAATTACAAAACTCAGGTATTTATCTTTTTTTAAACTTTTTTTGGTTGTGGGGCTTGAGGTTGTTTATGGCTCATGGGGTTTTTTTTGTCAATACATTAAAGTCAGAGTTGAGAGAGGAGGAGGACAAAGTAGCTAAGGATGGCTGTATGTTTTGCAGGGAAAAACCCTACAGACTTCAGTGGAAGTTGGATCCGATCTTGGATCTCTAAGGTGTTTTTTTTGATTGTGTTTGTTGGTGTTTGTTTTTTTTTTCTTTACACTGTGCCTAGTGTCCTTTAAGCCTGCTGTAACTAACAATAGTTAAAATATTGTCTTCAGTTCCTCTAGAAAATACACACTCCAGATGTTTATTGGGTCATGCCTTTTGTCGCATGATCTTCCCATACATCTTTATAGGCATGCTGTGACCAAAGCCCCTGCTCGGAAAAACAATTTGTTGCTCTGTTTGTTACAATAATAATTTTTCCTTTTAAATGATCAATGTGGGATGTGGGGAAATCATATATTTGAGGTAATAAACTGTAGTGTGTTATTTTTCTTTCAAATAAGGACCATAGATTATTTTTTCCCTGTGATTCAAGGCAGTGCTTGTTTTCACTTCAGTTTCAAAATAAATTATGTTAGTCTTTATCACAGCTGTATAATGTTTATACTGAAGCAATAATACTTTTCACAAGGATGAATATTTAGCTCAGACCTTTTTTGAGGAATATCAATAGTCTAATAAATTCACTAGAGAACAAAACCCTGGTGTTTTGATATGGCACAAAGCAGACTGGTTGTAGCTCTGCACTTAGATACATGGTATATGTGCCATTTGTTCTGGGTAACTGGAGTTATTCCTGTTTCTTTTCCCTGGACTTTTTTATGCCTGGATCTGTTAATCTCCTTAAAGAATAACTTCCCACTTTCTGTGGGGAATGCATAAAAATGGCAGTGTCCAGAGCTGTCATTGCTGCCTATCCTGCTGTCTCACACTACATGGAGATCCTTGTTGTCCTAAGTCACAATATATTTCAGACACATTACAGTTATCCTGTAAAGGCTAACAGTGTCTGTTGAAAACCAACATCTGTCTTAAATGAATGGTATTTTTCTGTATGTAGGCAGAGCTAAAATGCCATCCAATATTACTCTGCAACAGGCTACATGTAATGGGCCTTGTTATGGAAACTTAAAGGTCTTAAAGATATCTCATGAGGGTTTTTTTGTCACTGGAACATTCTGCTTTGGAGTTATGTGTTAGGTTCATTTCACGTATGGTTTCTAAACTCGCAATAACACAGTGCAAACTGGTTATTTTTAAATTTTGTTTTAAAGAACAACTCTTCAGCAATCAAATTTCACCTTCAATTAATCTGCAAAACCCTTCTCTAGCAGCCCACCTTTGCTGCTTGCCATCACAACATCTCAACTAGTTCTCTAGGAAATGAGATGAACACAGCCAAATTCCTTGCAGATTTAATGCTTCTCACTGCTCGTTTTTCTTTTGTGAGTGTGAGGTATTCTTTTCATAAGTGTATCATAAGAAAGTATTGTTCCAGCCAGGGTTGGAGGGTTTAATTAAGAGGGAAGGTCTCCCAGCATGCCCAGGAGATGATCAGGGCTGAATTACTGTATTTCCCTGTGGGAGATCGTTCCACAATTGAAACTCCACTGCTGTCAGGGCTTATTGCTGAGACTGAGGGCTCTTATCCTGCCGTGTGCTGGGGACCTCACCAGTGCTTGCTAGCACTGGGGGAACAGCTGTTTGACACACACTGATGACCGGATTCAAGGCCTTGGTTAGGCAGCAGGAATGGACCAAGAATCGGTGGACAAAGAGGGATATGTTCGCTTGCAAAGCACTGCACAAGGCCTTCCTAAATTATAAAAGAAGCTCTTACATATCATGATGCCAGTGTAGATGTGGGGAATTTTTTTTGTTTGCCAATCCAGTGATTTTTAGAAGGCAAAAATCCCCTTTTTTTGACTAAAATTTCAAAGTTGAAATAAAGTCAATACCAAATTAACTCCAACATGTGGAGTGCTTTTGGAAAGTTTGCAAGTACATGTAAAATAAAGTTTTTTCAATGATGAAGGATATATATTACCCAAACATTTGGTGTATCCTAGTGTCATGACTACAGAACGTCAACTGAAGTGCTCTAACTTCTACACATCAATATATAGTTTTCTTATTGTTTGACCTATTGTGGTCCTGTATAGCCTTCCAGTCCTTTTTGGGGCCACCTCTGTTTTGAAAAAAAGATGAGGCCTTAGATTAGGTTTAAAGTGAGACTCTCCATGCACCCGATGAAGTGGATTTTCTGAGCCTAAAGGAAAAATAAAGTCACGGACATTAGTTGCTTTATATAATTTATATCATATAAAAACAAGAAGATCTATATAATAGTGACATAGAAAAAAAATGTCAATTCACTCATTTTTTAGAGGTGAACAAACAAGAGGGAAGGGAAGGTTTCACTTTGTGAAATGTCAACAGTTGAATTTTGTCAGCATAGATTTTCCATTTTGCTCAGACCAGTACACATTGGCAGATAAAGATGAAAAAAGGCGCTTAACAATCTTGTGCTTCTTCAAGGAGGAAAAGAAATGTCTTGCATTTTGTGGATCGTGGTCAATTAAATGTTTTCCTCTTGAAAGTAAATTATGGAGTGCCTTGAAGCCATACTGCATTTTATCTCAATCAGCAACAGGAATCCCATATTTTCCAGCTTTTCCCAGGGATTTCGTCATTCCCTGTAATAGTGACACCGAGTAAAGGTTCTGAGGTTGTACAGTGTCTGGTAGGATGTGCTATGCTGAGTTCCAGTTCTTCAGCCAAGTCTTTGCTCTGTCATGTTTTTCTGTGAGACCTTGAACAAGTCTTGTGTGTTCAAATCCCACTTCAGTGTCTCTGCTTCACTGAGATGGGATAAATAAAATGAACTAAAGGGTGCATGTGTCAGGGAAGTGGAGGTATCTCCATTGAACGATGTTTTGGAGCTACACAGAAAAGCACATCCCGGGTGATACTGGACTGGAATGCTCAGAAACTCAGACTTGCTCAGAAAGGAGCAGGGGAAGCTCAGGGGTCTCTGTGTTTCCTCAGCCTGTTACACTTCGTGCACTAAGAGTGGAGGTGTGGGCAGGGGATTCCCAAACTGCTCCTTGCTTTCTGCTGAAAAAGCTACGGAGTTAGTGGATCGGTACCCTTCTGTGAAAAATTCCCATATAGGAAAGAAATTTCATCCTCATCTCTGTATAAAAAAACAACAGACATAAAAAAACTATAAATCTCTCTGACTTAAAAAACAGACTGTCAGAACATCTGATGTAGTTCAACTGATCTTACCTTTACCCTCCTGCTAGTTAACATGTCTGTGCACTGTAGTGAACCAAGGAATTCACAGTTGTTTTCCCCATTGCATTGCAGTGGCTGAGATAATTCTGGAGGGAAAAAAAAAAATAAAATGAGGATGAAAGCAACCTTTTTTTACATTAAATCAAAACTTCTTTGGCACTTTTTCATTTCCTTCAAACACAGCAAAGTTCCATGTCTTATTTTGACACAACTCATCCAAGTTTTAGCAACTATAGTGTAGCAGAGCAGGCATGCTACGCTGCTTTCCACCAGAAGGACTGACCTGAAATATTGCAAAATGATCTTGGTTGAGTCTTAGTAATGAAGACTTTCTGGGAAAAAGGCTTAAATATTTAGTCTGAATTCCACTTTCTAACATAGAGGGACACAAAGAAGTGTTTAACTGTGGCTGCTGGTTAAAATTTCAAATCAGAGTATCTTTCTTTAGTACCCTTTAAACTCAATTACTTCTCTAACTGTACTGAAAAAAAATATTTTTTTAAAATTAATCTGAGAATTTTGAGCTAAGTCCAATTTTTAAGAAAAGGCTTTGTGATCAGGAGAAAAAACAAAACTGAAGGCTAGGTATTGCTTTAGATCTGTGTTATGTAGGTGGCAACTTTCACAGTCATGGTTTTACCAAGGAGGGCAGAGTGGTTGTATGGTGTGTGGCTCCATCCTTTTCCCCTTTATCACCTACAGGTATGATGAGTGTACTTCATAGTTATCCCACACACACTGCAGACACACTTTGCCCCGCTTTACAACTTAGTTTGGAACTGTGCCTGACTTGGCAGTGCTCTGTTGTGTTTCATGTTTGGATTGGCAGATACCTTTCCACATTGTGCTTCCACTCACTATGATGAGATCCTGCTCCAACATACACTTCCATCTCTGATTTATTATTTGCCCATGAGTAATACTGTTAAAATCATCAGGGCTGTTGTCTGTCCTTGTGCACAAGGGTCTTACAGATTCTGGTCTCAGAGATTCCTAGAGCCCTTTTGAAATACTTCAGTGAGACAAGAAAGCAGCAGTAAGTCAACACTAGCACAACATCTCAAATTCTGAGATGTTCCTTTCATCTGGTGAGGAGGAAAGAGAAAGGAAAAGTGCTTACATCAAATGACATTCCAAAAATCTTCAAGACAGCTGTCATTTGTCTTTTGATGGTGCACTTTGTAAGACATTGTCATGATGGCTCTTTATTTTCAGTATTACTTTCCTATGCAGAATGGTGGTATTGTAATGGAATTACATTGCTGTCCACAGTTCAGTTTGAGGAAAAACTGTTCTTCCACTTCTTCAAGGATGAATAAAAACTGTAATGGAAAATTCTTATGAAAGAACAGAAAATATTACCCTTTTAGTACCCTTTAGACTTTTTGAATCCTTCTAAATGCAGAGTGAAGTTGAATAATATCTCTGCTGGAGAACAGCTTAAAATAGCCTGCAGAAAAGATAACATTTTAACTGAAGCCTATAATGTAATAGACATTTCTATGGAAACACTTATATGTCTACAGAATATCCTTATGAGCTCTTTTAAATTCCGTGAGACTTTTCCATTTGTTGACACTGCATGTCTATAAAGGATTATCAGAGAGTTCTCAAAGGACAGAAAGCAAACATTTTACGTATGAATACATGGATATAGCATCCAGAAATATGAAGTAATGCAACAGAAATAATAAAAACATAGAAGCAATGAGTAGACCCTAACTGGTGAGTAAATAGCTAAAACATGGCAAATTAGTTTTACATAAATAAATTCAAGTAGAGAGGGGGAGATAACAGTGTTAGATAATGGCATAGATGAGCAAAAAGATTCCAAAGGGATCCATTTTTAGAGTGGAAGGTAGTATGCCTGCTATTCTCGCATATTTAAGCAGGTGCTTGATTTCTCTCACTGCACTGCTTGGCTTTACTCCAGCTGATGGCGTTTGGAATGTGTAATGAAGGCAGAGGGCAGTCACAGTTCTTCCTTCTCTTTATTTATGTGTGCTTTTTAATTTTCAGAACGCCTATGTCAACATCAATCGAATCATGTCTGTTGCGTCCAGGCTCTCTGAGGCAGGCCATTATGCTTCCCAGCAAATTAAACAAATATCCAGCCAGCTGGATCAAGAGTGGAAGAGTTTTGCTGCAGCTCTGGATGAGCGCAGCACCATCTTGGCCATGTCTGCTGTCTTTCACCAGAAAGCTGAACAGGTGAGTTGCTTCTGTGAGCGGCAAAACAATCCACTGCCACGTTGATAATGATGCTGCTGCAATTATTACCTGATGGCTTTTGGCTTATGTGCAGTGAGGTTTAAAGCCTTGTTCCTTGTGTCTCAGTCTCTAAACACGAGTAGTAACATTTCCACCCCAGAAACGGCCCGTGTTCCCTGCTGGGTAAGAGATTATGTTTTCACCTTAATAACGAGAAGGAGTCTGATCATGAATGAAGTGCACTGGTGCAGTGAGAAGCTGTTTTGTTTCTATTGCCTAATTGGTGCCGTGGATAAATTCAGGATTATTGTGGTCCGGAAGACAGTATGTATCTGCACTCTTATGTATATGTGCTGTGTGCACAGGAATATTCACACACAGGACATAGACCTATACCAGCAGACAATTTCTAGGAGCCAAAGAACATTATTGTTAATGAAACTTACAGAATTAATTCCAACACTTACTCTTGCAGTGCTGTCCATAGCCCCAGACTTTAATAGACCTCACTAAGTAAAGATTTCAGAGACAGGAACATCCAAGAAAATTTTCCATGTCCCTGAACTCTCGTTTGTGTCTTTAACAACTACCAGAATGATTCCATAATTCATAGCTACAAAAGATTTAAAATATGTCAGTGAATAAACCTTCTGCTTTTTTTTCAACTAAACCAGGTCCACCTAATGATGATGATTCAACATCGATCGTATGTTTGATTACATTCATTTTCTAGTGACAAAGACTTCTTTGGAGCTCTTTTCAGTGTTGTTGTGTGCTTGTTTTTCCAAGTGGTTAATATCAAAGCTACTATGTGGGTGTTCTTGATGTTTATAAAATGACCCATACCTGCAGCATCTGAAGAAGCAGATAAACCAGAAACTGTGCCTCTTAAGCCAGAATATATGTATAGAAAAGGTTAGCTCAAAGAGTAAAGATTTTTCGTGTTGTTTGTTTCTCACTGTAGAATTATAAAGGATTTTTCTTTATTCTGTGTTTCCTATTGACAACAGGCCATAGCATAGAGCAATTACTCACCCTACTGGGCACTTACTCATGTCAGCACGCTCGGTGCCTCTGATGGGACTGATACTCAAAGAAGGTTCACAAAACAAAACCTTTCATCTCCCTACAATAGGCATTGTAGTGTTTAGGAGTAGTCTTCGTGTTAATAATTGTTGATCATGATGTATTCATAAAGAAAACTCAAAAAAAGAACTTAAATCCACTCTATAGTCACAATGAAAATGTTTAAGGTTTATTATGAATTAGCTGTTTCTTGTTTGCATGGTTTAGGATTGGATGGTTTTGGGGAGTTTTTTTATGAGTAATCCCCTATTTTTCTGAAGTGTAAGTCTTGTTTTCTACTTATGAGGAGTTGCTGAGGTATCGTACAGCATGACAGGCAATAAAACAGAAAACTGCACTGATCTGTCTCTGAAACTAAAGGTGACTATTTTTTGTCTTCCCGCCTTTTGAATACTCTCAAAGTGGGTATTTTGCCAAAGCCTTAACTTGAAAAAGAGAGCTATAGTAATGTCACTTTCAGCTTTGGGTCTTTCTTCTTTACAGTTGTATGGATGGATCTGAAAAACCCAGTCCTGCCTTGGCACCTCCTCACAACAAACTGAAGTTTGTGCTGTCTGACAGAAGCCAGTCTGATATAACTAACAGACAATTTGCTAATTGTGACAGCAGTTGCTCCTCACTTGCAATAAGAGAAAATTCAGTGTAAGATAAATGCTGATGTGAAACCTGTGAACTCGGGCTGCTGCAAAAAAGAAATGTGGGTGTCAGTG
Source organism: Oxyruncus cristatus (assembly GCA_013399855.1). Lineage (NCBI taxonomy): Eukaryota > Metazoa > Chordata > Aves > Passeriformes > Cotingidae > Oxyruncus > Oxyruncus cristatus. The sequence continues at coordinate 3,327,280 of VXAY01005475.1, forward strand.
TGTCCATGAGCCAGGATGAAAATTTCAGCCCTGCCTTAGTAACTCTGATAGAATAAACCAGTGACCTGAAGGCTAATAATTTAGTCATTTGACCTCTGTATAGTATAAATAGTGAGATGTTTGAGATTTGGTCTATAACAGTCTGTTATCTACCTAACATTCATTTAAAATGTGATTCTTTACTATTTCACATCACCCAGGGTTTGTTTTTTTTTTTAACTTAATTCAGGGCTTCATTATTTTACAATAAATAGGGCTTAAATCTATGAAGCAAAGATGTAGATAAACCCACTGTTTCCTCTGTTGCAGATCAAAACTGTTTTTGCTCCCTTTGTTCTGTCAGTGAGGATAATCTTGTTGTGGATCCAGCCATTTATCCCAAACTGTACCCCTGCTTTCCTCGCACCGATCTGATGTGCAGATTGCCTTATTCTCCACTGTGATAAGCTGCTCCAGTCTCTTTGTTCATTCCTTCCTATTGATTGAAGTTCTCTGTGATACCAACAGGAAGCAAGTCTATTAGGACCATAATCTTCCAGCCTTTGGCACACCCCAGCCTGCAAGGAAGCTGTTGGTTTGGGACAGAGATTTATGAAAAGCTCTACGATTTCTATAACATGCAAGCTGAACAGGAGGAAACTTTTTTTTCAAGGTCTCTTCCTAAAGACCCCACACAGAAAACTGCGCACAATACAATTTGTCTGACTTGGAAGGATGAAAGGCTGAGTCAATCCTGCTGGGAATTGAACCTCACATCTGTCTTCATGTGCCTCAGAATCACATTGCTTTTCTGGCTCTTATTGCAGATACATGTGGCATGTTGAATGGGACTCAGCTGAATGGATTCCTGGATGAAAGCTTTTTTTTAAAATTATTTTTAATTTTTTTCCCTTTTTTTTTTTTTGTTGTGTCTACACACATGTGTCTTCCTTAATTTTTTTTTAAGCACAACCTGTACATACTAAGCCATCATCAAGAAAACAGCAAAGAAAAGGAAAAAATGGAAGAAAAGAAAGAAAATAAACCAAATCATTCCAAGTTAGCCTTCAACCAGGGATCCTTCAACATGTGTGTCTGATCAAAAGCCAGTAAACCAAACTCCAAACGACCACTATGTCCAGGTCAGGGTACCATTCAGCAGATTCAGTGGAGGTGTTTCCCAAATGTCCTATAAATCCACCTGGTACAAATCTCCTGATTGCTTTTTTTCCCTTCTTTCCTCTTTCTTTTTTTTTTTGTTTTCTTTTCTTTTCTTTTCCCCTGCCTTTCTAGTGCTAACATGGAGATATTCTAGTGCAAAAGAGAATCTGCTTCTGTATGTTTAGGTATGTCTGAGGCTATTCAAAGTTGCAACAGAACATGATACAACGTGCCTTGTCTCCCTGTGATTTCAAGAGAATGGTGCTGATTTACTCCAGATGAGATTCCAGCTCCCTAACTGCCAGATGGGGGAACACACATACCAGGTGTCCTCCCCTGCTTGGCTGTAATCTCTGAAAGTGTGCTAAATTGCTCATAAGGTGTTCACTCTACAGGTCCTGTCAGAATGAACAAATTAATGTTTTCAATCAGCTCAGAGATCTCAGCCAATTAATTCTGGGTCAGAATTCTACCCTCAGAAGTGCACAAGCAGAGTTACTCTTTAAGGTAGCAGGTGGTAGGTGCACACACTAGACATTTATGCTGATTCTCAGCAAACTGACCCCTAGCCATTTGTTTCATATTGCTGTATTCCCCAGCCAGGAAGACTACTGTTCTCATCTCTCATTTCTGCCCAGATCTGTCTAAGCACATCCTCAACTCCCCTAGATGAGGAAAGGAAATGAAAAAGAGAGGAAAAGAAAAAAGGGAGGAAGAACTTGATGAAAGGGAGAAAAGGAAAATCCATTTGTTATCTACAAGGTACAGGCATAAGACCAAGAAAACTTCTGCAATAGATAGGGAAATTCCAGAAACAGCAACAGGAAATATGGAATTACCCTCATACAAAAAAATCAGGGTATCAAGAGGTATTAAAAGTCACTGAGGAAAGTGTCTTCTTGGCCTTCTTCCCACCTTTCCCCACAGCCATCCTGGAACATGAAAGCACACTAGAGTTTTGTTCTAAATTTTCTGGGTCGTAGGAGAACCACCGTGGTTATCCTGCGGCTTCCAGACAAAGGCCTAACAAGCAGTAGGACTGTGCAAATCTGTGGAGAAATACAGAGTACAAAATGTCTGAGCTGTGTTTTGGAGCAACCACGTGACACAGCACAGCAGTCCCTGAGGAAAGTAAGAAGTGTTCTGAGAATACGTCATTACCTGAAAGAATCTGCATACAGAATTTGCAGCTTAGGTGAATAGGTTGTGAGTCAGGAGTAAGTGTAGGTCATTACTTTAAAGTTACTTTTGGATTGGATCAAAGGCACAAAGATACCCTAGGGACTTCTTTATTTTTGGGGAGAAATTTTTCTCAATCTTTCCTGAAGCCTTGAAAAGCACGGACAATTATTATTTCAAATCACATCGAGGCAGTTTTTATGTTCCCAATAGGAGATATTCTAGTCAATAGACTAACTATAAATTTAAGCATTCAATTCAAATGGTACTGAGTATCCAGTGGACAGTAATGGCTCCTGTTCCACACTAACAGTTAGTAATTTATAATTTTAAATGCAGCTTTTTCCATCTGATTCAAGTGGTGATTTATTGATGTGAATATGCTTCTAGCACGAAGGGTTACATTGAACTAAGCTTTTTGTGTCTGCCAGAGGGTGTGACAAATAATAAAAATTAACATAGCTACTTTTTTCAAAATACCCAAATCAATAGTCCTATGGCATGAACTAAAACTTTGCAAAAATCATTTAAAAAAAACTTGCTCTGCGTGCATGACTTTACACACACAGCACAGACCACTCTGCAGTGTTTCAGGATATCAGAATAAAACACTGACAGGCTGCATCTCTTAAAACTTTTTAAAACAGATGATGTCAACTGCTCCTGCTAGTGGCAGAAGCAAAATTACCAAAGTAATCGATGTGACATCGTCTGTGTGCAACAGATCGATGAGAGACAACATGGTGGACATGTTGTTATATGCATCGGATCTTGAGACTTCTCCCACCTACTGTGCAAATCACAGTCTGGGGATACAGCAATAGATGAGTTACATGGCTGTAAGAGCTTTCACTAAAATTGGTAGAATTCTGCCGTTTTGATAAGGGCCATAACAGTGTGGTTCCAGCAGCAGGAGCACTGGTCTGTAAGGTGTAAAGGTCTTTTGTTCATTGTTTCGACCAAGAAGTTCATGGAACATCCCCAAAAGGGACTGATCTTGGCTCCGTGCTCTTAAACTGCATAGGAAATTACGTGAATTCCACTGCCTTGGCACAAAATATGATGACTTCAGCTTTATGCAGGGGTGTTTGGGGATTTCATCTGAACAGATTCGACAGATCGTAAGTCAAACCAATCCAAGAGAACCTGCCATCCTTTCCTCTAGTCTTATGGAAAGCACAGTTGTCCCTGGTAGATTTGTACTTTGTAAACAGGAATGTTTGGGAATTACTCTGTGTCTCTGCATCTTTGTGCACTGAAGTGTTTACAATGCAAACACTTTATATCCTTGATTACACAGCAGCATGGTGAATAGCTTTACAGTACTAATAAAAGAGGATGCTGATGCCAGAGTTGAATTGGAATTCTTTGCTTTGAATCTCATAGCAATTCATGCTGCAAGTGAGTGCTTTACTAACAAGCCACAGGTGAACACTTCAGGAGTGGATAAAATGGTGATTCTGGGGTGATTTTGTGGCATTATACATTCACCCTACGGGGCACTGCATCTGTTATGTAATTAGCTGTTCTTTTTTATAAATAGCCCGAAGTATGGCAGGCTGGTTTAACAGAAAAATGGAGGAAGAGAAAACATTAATGAGAAGTAATGAGGTGGCATCAGGCAGTTTGTATGGGCAAAATATGAACATGTGTGCTGTGTCATTGAACTAAGCCCTGCTTAAAAGAAAAACAGAGTGGGAACCTTAGAGACTAAATTCCTCTTTTCTTTTGCAGAACAGGCAGCACCCAGGAGAGCTTCCCCAATTTGTTCTGCCAAAGTGCACCAGCACTGCTCTGGAGGCCTTTAAGAGTGGAAACATATTTTTTTCCACCCCTTTCCTCCCCGAAGTGTTCAGTTTCTGTCTGGCTGTTAAGGCTTCCAACCAAGGCGCTAAACCATATCAATTGCAATGGCAATGCCTTTTTTCTTTTTTCTTCCTTTTCATTTAAATCTGCCCTCCATGAACTGGACTAAGACCAGCAGCTCATTTTGCAGTGGCTGCTTAGCAGTCATCAGTTGGTAGTGGTATCTGATCACTGCTGACCTGGGCCAGCAGCACATGTGAGACCCAGGGAGTTAAAGCCTTGGTATCCTATTAGCAATCCCACTGAGCTGGACCAGGGTTGGGAACTCCCTGAATACAGATTGTCCACCTTTCACTGAAATGAATGTCAGCAGTGATTTTAATGGGAGTTTTCTGTTGCTCAAACAAGTAGTGTTCAGGACAGGTAAATGACTGCAGGAAGACTGACAGATGAGACAATGCCAGAAACAGCTGGAGCTGTCACTGTGTCCTTTTGTGCTTCATGATGATGGTTTTTCTAAACATGTTTCAGCTTCCCTTTTTGAATTGCAGTATTGTGGCCCCCCTTCATGGTATGCAAAGACTTCTAGAATGGGTGTTTGCTGAGCCTGGTTAAACGAGCATTTGTTTTTAATCCAGAAGAAACAAAAAACATTGCTTTCGATCTAGGTGTCTCTTGAGTACTGAGGAGGTGACAGGAATGCACCGTTCCAAGGTGCCCAAAAGGATTCCTGTATAACTGTTACATTTTTCTCAGTTGTTGCTGCAGACATATGTGGCACTCTACAAAGTTTTCTGATGTTGATGAGATGTTATTCTGTGTCACTGTTGCTCATGGTTCCTGGAATTCAGTTCCTTTCAGGTGTGGATGCCTGGTGCAAAATGTGCAGTGACGGAGGCCTCCCCTCGGAAATGCAAGACCTGGAACTGGCCATCCACCACCACCAGACCCTCTATGAGCAAGTAACACAGGCCTACACAGAGGTATGTGCTTCCCAGAGAAAATGTGAGTATCTGTTAAATGATAACAGACATCTGACTGCATTAGAAGCGTAGCTTTTCTAAGTGAGGTAGGTTCTGTTTTCCATTTCTGCAGCTCTTTAAAGGATGGAGTCAGACCGAATCCCAGGCTGTAGTAGGTAACTCCCAGAAATCCACTTGTAAGGGCAGAACAAAAGGACAAAATTGAGGGACAAACCCCATACAGAAATGAAATCTAGAACCAGTGTTAGCACCCAAAGAAGAGCTGTTTCACCACCTTTGCTGAACCTGGGAACCCCTTTAAGCCACCAGAAACTTTACTACTTTTGCTTTCCTCCTGTGTATGAGTCCTGGCTCTAGCATGGGTATGCTGATGGCACAGGGGATGCCAAAGGCTTTTTCCTTCAATATACAGCATCAAAGAGATGTAAGGTCCTAAGTGCAATGAATGTTGCAAGAGACTGTGCTTTAGACAGAATCTAGAGTCATTTAGGCTGGAAAAGATCCTTAAAATCATGAATCCAACTGCTGAGCTAACACTACCAAGTCCACTACTAAAGCCTGTCCCTAAGCACCATGTCAGATGTATTTGTATATACTGTTGTAAAATATCTCCAACCTAAATAGGGTATGTGATTTTTTTTTTCCTTTAAAAGAGGGTGCCAAGAATGCTAAGGCAAATTCTCTGGCATTTTGTCAAAAAAATCCACAGTTCACATGAAGTTCTTTACTTGCTTTTTCCCCCATTCAGGCTGCAGCATGAAATAAAAACTACCAACAAACAGCCAACACTCAGTGCATCTGACTGTGCAGTCCAGGGTCTGTGTTTAGTCCACTTCATTTTGCAGAAGGGCTTCAGGACCTTTCTGGCATCTGGAGAATCTGTTTAGGAATGAGACTAGTCTAGATGTTCATCCCAAACATGGGCCAACCTGCAAATTACCCTGGGGGTGGGAAGCCACGTATGTTATCTGTTGTATTCTGTTAAACTTGTGTCCAGGACTCAGGCTTGTTGGAAAGTAAACCTCAAATTACCTGAATTTATTTGCATTTCTCATTTCCCTGTACTGTGCTATGCTTGACTGTCTTTCTGGCTATGAAGGGATTTTGCTCCTTGCAGTTTTCCCGGCTGGACTAGAGGACTGTGGTAGTGTTTGCTATACTTAGCAAGTCACCAAGTGAAGACTACAGAACAGAATATAGCAGCTCTCCTACATGCCCAGCCCTTGTTCTGGTCCCTTGTAAGGGGGCCTTGTAAGGATCTGGTCCCTTGTATGGCCTTGTAAGGATCTATAGTATAAAACAGAAGACAAACTGATTTACTCTTCTAGGCTTGGTGGTTGGCACTCACACATACACACTGCAGCTGTGCAGATACCTTGATGATAAATGTAAGGAACGTTAGATATAATGTAAGGAATGTTAGATATCTTTCCCAAATGACTTGAAGAATTTGAGAGTTGGTCAATTAGAATGAGCAAGTCTGGGTTGCAATGACAAAAGGTGCTTCCTTATTCAGTCCTTAGGCTTCTTAGGGACAGTGGATTGTGTGAGCAAATACAGAACAGTCCTGTTGACCTCTAGTTGCAACGATGAATTTCGTACAAATGCCTAGTGAGGTGGTACTAAGTTTTTTAGGTTGCATTTAAAAATATTTCTAAAAACTATTTCAAATTGGGATTAAATAAAAAATAATAATGTTTGAAACTGGCATTTTGTTTATAAGCCCCGATCTTAGATTTTGTGAAATCAAAATTTGTTTAAAACTCATCACCAAAAGCAACTGTTAACATCCATATTGCTTTTGCTGATGCTTCCTCAGAAAGCTATAATTAGTCACAAGAACAGCTGTTTAAAATATCTCTATAATATTTTACTAACAAGTAAATTTTTAAATGATATGTAGAGTTGCCCGGAAGGTTACAGTCTTTCATTTCAGAAATGGTCATCCTTTTTCCCACAGCTACATGGTAAGGTAAAAAGTCTTAGGAGTTCTGCCTCCTATTCTCCAATCTATATAATGGCCCTTTTCATAGAAAACAATGTTTCATCCCTCAGAGCTCTCTATGGTAGGATGAAAATTGTAGCATTTTCTTTCCTTTTCATTGTCATTGAAAACCTCTGTTTCTATTTTCCTGCAGTCATTGAATATCTCTCTTTCTATTTTGATAATTCTTAAAGATTTGGATAAAGAGTAATCATTCCTTGAAATAACCATTTAATATGGATATTTAATAGGATACTAGCTAATATTTAATATGTTATGGGCCTATTCTGTTCTTCTACAGAGCATAACAAAGCAGTTCAGATTCACTTCAGGAACTAAAGAGCCACTCAAGGAATCTTAGTGAGACTCTTTTTATCCATCTTGCCGTAATTGTAGTCATAATTATTTGTCTTATTTCCTTTATTAAGCTTGAGTGAAGCTCAGAACTAGTGGAGGTGGAGATCATGGATGTGGTATGCAGTCCACAGCTAAGAAAACTCCTGCACTAAACCAAGCTGCTGGCGGAACAGAATTTTTTCCTTTGGAGAACTTACTTGTGGCCTTGCTTTTCTTTTGGGTAGAGCAGGGCTGGAGGGAGAAGGTGCACACAAGGTGTATGCTTTTGGCAGCTTTCCCTCTTGCAAAGAGAGGGAAAGCTTGATTTCTCTAGCCGGGGTGTATTTATGTCCCTCCACCAGTGTTTCTTGTGGATAAGGAGACAAAATCAGGACACCTCTACTGAGGACTGCACTGATGGGGTAAAGATAAGGTTAGGAGAGAGATAAAGGTTTTCTCCAGTTATGGTTGATGGTAAGAGGACCTTGTTCACTGTGACTTAACTGCACTTCCCTCTCTGTTCCTAAAGGCATGATATATTCACTCTAAAACTCATTTTTTTTCCCCCGGTGCCAATCGTAGCTGTTTCATGGATGGCCCATTAGTCCAGTCACTTGCAAGGCTCTGGAAGTCTTTCTTACCCTCTATATGGGATATCTGCAGATTTTAACTTATTCCCTGGTTATGTATAGGGCATCTGTGGAGATTGTTCCACTAGCACAATAAAATCTATCTTTTGCTTCACCCAAGGTCACATAACTTTTGCATTCTGCCCATCCTCCTGCCCTGAAGCCAAAATGCAGGAATATCACCAGATGACAGGAGTATATATGTGTGTTGTGTCAGGTAGCGAACTATATCTTCCCATGAAGTCCAGCAGCAATTCTGTACTTTTCAAAATAAGTGAGAAAGAATCAAGTTTGCTTTGACAAATGCAACACTGGCACTTACACCTTATGGGACTTCAAGTCATATGGGCTCCATTCAGCCAAAACTTTTCAAATGCTTAAAAATACGTCATTAGTGAGATGTAAGTGAAGTGATGTGACTAAGCTGGGTTGTTAGTGCTTTAGATCTTTAGCAGCAACTGAATTCACTAGGGAAAGCCACTTCCTATGGACTGGCCAGTTATTTCCTGATCTTATTTCAAATTGCCTTGAATATTTAAAAAATCTACGAGGATTTGCCTAAGCCCACCTAACAGGCACAAATATGATGAGATTTGACTCCAATTTTTGCCAGTATAAATCTCAAAGGGTCTCTTGATTTCTCTGAAAATGCACCAGATACACACTGCTGCAACAGACTGGGATGTGGCATGACTTGCCAAAAAATACCCAAAAAGTTTGGGTATTTAAGGATATTTCCTACATTTGAACAAGCAACTTATAATACAGAAACAAATGAGACTTGGAAATTCTTGAGATGCGTTTTAACTTTGACTGATAATGTTTAAAATTTAAACTAGATGAAAAACATTCATTAATCTATTCTCTGGCAAGATTGGTAATTGTGACTGTATAGAAATAAAAACACTTTTCAGAAAATCTTGTCATTCGTTTTAGAGGGAAAAGAAAAAAATTGAGCTGGGAAAAGAGAGGGATTCCAATAGTGTCCTCATTTTAATTTTGTAACCTGCAACTGAAAAATACTTCAAAAAGCCATTTCTAGAGAACCAGTGCATGCAAACACTTTTTAATAGCAATTTGGTTTTTATGGTTCTATTTTTCATATTGCCCCTGTGATATGAAAATGCTCCAGGAATGATCCAGGAAAAAATTCTGTCTTTTTTTATTTTTTTTTTAATGCCCAAATGCCTTTGCATCTGTAAATGTATTTTAATATTCTCAAAAAAGGTTACACGGGTGCAAAGGGCTTTGCATTTGTCAGCCAACTGTAGTCCATAGAAAATGGAGACCATAGATGCCTCTGAGCTATTCCTAGGGAAGAAAAGAATCACTGTCTTCTACTAATTTATTTTTCACTGCCACTAAATGAAAATAAATGAAATACAGAATGGAATGTCACACATCTCAACGTATAGACATACTTAGTAATCCTTCGAAGAAAGGACTCTCCCTTATCATACAGAATATGAATGACTCTGTGCCATCTGTGGTTTTCTTAAAATGCCACCTCCTCACAGAAATAGGCCTGCTACTGCAAATGCCACCTGTCACCAGCCAGGACATGTCAAGGATTTTCAGTGCCCGAGTGTCAGAATGTAACATAGCCTTGGGATCTCTGTGTGTGCAGTCTCAGCAGTGCAGTACCTGTGCTCCTGCTGAGTGACACAGCAGGCCCACTAGGAAGCAAAGGCGAGTGCTGAATGCCTAAGTACAAGTCAAAAAGAGATATTATGAGGTCTTTCTTCCTTTTTGACTTAAATAAGGAAAACACACAGGGGAAAAAGAATGAGCTAGAATGTTCTCTGTCCGCTACTGGATGTTTAAGAATCAGTGCAGTAAAGTAGTCCTATTTCTTCACTCAGGTGAGCCAGGATGGAAAAGCCTTGCTGGATGTTCTACAGCGTCCCCTGAGCCCTGGGAATTCTGAATCCCTCACTGCTACTGCAAACTACTCCAAGGCTGTTCACCAGGTGTTGGATGTGGTACATGAAGTCCTGCATCACCAGCGGCGCCTGGAAAGCATCTGGCAACACAGAAAGGTCCGGCTACATCAAAGGCTGCAGCTCTGTGTGTTCCAGCAGGATGTTCAACAGGTAATATCGTTACTAAAAGAGATAAAAAATGACTGTTTCTTTGCAGCCCACAAAGATTGCTGACTCATCTAGAGGCTGTTCCCATAACCAAGATTTCACAGGCAGCTCTGTGTATGTTAAAATCCTAATTCACCTTTCAGTACCTCTCTGTTTCATGTTAGAAATCATCAGTCAGTCCACTGATTATTGATCAGTCCGTTCCCCATAAGAAATGTGACACTATTTTCACTGTTCAGATTATCACAAGTGAGCAATTAGCTGTAGATACTTTACTGTTTCTGAGAAAGTGATGTTTAATAGAAAAAAGAATTTCAAGTGTAAAAAGCAGTTGAACTGTGGTGTATTTCACTTTCCTGTGAGGAAACAACATAGACATTTTAGTGGTGGTGTTTAGATAATCTTTAGATGTTCCTGTGCTTATGAGTTTGCTGGCTCCAATGAACTTCACATCCCAATGTTCAGAGCCCATCTCACAGAAACAACACTGTACAGGGTACAGGCTCATCTCTGAGAACTTAGGCTCCAGGTGAATAGCTTTTCTCTCCCAAAGTAATCCATATGAATACCAGCACAACAGCGTAAGTGACAGTAGGTATGAGATGCCATGTTTGTAGCTGCCAAATATGCAAGCACAATCAACAGATGTTACAGGACTCTGCTCATTCAGGATGATGGGGTTTGTTTAAGGGCCCCATTACAGCCCGAAGCAGATGTTGGTGGCAATATGGTACTTGCTTAAATGAAGAGGCTGAATGCTCTAATCATGTTTATGGAGCATCCTAATGTCCCTGGGGTTCTTTATGTCATTGCCTTCCTCCAAGTGAAAAATGAGGCAGAGACAGAGCAACAGAACTGTCACAAGCAAAATAGACATGAACCAACAAGGACAGGGGACAGGTAACTTTTATTCAACGTGCAAATATGTGGTCCTGTTAATGCCATAACTGGAGTGCACCAGCACAACTACAGCTGTAGATGTCTTTTGCAAATACATATGACCATTTCTTTGGCAGTCTTGAAAAGTTTGCCAGTATTTCTACCTGCCTATTTTGTCCTCCAAACCCACAAAAATATTCATGCCATATATGTATGACTAAAACTTGGACTGAATGAAGTGGATGCTTAATTTAAGCAACTTTGCTTTCATTATATGCCAGCAAACATGCTGCATGGTAATTAAATTCATAAGCTCTATATTAAATAGAACATGTACTTGGAATTCAGTTAGTATACTTTCAGCAAAATATACAAAAGTTAATCCAGTTTTAGGGTTAAAATCTCAAAAATCAAGGGTTGTAAATTCTGATGATGGTTTTGTGATTTTTCTAATTGTGGTATATAATGTCGATAAGAATCCATATTATCTTAGATATTCTTCATTCTCTGGGGTGATTTACACTTTTTTTTTCACTCTTTCCAAACCAAAACTTTCTCACTTGCATCTTCTGAATTCAGCAGAAGTGTTTATGAGTTTCATTCATGAAACCCATTCAGACTGTTACTCCCCACATATGCAAGGCAATGAGGCTGTGTCACTGAGTTTCAAAAGGAACAGGTCTTTTGTACATTCTGTGACTTTTGGCGAGAGGAAAAGAAAGAAGCAGTCACTGGAGCACAATCACTTCAGAGAGCATTACTCTGTGTGAGTTCTGTTGGCAGCAGTCTTTCCAAATTTTTCTCTTAATGGGTAGTTATTATCTGAGAAGCAACAACTTAATGACAGACATGTTTCCATCCTAGCACACACTTACTGGAGACATCTCTTTGTCCTACTTAGAAAGTAGAGAGGAAGAGATGAATCATTCTGTTCACTAAACATCTGTACTATTCAAGATAAATGCTTTGTAACTCATAAATGAAATTATCAGCTAAATGTGAAATATGAATTGTAGATTCTATGAGGAGGAGGAAGATATCTGAGGATGTTGATGGGGGCTTTGAAAATAAACACCTGTATATTTGTCGTGCAATTCCTATCATGCTTATTTTGTTAAATGCCCATCAGTTGGCAGATGAAGCTCTCTACCTGTATGTTTTCACTAAACATATGCAACATTTGTCTGTAATAATTTCTTCTCGAAATTTAATAACCTTTAACTGAGTTCTTCCTGGTTCAAGTCTAAAATGAAAATATGTGGGAGAACAAATCGTGACAGGAGAGCCAAGAGTTTATTAGAATTTGCTGTCTTCTGGACAGGTAATGATACAGTGTAGTTTCCCTAAGGAACATACTCCTCTTTGCTTTTCCTCCAGCTTGAAATTAAGAGTATTCTCACAGGTGCAGTCTTCCCTGTCAGGATGTCCCGTGGCTTACCCTCTCCAGCTGTTGGCCAGTGCAGTAAAAATTCTGGTGAAAGATCATCTCTGTGTCAGAACTTTCCCTCCCTCACTTGTTCATCTATACCTTTCTCTTCATGTCACCTGTTTTGTATCAATCTTGTCTTAAAAGTGGATGTGAATAGGGACAGGTTTTGTTGTTTTGCACGTTCTTACTACAGACTCAAATATTATTTTGCATCCTCTCAGTCTGCTATTAACAGCTTTTAATAGCTATTAATAGCTTTTGGAAAAGACACATCTCCAAGAAGAGATTCTTATGAATCCTGAGAGATCAATAATTCCTCCTATAACTACTCTAGTTAGTCTTGCCAGAGGGATCAAGTATTTTGGCATCAATATCAAGTGTTCACATAGAGGCCTTGCAAAACTGATTAGCTGGATGGAGGCTTTTTGTAGGCCGAGTATGTGCCATTTGGACTGGATTTAAGGGTTAAGATGTATTAAACAGGGCTCATTCATGTAATTCCTGGTGTACTCTGCACCATTTGCAAGGCCAGACTACATGCTGCAGGTACTAATGGCAGGTCAGGGCTGTGTTCTCAGATAGTTTCACACTGTCAAGGAAATACTTCTGATTCTAGCTGGGTTTTAGTTTGAACTGCACAAAATCCTTACAGTCACAGCATAATCAAAATACATGTTGGGCTGTAGAAAAAAAACAGTGTAAACACTGTGGATTGCCAGGTTACAACATTAATGTAAGAAATATTATGCTATAAAATATCATTAGAAATAACCTCTACCTCACAACATTAGACATTTTACAAGACTGTTTGCTATTACATCTATGTGTTAATACAATGACATCCATTTGCACATGTGAACCAAAGTAAATAATGGAGTGCTAAGGGCAGTGAGTTATGAATATATAGTGTTTTAAAGAAGAAAAGAAAATAAATAGCATGAAACTGCATTTGCAGCCTTTACAGGAAGTAGAGCACCATTCACACAAAAGCAATAGCAGTTAAGACAATTTGTGAGCTGCTATGAGGCTGTACATAGGCAGGAACTGACAAGGAACTCTTTTAACACCAAAAGTATTTAGGATCATTATAAAAGTGTTGGGTTGCTAAGTGTGTAAAATACTTTGTTGCTTCAGTTGTTTTTCAGAAGTTCTCGGGTTTCAGATAGGGAAGAGCTACAGTGTTTGATCCTTTTAGAACACAGCTGTGGGAAGAGGTGTTGAGATTCTGTCCTGCAGGGGAGGAAAAAAAATCCCTTTGGCATTCACACTGGTATTTTGTAATTGCTGCAGATTCTTCAATTTCTGTTAGCTTTTCCCTTTTGCCTTTCTCTTCTCTGGGTCTTCCCCTTCTACAGACTATTTACCAGCAAATTAACACCATTTCCATCGCTGTTGAACTTGTTCTAGTGTTGTCTCAAATTTCCACTTCTTTGCACTGTTAGATTCTGATTTATCCTGCCAGCCTCTGCAAGCATCTCTCCGTGCATCTAATATGTTCCCTTTGCCCCCATGAACATCAACACTTTGAAACAGCAAGAGTAGGATAAGGGTTGTACCGTGAGCAGATGTTACCACATAGCCTTAGAAATAGCTGAAGTAAGTTTATAAGGCTGTTCTTCACCTCATTGCCTCCCCCATCCCATTTGTTTCATATGGGCAAGAATTTCATCTGAATTCTCTGCTTTATAAGAAACTCATTCAAGTGAAGTGTAAAGCCTGAAGCATACCTGTTAAAGTAGAAGGAGAATGGAGACCCTTTAGATGCATTATTGAAATGGCCTGGGCAAACCTTGAACTTGGTATTTTAACACACTTTCATGGCAGAATAGTCGAAGTGCTACTCTCATTCACTAGGCCTTATTGCTTCTGAGGGAAATTCTCGGTTCTTTCCGTCATTTCCAGACATACATACAACACTCAGCCTGGCACAGGCAGCCTATTTCTCCACAGATTCACATAATTCTCTCAAGGTCATGGCTGGTGCTACTTTCTTCTTGCTTCACTTTGGTTGTGTTGGCTGCCTGTAAAGGAAGAGCTGAAAAACAGGTGGATGTAGAGGTACTGGGCGGGGGGTTCTTGGCTATGCACACAGTGTTGAGGTAGCTGTGGTGGCTCTGCATGGCAAAATGGAACAGGCCCATGATGCCAGATGAAGACCAGTGGCAAACAGCAAGATGACACTAACAAACAAGAGGGTAGGGGTACTAAGAAAGCTGGGACTGTTGCCTTACCAGCTGTAGTGATGTCTGAAATCCTCTTGGTTATTGGAAAAGTCAAGCTGGACTAGCGTCAGGTTCATCTGATTTCTCTAAATTTGGGGATTTGCCTTCTGTTGGCTTCATGCCCAGATACATTAAGGGACACAGTTTTGGTTCCCTTGAGTGGTTATCTGCCTCTGGTGATGGATAAAAAGGCCATGTGGCCATTCTGATAACATTACATTTTCCAGCTGCCATTGTTGTGGGAGACTGCAGAGTATTGCAGAGGAGAGGCTGTCTCTCTTCATAACCAAGCACTTTAACTTGTAACATGTCTGGCTTTTACTGGCAGAGAAAACAGATCAGGGCATGATTCTGACATAATTTGTATGGAAAAGTGTCCTGCCAACATCTGTCTGTCTCCATACACTATCTGAGAATGCTGAACACTTCATGTGATACATGTGATCTATTAGTTCATTTGCAGAAGAATGCGAGGGTACTTGAGGCAGTTCATGTTTCATTTAGCTCTCACACCAGATTTTAGAGGATTAGGTCTGTACATCCCCTCTCTCCCCCCGCCACATGCACACGCATACTCAGTTGTTTTGATCATTTGATCACTTCAAGGCAATGAAGAGTTCTCCACCATTCTGTAGTTTTCCAACCTGTCATAGTTTGTTTCAAAGACAGAAGAAATCAGACTATGTATCTCCTTTTATCCTTTGTTTATAATAGTACTTTCACTGGGTCTTGTAAAACAAGAGATTTATACATAAACAATTGCTAAGGAAAAAAAGAACATTAAGTCAGGATTATATTTACTACCAGATGACTTCAGCCACAGCACCCTGCAAAAAAACATCACATGCTCTGTGTGCCATCTGAGCAGATTTAGCCTGTAAATAGCTACCACTGACAGATCACTAATAAAACATTACAATTCAAAGCATCCTAGAGAATTTTCACAACCCCTTTGGTAAATTGATCAAGTCATGAGATGCACTTAATGTTTGTCACTTATGTGTTTACATTTTCAGGGTATTACTGCTGTATGTTCTCTGAGCTTAGAAGGTATATGTGACCTAACCAACCATGAGTGATAGTGAGTATAGGTTCTAATTCTGCTTGTATTGACCCCAAAAATTAATGAGAAAGGAATTCAGGAATCAATACCAGTAAAACTTCTTGGCAACCCTCTCCCAATGGGATGCAACAGAAGAGAAAACCTTTTGTTATCCCTGTCCTAGAGATAAATCCCTTTGTTCTCAATAACTTTGTCTTCCAGGAGTTGGTGAGGCCACAATGTCCTGGTTTATTATCTGATATAAATATCTCACCACAAAATTCTTATAGATCACCATAAAACTTTTACCTACAGAGCTCCAAAGGACCAACTTAATAATATGTGCGTGTGTTTCCAAACCCAGGTATGTCTCTAACAGCCTCTTATGCTGTTAAATCTTCTCTGCTTTATTATTTATGCAGTAAAGGATGGTACAATTGTAGTAAAAGGGTTTTTTGTTTGTTTGTTTCCATCCACTCTTCATCACAGACCATGCAATAAAACATTTTGGCAACTGCTTTTTCAGGGCAATTTTCATTCCATTCCTTTTGTTCCTGCCAAAGGAGCTGGCGCATTTTCAGTCAATGTGAGTGCAAGTCCAGGCAATGAAGAGATTTGTGACCCCTCTCATCTTCTGAAGAGGACTAACAAGTAACCAGCTCTGTCTTGAAAGTAAAATGGTGGTTTATTTGTGCTGATTAGTATCCTGCAGATATTATGTAAGGAATTAATAATGGCATGACCATTTATATAACAAAAACATTTGCTTATTTTGAACTCTTCAAAGAGGACTGCCATTCCTTGATTTGGACCCTCAGTAGCATTGGATTAAGCAGGGGGTTTCAGATATTTCTACTGGCTATAGACACACCTCTAAGCTCTGGTGGCAGCAGAGGGTAGCAGAATAAGAGCACCCCGCACAGCTACGCAATCCCTATTGCTCAGTGACCAGACTGTGTTGGATTTGCTGCACAAGGCAGCCGTGCTAGGAAGGAGAATGAGCATGTTGCCCACGTATTTTCTGGTGATTTCATATGGATGTTTCCCTAGTTCCTTCTTGTGAAGACATGGAACATTTGTAGACAGTGTGCTCAGGGTTTCCAACCTAAACAGGACGGGGTTCTTGAAAAGAGAACACAACTGAAAGAAGTGACATGCATTTTTCCTCTTTGTCAGTAACTCTGGCTAAGAAATCTGCCCTTCAAAGGGTCAGAGCAGAGCTTCCTGAGTGAGAGTGCAAATAGTTGGCACGTTGATACTTGAGCATGTTCAGACAGTGGCTGTTGGTAGAGAGGCAGGCTCTGTGTTTCTGTCCAGGCACTCACCTTTGCACTCTGTAACCAGTGATCGGTGCATGGTGTAAGAGCACCTAGGATGTCTTAGGCTATCAGATCAAGAAGTAAATTGCTTTAAATATTTCAAATCCACGTGAGAGAGAGAAGGAGGTCTGTTCTAAACTTCTGATAATGCTCTTAAATTTAGACCAGTATTATTCTATAGTTTTTGTGGCCAAAATTCATCAAAAGAACTATAGTTTTAAATTTTCAGTTAATGATATTTCTGAAAATGATAATGATACCATTCTGGAAATTCCTTAAAGGTTGCTGATTATCAATACGCTACCCTCTTCATAATTTCATTTAAAGTGTAACTTCAAATAATCTGGAAACAACCTTTGTCTTTTTCTTCCTCTTTATAGTTATTAAGGCAAACAGACAATTGTTCTTTGTGCTTTTAAAGAGTCACTAATGAAAAAATAATAATGATCCCTTTTTTAATTTATACACAGAGCAGTAGTGCAAGGGATGTCAAACTTCAGGGGCCAGATTCAGTTACCAACTGAAGTTTACTTAGCATTGATGTATGAGCAGTGCGAGAACACTTTGATGAGCTTCACAGCTGTCTTGGGAGATAGGATCTGTAGAAATCTGAACCAGCCAGCTTGATCTCTGAACCTATTGAAGTGAGAAGAGGAACTAAAAAATAAAATTCCTTTGTCTGTCAAAAAGTGGTTTTCTTCTTCAGAGCTCTGTCTGTCCTTCAAGACCTACTACTTTGAGATGGTCTGTTTTGCTACTTCTTGAACTGCAAATATTTGGATTCTAACTGAGAGCTTAGGCTAAGGAGGCCTTGTGGAAACTGTCTCAAATCTTACTGATTGACTCATTGAGGTTTTGGATCTGTCTTTTAGTGGATGAAGAGGAAACAACTCATAGTATGAAGAAATGGAGAAGGTGATATGAATATGCAGTTAGTTCTCTGTAGGTAGATGTAACTGTCCATGGTCTGTATTTATCCTGCCTGTCTTTAGGAGTGTAACTGAGTCATCCACGTCAGGAGCCTAATGCGTAGTCTCCTTTTGTAGTCAACAGAGAGACACTGGCATCTTCAGAGAATGACTCAGTCTGTCCCTCTCTTATTCTTGACTGTCAGGGAAATAATGATAAGGTAGGCTCTTCAGACAAGACCTTCAGTTTACTACCTAATGGTGGGTGAGATGTATTAGGATGCAACAACCCAAATCCTGTCTGGTGGGAAGCACCTCTAACCATTCTGCCGGACATTCAGTGTCTCCCTTCTGCAGGATTGGCTTTGCAGAAAACTGCAGGGAAATCAGTCGTAAAGGAACTGCTAAAATTTGCTGGTACACTTAATCAGAGTTGGTAGTCATTACATATCATGTCCTCGTTGTCTATTTCTATCCCAGGATTGTTTGCATGTCAGCATCCCTGAAAGTATCATGTGTAGTTTATTGTTTCTGAAAGGCATCGTTGGCTCTTACTGTCATGGCAAAGGAGGAGAAAGAATTAGGCTTGTCTGTTACTGATTAGCCCTACAAAAATAAGAGGGTTGCAGTGGTGAAGAAAAGAAATACAATAGAGTTTTCTCCAGAAATATGTGTATGTTTTGAAAACAACTGCTAGAATGATTAATTGTCACTAAGGACACAGACAAAAATAAGATCTTTGAAAAGATGTAGACTGGAATTCCAGAAAACTTTCTCCCCTGTAACTTTAAGAAGTAATAATTACAGGAGTTCTTCTTTGTTATTAAGGTTTCTTTCATTTCAGGATTATGGGTTTTCTAAAAGGTTGATGTTGAGCAACTTGCCAAAGGTCACTGAAAGCTTCATGAGTAGAACTTTTCATCTCAGGATGTCTGATTCAGAAATCCCTGATCTAAACTCTCAAAGTCATTGCTTCTCCAGTTTTACCCCTTATGGAAATGTCTTCTAGGATTTATTGGGACTATCTAAAAATGAAATAAGGGTCTGTTATGCTAAGAAATAAATATGCTATTTTAGGCATTGGTTTAGGAGTCCAAAATAGTAATTCTTTTCTACTCAATTTGTTTCCCTTGATCTTTCCTTTCAATTATCTCCTCATATGGCCTCCCAGCTTTTTTGTGGCCTTGCCTGTCACTCAGAGTGATCAATCCCCTTTCATATTGCTTTTGACTGATGGCCAACAAAAGGTATTTTCACTGACATGAGAAAAAACATTACCAGACAACAAAGAGGATAATGATAGCTAGTTCCCAAAGTATAACTATAACAATTTCACTGTGTTTTCCTCCACAGAGCAGCTGCTCAGCCAGCTGGTTACTTTCCCCCTCTGGTAATGAATTACACTCATGATTTGAGATTATTATGTCTTGCTGGGTAGCAAGAGCCAATTTAGGTTGAGCTGATCTGGCACTATTACCTGTTTCTGCTAGCTGCTCCTCTCCATGCTAGTCATTCCCGCTAGTTCTCACTCCTCCTTCTGGCAGCTCTACCTGACTCCATGCCACAAACTCCTTTACCCTATCCCTGCTCCATAGGGCTGTGCTCTCCAGCAGCTCCTTGCTCTGTTTGCATGTCCTGTTGGCAGTGCCTGGTTTCTGTAGCTGCCTCACCAAACCAACTTGACTGAACAGTTCTAGTATTTCTGACCTTGGAAGAG
This sequence comes from Oxyruncus cristatus, assembly GCA_013399855.1. Taxonomy (NCBI): domain Eukaryota; kingdom Metazoa; phylum Chordata; class Aves; order Passeriformes; family Cotingidae; genus Oxyruncus; species Oxyruncus cristatus. Next base: position 3,346,943 of record VXAY01005475.1, read on the forward strand.
AGGTTGTGCACTATTTTGGACTAAACAGAGTGTTTTAGCTCACAGGAGACTTTTAGGCGACTTCTTTTGTTTCATATTCCTCATAGGGAACTCCTACTTACAAAGCTTCTTGCTTGTTTTTAAAAGCTGTAACCTGGATCGTGGTTCTGGAAGCTATTGCCTGGGCTGGGGTAACCCTTCAGGCACATTTAGACAGAGTGGGTTGGCCCAAACCCCTGTATTCTGTTACAGCTATAAACTTCTTTTATGTTATGCTACGGTTCCCTTTTAACAGAAATGTCTTTCAAATGTGAAAACACACAAACCAAACATATTTCAGGCCTGTCCGTTGGTCTTTCACCTTTCTACTCCCTTTGTTTTGATAGGTCTTGACTTGTCTCTTTCCTGCCTTTTGAATTTTTTCAGATGGAATGTGTATTGAGGGACAGAGAAAATGATTTTTTTTTCTTTTTTTTGCTTCAGTAACATATAAAACTTTCTGACCTTGAGACAAATCCCTTCCCAAATAAGAAGGAAAAGTTGTGGGGGAGGGAAATCACAAAATGAACCCTTTTTTCTATTATTATTTTCCCTTTCCCTCCAACAAAAAGTAACTTTACGCAATCAAAATGTATTTTGGGTGTTGTTACTGCTTGCTTACCTCCACAGGATTTCAAAGTGTACATGGGGACAGGAAACAAGAAGAAAAGGAAGTTTGGGATGATGGGATGCCATATCCTGGGAGCCACTGAGCTAGGACAAAAACAAGAAAGAAAGCAGTTTTTCACAGAAAACTTCATTTTGGAGAAAACTGAGCTTTTCTTTAAAAAGGTGCAATTAAGGAAAGTTCCCAAACATTTCCGCCCTTCATTCTCTCCGTGACTCTCACTCCTGGAGTCATTTAGGTGGCTCCTCTTTTCTCTTGAACAGCTCAAGGTTGCTGCTTGCTGAAGGGGCTTTTCATAAGCCTGATCTGCTTGCACATATATTCTAGTTTATTATTGCATTACTAATCTGCCACAGGACTCTGGGGTCACTATCAATTCATTTGCCTCCTACAAACAGCTCCTCGTTGCTGTTATCCGTGGCCTCCTTTGGTGAATCTGTGAGGTCACTGGCCTTTCACCCTTAGAAAGCCCCACAGGGGCTGTGACATGTGGAAGAATCAGCCACAGATACACAGTGATGCAAACATCCTGGGCTGTTTAGCTCAGCTCTGCTGTGTCCTGCATACCGAGCCCTGGCTCAGCATGGGGTCTGTGTGCTACATACAGAGCTTCTCACACACCACAGTAACTCAGCCCTTTCCCCACTTACTTGCAGTACTGAACTGTGACTTTTTTGCCCTGGACACCCTGTGTCAAGCACAGCTGGTTTGCCCGAGCAGGGATTGACAGACAGGCAGCATAAGCAGAAGAGATGCTGCAGTGGCCCTACAGCTGGAGAAAAACTGGGGTGCAGGCTGGAATCCCTGGGCAGGACCCAGTGTCAGGGGAGCACTGCCAGCAGGTCGGACACAGCCTTGCACTGCATTCCTTTCTCCCTGCACACAGTCTGACACACATACGCTGGGAGATAAAATGTTTGGGACATCTGGCTCTTTATTTAAAAGACAAGAGATCCTAGAAAACTCCCTGATGAAGAATATCCACTCCTTTTATCCTTGTTCTCCTTCTTCTCCTTTCCCACATGGTTTGCACTCTTGTATTTTGCCTCTTGTCTCTAATTAGGTCAGAGTCCTATGGAGAAAGGTTATGTTTTCTTAGCTGTTGGCATGAGGCTCAGCCCCAAAGGGCTCTGTTCCTGGCAGGGCTTTTTAAGACTTCTGCAGTGCTGTGCCATCCTGGTGACGTTTTTTGTAGTGCTACGAGACTCTGTACCAAGACTCATTTGTCCCAGTTGGGATTTGTTCTCTTACTAAACCTGTCTCTGCTGTGTGCTGTGACTGTAAGCCTTGTTAAACCAGGATGATTAAATCATCTGCTCCCAGTAGTAACCCAAAGCAGTGCTTTATTTAATATCTTGGTCTGTCAGCAGTTTTCCTCTGTGGTGGAGACAATTCAAGCACAGTGGGGAGTGCCTGTGTAGGGCCCGGAGCATAGTGCTTGCATTAGAGACTACTCTGTTGTAAAGCTCATCCTTCCTTTATCAGTCCTTTCTAATTGTTACTTACCTTTAAATATCTTGTTTAAACCAGTAACAATTGAGGTGGGTTGATACTATCAAAATGTTCATTTAGTGACAGAAGTAATGATATCGTTATCTTAGTTTGACATTTATCTATCAGTAATTTCTTTCTTTGTTTTGATAACTGAGGCACTGCAAGGGACCATAAAGCAAATCAGGGTTGGAACTGTGAAGAACAGTTGTGTTTTTCTGAATCTTTATCCACTCTATTAGTTTTGTTTTGTTTCTTCTCTTGAAGACCACAGGCACATGTGTCATTGGCAGAGTTAAAATCAATAGTTTTATTTACATATTTGAAGATAATGTACTTTTTTAAAGAGCTCATGTAGCTCCTCTTTTCCCTCCTATGTGCCTGTTGTATTTCAAGGGGTCCTTTTACATTTTGGATCCTCCCGCTGAGAAAAAACCTGAAGCAAGCAAATGCAAGGAAAATACTTCACAAGCCACAAAGGGCCACACTTTGAAATGCACAGATTTCTCTGTAGGTTCAGAAAGCTTTTCCTCACAAACATGAAAATCAACACTGTGATGCTGTGTTCACAAACATGAAAATTAGCTGTCATCATAGATGTCATTAGTAACAACAACTTGGAGGTCAAGACCTTAGAAATCTAAATCAGCTGGGTCCTGAATGTGTATCTTCTTACTATCAGGTCTGCAAATGCTGTTTTTCTGTCAGTGTGGTGCTAGGGAAGCAAAACTTAGTAAACTAAGTTACTAGTTTACTTAGTTGTTAGAGGTAGGAGGAAAGACAAGATGCTAAATAATTATTTGAAGAATTGATAAAGTCCCTAGTATAGATGGTCACAGCAGAGTCTGAGCATTAACTCAGCATACAAGAGGTTTCTAACAATTAGGCTATTGTTTCATCTCTTGGTACTGAAGAGCTGTAGGGATCCCCTATGTAAGTGCACTTGAGGAGGGAACTGGGCCAGACATTGAGCATGCTCAGGTATTTCTATTCCTGGGAACTTCAAAGCATAAACTAAAGTGATGGGAGCAACCATAACTGAAAATGAAATGGAGGCTTGTTTGAGTCAAAATTCAAGAGCTTTGCAGGTTGCCTTTTCTTCAGTGCTTACCCTGCGTGGGACAATGTTCTTCCCATCCTCTTAAGCTATGAGAGACCTGGGATATTCTTTCAGAAAACTCTGATTATGACCAAGCAAACAGCCCAGATGGGGAGACCCAGACCTAAGACTAGATCTGGCCCCAGCTCTGCCTGACCCAGCAGTCGTGCCCTGTAAAACTGATCTGAAAGGACAAACACGGGACAAGAAAGGGAGAACTGGGGAAAATGTATTAGCCTCAGAAGGATCAAAATCACTGTTCTAATGCTACAGACAGCAACAACCAAAACCTTCTATGTGTCCTAGGTAAGAAAATGCTTCTGAATATTATTGTTGGTAAGAGACTGACAGATTTGATGAGTTGTATTGCTGAGTGATCACACTACAGCCAAGTGCCAGGTTGATTCCCAAGAGCTGAAGAAAAGACTCACAAAGAGCAACACCAGCAGCATAAATGCAAAAGAAGTATTCTACCTGCCAGCATCAAGAAGCTTCATGCAGAGCGCAGCAGCATCTTTCTATGCTGATGCAGAACACACTTTCTGTGTCTTGTACAGAAGGAACATGCACAAATGTGGTTATTTATAGCTTCTCCACCCACAGTCAGCTTTGAAATTTGCTCTATAAGAAGTTCAGCATTTAAAGAATACAACAAGGTTTTTAACCTGAAGATCTTTTCTTTTGATTTCCTTTAAAACAATATTCTGGGAACATTAGTAGCAATCCAGGCATTAAGGAAGAAACATTAGTTCTTCATTTGTCTGTCTATTGTTCTCTTACTTGGAATGTTTTTAGAGGGGTAGTTGCCAAATTTTGTGAAGTAAAATATTTAATCAAGAAAATGAAAGATAAGTGGGATACATTTGATAAATGTGAACTTTGCCAAAGGAAAGCAATGTTAAGTTGAAAGAAGTTCTTTCTCAGGGTAGGAGAGGCATGTGTATATTCCCACTCCCTTTTGGGAGTGCATCCTAGAGGCTGGGGCTGTGTGACCTCAGCCAGTGCCCAGAGGAAACGGACAAGTCCTGCTGTGACAATGCCCAGGCTACACCCAGCCAGCTCTGCCAGAGCCCTGAATGGAACGTGCTGTTTCCCAGAGAGACATAACGAAATCCTACATCTTCCTAATTACTAGATCTGGGATGAACTCTTTTCCTTATATGAAGGTGGATGGGACTCCAACCCATTGTATTCTTACTAATCTCCAAATGTGAATCTGTTTCAAACCATCATGATATGTTTACAGATGTAAAGAACTGTACAAGGACATAACAGCCATCTGCAGAAAGCAGACACAAGGTTGTTTTTGCCATATAAGCCTGTGCAAAGGTAATGAGTTAAGGTGGAGTGGGAGGCAGTGGGTACCTCATCATGGCATGAAGTGAGCAGCTGTGGTGCTCATGGGAGGGTGGCATATCTGGGAGCAGACAAGTAATTCTGACTGTTGTCCAGGTTTATAGGTCTACAATAATGTGAAAGTTCTTGGAGGTGGGTGGGGAATGGAAAAGCACTGCTGCAGCAGGTTGCCATCAACTTTTGAGCCTCTGCTAGGGAAGCTGAGAACAGTCTTGTTGGTGCACAGGCCATTGCTATGGAAGATATTTAGGATGGTTTCACTTAGTCATACTCTGGAGCTCTTTCATAACTATTTTGCATACTTTTGTAATAGAAGCTTCTAAGAAGGTGGTGCCTGGGGGAATTGTTATTCTGCAGAGATTTTCACTGCAGAAGCTGTTGATGAACAAGGATCCTGCTGCAGGCTGTCTTGTCTGGATAAACTCCTACAGTCCTGTTTCCAGATGGGCTTGTAGGATATCTGTAGGTGCTAGAAGCAGTGAGAAGTATGAATAAGACGATATGCTTGTATTTTTGCATATTTAGGACTTCTCTGACACTCTTCTGGACCCACTTGTCTCAGTAGTTGTATAATTTACTCAAATGTGTTCACTAATATCAGCTGTGCTTCACAAGGCTGTCCCGACTGCAAAGAACAGAACGTGGATGTTCTGCTTTTCACAGACTAGTGGGGTTTTTAACTACAGAGGTTAGATTTTTGTTGTTAAAATGAGAAATTGTGCAGAGGTGAAACTTTCACATAATGTCCAGAAAGCTCATAAAAACACCTACAATCTGACCTCATGGGGACTTCTTTTTTTGGTTGAATGTAGACAAAGGAATAAAGGAAGGGGTTTTAAATGTTTTAATTGGCTCTGTATTTAATTCCGCTCATTAATTTAGTTGCAGTATGCAACAAAATACTGATAGGTCTGTAAGGTTGTTTTTCCCTACAAGGGTAAATGGGACTGCATGTTTTTTCTTTTGAAAAGACCTCTTTAATTATGTGGTGTTATTTGGAATAGCTACAATTAAAGAGCAAAAGCAGGGAGTGATTAAAAAATCATACTTAATAGCAGCTGCATTAGTTCCCTGACTTTGGAAAGAGACCCAGGCACAGTTGAGTACATACATACCACACGGAGGACTTGTGGTGAAAAGGAAAGGCAAAATGGTGGTAAAAAAATTTTGTCTGACTTCAGGGAACATTGTCTGTTGTAACATTTTAAGAGAGATCCTCCGTGAGAAAAGATTAAAGAGGCATCAAAATTCATCCTTCTTGTCCAGTCTTCCACCTTGAAACAAACAAACACACCCAATAAAACCCCTGAAACCTCTGACTGCGTGTCTGGTGACAGTGGGATATACCACCTCTCAAGCCAGTTTGAAAGAAGTGACTTATTACGTAATGTCTGAGCTGAATTAAATGCAGAAGAACTTGGTAGGTTGTCTATATTATTTTCTGAAGATGAATTAGTCATTACCAGTGGACAGATTAAGCTATGGTATTTCAGGATTTATAGGTATATGGTCAGCAATTAGGCAATTATACCTTAGAACTTCTGGAGCAGCTTACACCTGATTTTAAAGCCCTGCCTTTCAGTAGATTGCCTGTTCATTTTTGCACAGCTGCCATGATGTTGCTTAGTATTTATAATATTTCAGTATGTTCCTGCATTGGAAAAAGTTCCTAGAATCCCCAACCAAATTTGGAGCCACGTATTGCCAGAGGCTGCAAAAACTTAAAGGCAGCTTTCACTTCAAGCACTTCCTCTTTCAGCCTTGCTTACTTCATCTGTAAATTTGGTTAATGTCATTTCAGAAACAAGAATGGAGGCAGGGACGTTGAATCATTTGCTGAACTGCAGTGCTGGGCATTGAAGCAAATCATTCCAATTCCAGTCTGCTTTAGATATGAAATTCTTGTTGCTTTTTTTTGCTTATTTCTTAAAACTTGCATGATTTGATGTGTTTAACCAAAGAGGGTGAACACAGTAAGGCACAGTTCCCTGCCGCTGCCGCTGAACTGCATCACCCTGGCTGTATCTGCATGGGTGTGCACTTACCTGCATTAACCTGTGCAGCCTGGGACGGGCTGTCATATGAACTACATATGTCCAGGAGGAAAACAGAACACGGTGTGTGTCCAGAGACTCAGGTTCTGCTGGATGCGTGAGTAGTCCCTGCCTTTTAACTCGACAAACGTGGGCTCTCTGATCCACGTTAGCTGAAGGCAGTTGAAACTTTGTGGTGGCTTTTGGTGAGAACGGGGTCTGAGTTACAGACTCATATATAGATGCCCCTGAAAATAAGAAGAATTTCACGGGAGCCAAAGATGATGTTTCTGGTTTAAACATGAGGTGTGATCCCCATCTTTAAAAAATCTGTCAAAAATACTTTGCTGTGCCACCAGCATAAATTTATAATGAAGAAAGAAGTGAAAAGGGAGCTCAGTTTTTATTATGAGGTAAAAATCCACAAATGAGAATGGCTGAGTTTTGTTTTGGGTCCTATTATAAACCATTAATAATAGCAGGAAAACCCAGAGGATAAGTTCCTTTGTATTTTGGTGTATTTTTCTCAGCTAGACCTTTAGTTGACATTACCCTGCTGTGACAGGGCCAGGGATAGGAGGGAAAAGGAGTCTATTTTCAGCAATGGTTTGTAATACAAAAAGAAACTGATTTAAATCAGACTTTGTATGCATTTTCTTCATTACAGGGGATTAGGTCTTATTAAGTTTCTTTGAGTTGTTGTGGTTTTGGGGGGATTTTTCGTTTTGTTTTTCTTCCAATTCTCTGTGTTAGTTCTGTATTCCCTGATGCTGCTGCTGACACCAAGTTCTCCCGGAGGGCCGGGTGGAAGGCCGGGGATTGGGCTGGTCATGCCAGCCTGCACAGAGTAACATTGTCTGGGAGATGGAATTGGAATGGATTGAAGTTGACAATACCACCCTAACTACTGCCTCACTCAGATTCAGTGGTCTCCCTGGCAAATGTGCAAATTATCACTTAGAGGCCCTTTTACCTCCCAATAAGGGAATGGTTCATGGGTATCCTGAGAGCACATCTGCATTGAACTGTGTTGCTCGTAAATGCATGTAGGATGTGTAGCTTCTAGTTCTTCTACTGGAAGAAAATGAAGTACCTTCAGCCAAGAGATTCTCTGTCTTATATTTCGAGGATCTAGTAGAGTCAGGAAGTGTTACTTGCTAGTCTTGTACAATCTTGAAGGACTTTGACAGAAAAGATTGGATTTTGTTGCTGTGGAGTGTAACAAAACATTTACAATAAGCTTTGGATGTAAAGTATGATCTGAAACACGAACCTGTGAACTGCACTTCCTGGTTACAAAAAGCAGGCTTGGCAAAAGCAGAGCTTCTGGAATGGGAGGTTTCAGACATGCAAGGCCTTGGAGTTACTGAGCATTCATAGTAGTAGCTACAGAGAAGGTAAAGATAAGGTTTGATTCCTGTGAGTGGAAATAGTGATGAGACTATAAAACTACAAGTTTTGAAGTGCCAAATGAATTCCTGGTATCACACCAGAATTTAGTTATCCCATAGTATCTCAAGAGCAAGCAATAAAGTGCTCGTGATGGCAGCTTGATACTGCTTGGCTTCCTTTCACTGGCATAAGCCTAGCAGATTTTAGAGGCTCTGTTCATGTGTTTGAAGTTAGGCAATGCTTATGCACCTATTCGAAATGATGCCTCATTTAAAACTGAATAAATTGGGTGGAATTGCTCTGGAATTTATTACAACTCTGTTACCAAAGAGTTAAACTAACCCCTTTGAGCTATGCCAGGTTTGTGCTGTTTTGAGATCAAGATCTAACTCTTTACTGCTTAAAGTGTAAAATGTTATAACATTTTCAGTTTTCAGAGTAGCCTAGTTGTAAGAGTCACTATGGCAAAACAGTGGGGCTTAGAGTTACAAAGATTAATGATTCCCATGGCCGAGGCTCTTCAATGGGTCATCTCACTCAGGAAATGGAACTGTTCAACACAGGCCTGGGTCAAATGCAGATGTCGGGGTGCTCTGTCACTGCTAACACAACAAACTGCATCTTAATCACCAGCTTACACTTCTCATCTCCTCCTGTAGGACGAGGGCAGGGGTCAGCGACTGGTATATTTGAGCAAGCCTCAGTGTTCAGGCTGCTCAGGGAGTCACCATCCCTGAAGGTGTTTAAACAATGTGTAGATGTCTTGGGAACATACTTTAGTGCTGGGTTAGTGGTTGGAGTCAATGATCCTAAAGTTCCTTTCCAACCTTAATGATTCTGTGATTCATATCCAAGTTATTCTGATTTCATATTCATTCATTTATTCTAAAAGATATACAGTTTAAAAGATGTGAAAATGCTGAAATTTTTCAACTAACTTCAACAATAGAAGTAGTTCCTTAGAGTCATGGATTTACAACTTCATTCAAGTTTTGTATTCATGTAAAATGGGTGCAGATCATGGGGACTTGCTTGGAAAGAGTTGTTTCTTAAGGAGGTTTTAATTTAAATCAGATAAATATATGAGACGTTTCTTATTTTTCATGTTTACTGATTAGGAAAGATACGTACAGAACGACTTCATTTTCACGGAGCTGTGTTAAAAAGTCTGCCCTTTAAAAATAGTGCCCTGTTGCTTTTTCTTTTTTTATTTAAAAATCAAATTAACTTTTTTAAAGTTATTAAAAGACTTGACCTTAACTGCACTAATGCAATCATCTTGCCAGATTCCCATCATACAAATTAGCCTAGAGGAAGAGCAATTATCATCCCAGAACCTTGCTTAATTATTGCCTGATTGCTTCCTCAAGCTTTTCCCTTTAAAACCAGTCTTCCATTTCTTTCTTCCCATGTTTTCCTATGTTATCCCATACAGTCACCATTCCCTGCAAATGGACTGACAAGAAGGTTTTTCCCTGACCTCACCTGGGCCATATTTATTTTGCCAGCTTAGGTGTGCCGTGGATCTCAGACTTCCCATAGGCAGAATTTCAGTTGCCAGCAAAAAGGAGTGTGGAGAGGGCTCTGGAAGTGTTTCTGTTCAAAGCACCTGCCTCCCAGTGCTGTGCTCAGATGAAGCCTGTCTGAATTGCCACTATTATTATTTTTGCAGTTCCACAGATCATTCTAAAGGGACAGTTATGGCTATTCTTCCTGCAGGTAGCATTTTGAATCTCGTGGTTATCCAGCCATATAATGACTGTAATAGCCAGCACACTCAGCCTGCTGTAACTGTGCTGAGTTTTATTTAATTTTCTTGGTGACCTGGGTTTGCTGTTTATTTTGTCGGGTGTGTAATTGTGCCCCTAAGGAGATAAGGGGGACAGAACATGCACATCATGATAGAAAGAAAGGACTGCTTCTACTACTTTTAATCTTAAACAAACTGAAAAAAAAAAGAATAAAAAAAAAAGAGAGAGATTAACATCTTTTTAGCACATGTGTGTGTCCTGCAGTGTTCCCACCAGTATACATTGCTGACATCAGCTGGGCTTCTTGAGTATTTGGTTTGTGTTTTGCTTCTGTTACAGGCTCCCAGCAAACAGTCATGCTTTTGAGCCTGATGCGGTATCCATTTTTGGTAGCTGGAAATCAAACACAGTATTAGAAATCTCTACCTGGGAAAGAAAGGGAGACACCTTCTCACCTCCTAGCCTCGCATGCACACTTTCTGCAGTCCCATGCTAGTTACTATCAGAGTAAATGGGGCAGCTCATTTATTTCCTCCCATGGACATCCTATGGGAGTGGGCAGAGGAACAGCAGAAACAGCTATCCCAGTGAACTCGCCTGTAGTGTTGGGATCAGTACGGGGTGGGATGGGAATTTGCCACAGCTTAAGGTAAAATACCAAGCCTCGTATCCTCCCATCCTTTCAGAAGCTGTCTGTGAGTTATGATGCTTCCTAGGTGATTCCAGGGACAGCTGCAACCATGCTTGGAGATGTATCTTGAAGTTTGAAGTCAGTTATGTTTTTACTGATGCAGGATTATCTAATGGACAGCAGCCTGGGCTGGAAAATGCTGCCTACATGGGGAGTGTGTCCACAGAGCAGTGGTTAGCCTGGATTCAAATTGCAGTCAGGCAGGATCAGGCTTTCCTGTGCTAGGAGCTGCCAAGTAGGAGGGAGGTCCTGGCCCCTGTCTCAAGTAGCTTTCAAACTAGTGTGAGTACAGTAGTAAATATATACTAGAAAGAGAGCTGGAATATACTCGAGTTAAAAAATAAATGTTATGTTTCAAGAAACACCTCAGATGATGGATCTGTAGCACAATATTTTAATTCCGAAGAACTCATGACTTACAGCCTTTTCCTAGGTGGAAAAAAACCAGCTTAGCAATAAAGGACAATTAGGAAATGTCATGGTTTAGCCCATCCCCCTCAGTTTTAGGGTAGAAGATGGTTAGTTCCAGGTGAAATTCCGGCTAGGTAGCCAATTAGAGACTTCTGTGACGTCTCTACGAATTACATAATTTAACTCAAACCGGAAAAGAAGGGTTGTTGTCGTTGTTGTAGTTGTGTGTGGGGCAGAAGGAACTCGGAGCCATGATGTAAGTGAGGCGGCGAGGCCTCCCCGAGTGGGGGGCCAGAGCCCTCCGCCCCTGGCCTTGGGCCAGGGGCAGGCATGGCACCGAAGCCTCCGGCTGAAGCAGATAGCAGAGTGGAGAAGAAACTCCAAAGAAAAACTGCTCAGCTGAGACAGAAGGAGTTCCAGCCCCGAGAGGAGCGGCAGAAAGCAAGAGATAACAATGCAGCTGCCAAGGTCGGTGGAGAAAGCGCAGAGGTNCCAAGTAGGAGGGAGGTCCTGGCCCCTGTCTCAAGTAGCTTTCAAACTAGTGTGAGTACAGTAGTAAATATATACTAGAAAGAGAGCTGGAATATACTCGAGTTAAAAAATAAATGTTATGTTTCAAGAAACACCTCAGATGATGGATCTGTAGCACAATATTTTAATTCCGAAGAACTCATGACTTACAGCCTTTTCCTAGGTGGAAAAAAACCAGCTTAGCAATAAAGGACAATTAGGAAATTTAAAGATGCAATTTGGAAAACACTCTTAACTGAATTTTTAATGGCGTCTTCAAGCTCCTTCAGTTTTTAAGTAGTAATTAAATTATTTGAACTAAGGTACTGTAACTTCAGTGGCTAACTGTATCTCAAGATGTTCATTTTCAGCAGTAGAGTAAGTTACACAGTCTGTGCTCTCAATTAAAATGTTAAATGTTTATCTTGAATTATGACAGAGTTATGCTGTTCTGAAGACATTTCCTCTCTTCAGAGTAAGGGAGAATTTCTCCAAATTCGCTGACACGTAAATGTTTACAAGTGCTGGTGATTTCAGGTTTAACTGTGACCTTTCAGAGTTGTTACTGTATTTGCCACAGATTAATTGCTTAACATTTCTCATTGTTTGCACTGCAGAGTAAGTGCTTTGTGTCTGTCCAGATTTATGTTCTTGCTGTTGCTTTCCTCACTGTTATTCCATATATCAGTTATTCCATACCTCAGCTCCTCACTGAGAGCAAACTTTCTGTGCCTTGTGTGATGGAAATAAAGATGTGATATTTCTCTGTGTTCGCAAATTATTGTGAGCTTATTGGATGCAAGTGCTTTATATAAGGAAAAACATATTGTTTTTTAGCACATTAGTAAATGTGCTGAGAATTCTTTTGTTAATTAGGGCTCTCAGATTATTAGAACCTCATCCTAATATCCTGTCTTTTGCCAGCTTTCTGGGACACCTCAGCAATTCACTTAGTCTTTATATAAATATATGCGTGTGTGTGTATATATATATTTCCCCTCCTTTTATTCAAAATGAAATTATAACACTTATGTATTTCACAAGATGGTTGTGAAAACAAATTCATTGAAGACTGGAGTGGTCAGATATGTTAACATGGTTTTCCAAGACACAGAACATGCTATTAAAAAGTTATTCTCTAAGAGTAATTATTTATAGTCATTTCTCAAGGGAATTGCAGTAGAAAAAAAGACGTAATAGGACAATTTAAACCACAACTTTTTGGAAGAGAAAGAAGGGCATGTGAAATCTGAGACGTGGCACTCTAAGCAGGGAAATGACATAGGAAAGAAGTAATCAAATAGGGTGTCACAGCAAGTGTCTTTAGTGGATGATTTCTAGATTTTTTTTTTTTATTTTGTCTCACAAGGATTTGATTTATTAAGTAGATATACAATTTTGATACCTCGAGGGGTATTTTATATCTAATTTTATAAATTAAAAATTTGGAAACTTAATCAATACCTTCCTAGATAACTTTGGAGGGAAGCTTTCATGGTAGAGCGATGTCAGGCAGTATGGAATAACTTCCCAAGTGCAACATTAGACAGGAGTTGCCAGCTCTTGGATGAGTCCTGGAACAAAGGTTATTTTATCACTTTGTTTGTTTTTTGGCGTTGTTGTTGTTGTTGTTGTTGTTGAAAGCAAAGTATCCATATTTCGGCCAGTACTCTGGTCTAGATTCATTGTCTTCATTTTCATCATTGTTAAAAGTGGGTATCATGTGTTTTATTTATTACTCTGAATTGAGGCATGCAACAAAACATCTGTTTATAAAATTGAAGAGTCAATCCCTGTCAACGGTCACCTAAAAGTGACTAAAACAGGCCAGTATAATGTTGGTTGGGATAAAAAATTCTATCATTATGTAATTACTACTTCAGTGCTATAAGCATGAAAAAGTTCCTGGAATAGTTTCCTGTAGTTACAGTGTGTGGCTATCAATTATTAATAAACAGAAAGCCCATACTGCATACTAATTTAATATGAAACATTGTTTAAAGTAAAGCCATTTGCCATTTAAAAAATTATATTAGATGAGTTTTTTTCCGAACTTGAATTTGGATCTTGTTCCATTTCTAATAGAGAAGCCGAAAACTACTGACGGGAGGAAAGAGGGTGTTAATGGAATTATTCACAGACTCTTCATGACACAGTTGCTAGAAGGCTACCCTCCAATAATTGTTATTACAAGTTATACAGAGATTCCTGGTCAAAAATATATTGCAGAAAAGCTCTTAGCAGACCAGTTGGCACATGGCTGTCAAATGGTTTGAAGGAATGTACTTGGGATTCTCTACCAAGAGCAAATGGGAGACAAACTGATCAGAGAAAGGGAAGCAGGAGGTAATGACTGAACTGCCAACACATCTGGTCCTGCTTCCTCATACCCACAGAGTAACTTGTGCCAAATATGTGTTGTCCCTGAAGGACATAAAATGCTTTGATACCCCATTTTGTGTAATTGTTTGTACTCCGTGGATGAAAAATATGTTTTTGTAAGCACAGAGAATTAATTAAAAAATGGATTTCCCTGCAAAAAAAATAGGGTTGGAACCTAAGTATATGCGTATAAAGCTTTGTTTGTACTTAGAGCTTCCTATAAAAACATGCTTGGGATCTACACTACAGAAAATGCTGAGAGCCCAGGTGGTTTAGACTCTGTACAACCAAGCCATGAAATAGTTTTACTTGCCTGAAATAATAATTAAAAAATAATCACATCTTCCATTTTTCTAGTCTTAGGTTTCTGGGATTAATCAGTAATTTCCATGGTAGTATCACTATCCTGGGGGTGCTTGCAGTGTCTTATCCCTTGTGTGACAGAAATCCCAGCTGTTGTCTCCTAGTGCATCGGCATCAGTAGCAGTGAGGACCCACAGCTCACTGTGAGTGCAGAGCTCCTCGCTGGATGAAGTCCTAGCTGCTGTTACAGAAATACCAGGGCCGATCTAGTGCTATTTATTCCCTCAGCGTCTGTGTATTGCGAAAGGGATGTAGAAAATGTGGCCATCACCTCCTGAAATTTTCCAAGCTTAAATGGTCAAATAGTTTTTTTTCCAGCTTGCAGTAGACCCCAAACAGGTTTGACCTAAATTTTACTGCCAGTGTTATTGTGAGAAGAAACTCCACATGGATAGTGCACATAGAAATTACCCATTTTTAAAAGAAAATCCTCTTTAACTCTCGGAATATCAGATTTGTCACTGTACTTTTCCGTAAGGATCAGTAACATTTGGAACTCAAAACCCAAAAGACTTGGAGGGTGCACACTGTCAATATTTTATGGCCTGCAGTGAAGGTTTCTTAGCCTTTTCATTCCATTTTCTCTGATAATGCTTTCTCCTCACATAAAAACAGATTTTAATTGATCCTTCTGCCACGCTTTTGTGCTCACTCTCACACTGACATGTGAAATCAGTTATTGCTGTTTTTCAGTTTACTCAAGGAGCTCTTCAGAGGAGGGTACTTCCTGTAAAAGATTCCAGATTTCTGATTCCCATTCCCCAAAATTCATTTATGTGAAAGTAAATATTTAATATCTGCCAGGCTGAAATAACTAAGCTACACTTCAAAATAAATTGAATAGTAAAAATTCAATAAACCTAATTTACAGTAGCATCTATAAACATTTATCTTCTGTGTAGTGGAAAGGACTTTGACGGATCTCCATGTGTTCAGCCACAGCAAGCAGAAAGCATTCCTCTGTGGCTGTTTTATCCTCACCCTCACAGGGCTTCTCTGTGCTGCTGAGACAGGAGAGCTAACTGGATGTTCTTCTTTTTTGGCAGGTGCTGGACTGGATTGAAAATCACGGGGAAGCCTTTCTGAGCAAACACACAGGCGTGGGGAAGTCCCTACACAGAGCGCGTGCGCTGCAGAAAAGACATGATGATTTTGAAGAGGTAGCACAGGTAAGAGTCTAAACTGGAGGCTTCTGCTGTCTGGAGTGATTTTTGTTACTCCTTCTGTATACTGAGAAAAAGCTATTGCTCTGTTGGGTCATGCTGCTCACTTCAAACGTTTGGAGCTGAGCAGGATCCTGTCTCCAGGGTTTGGAATTCAGCATGCACACTGCAGAGCACGGCAGCGGCAGGAGTTACCATCAGAAAATCACCACATTGGGTCGATGAAAGGTCCCAAAGCCCATGAGAAATTGCAAGCAGTTTACAGGAAAGCAACACAAAATGTTGGGACACAGAGGAGAGTGGTTTATGAGAGAGAGTGATTAAAAAAATCAGTTGTAACTCCTGCAGTGGAGACTGAGGGTCTTGATCATAGCGTGGGAAGCAGCACTTAGCCAAGAAGTAGGGGAAACATGAGAGTGTATTTGCAGTGAGGGCAACTACCCTTCCACTCCTTCTGAGAGTACAGTGTATTATGTGGAAAGGAAGTTTTACTTCTTTTGCAATGAGGCAATTGGGACAGGTAGACCTTCCTTCCTTCCTTCCTCCCTCTCTCCCTCCCTTCCTTCCTTCCTTTCTTTTTTCTGTCTGTCCATCCTATTTTTCTCTAAGTATCCATAGCCAGAAATTATCCAGTCTCAGGTCTGGCTGTCAGATTGTGTTACAACATTTTGGCTTAGATTTGAAGCATCCTCTATCTTTAATTGATAATCTGTACAGGTACTTCTGCTTTGGGTATTTCCATTAAAATCCTGATTGATCTCTGTAAAGCAGAATGTATCAAATGCTTTGTCTTGCTGATGCACATGAGGCAGGTTGTTGCTCAAATGTTTCACTGTGTCTTAAGACAAAAATGTACTAGACTTTAGTTTTGGTTTTCTGCCGAACCATTCCCATGTGGTGGCCTAGTTTAGTTTAAGATATTTCCAGAAATAGGGACATGCCTCTTTCACTGTTTCATCAAGGAAAATATTTCACTGCCTGATGGCAGCTACTGACTAGATATTTATTTTTTCTCCTCTCCCTCATATTCAATTTATATTTTTCTCACTTTTTTGTTTTCTATCATTCCCTTGTTTATATCCCTTTGGTCTTATTTATCTCTCTTAAGGAAATAAATGCCAGGAAGAGGGATGAATTTATAACCCTGAAATATCTGTATAATGTTGGCGTGTCTTCTCTTATGTGCCTCTTAACCATATTAAACATATTTAATTCTGCTAGTGTGTTCTCATTCACCAATCCCTTAGATGTCTTTTCTTATCTATGTTGCTGGAAATTCAGATTACCAACATTCTTCTTTAAATTAGATGTTCAGCTCTTGATGGAGTATCCAATTGCATGGCTTGCTAATGAACTTTGGTGTTACCTTGCAGCTGTGATGGGAAATCTTTACATACCATTGACAAATCACACAGCCTGAGAGCAGCAGTTCTAGATTGCTGGGTTTCTAAAATTTCATGGGACCACCTGTGGATTTAAGCCTTCTGGTAACAGGCTTGAAATTCTAAAAATTTAAATCTGCAAATTTATTAAAATGGACCTGAGGCTGGAGGTTGCAAACCATGGCTCTACAAGGCCTCATCCGGTGTGAGGTTTCCTGGTGTGAGGTTTCATCCTGAAATCAGCATTAGATGCCTCTTCAGAGTATGTGCTTGAGTCAGCTGTTACTGGATACCATCCTGGGCTAACAAATGAAAGTGAAGATCATGCAATATAAAGGAGCTGAAACTTTATGTCCTTTGTGGCATTAATATTTTCCAAATCTCCCTCCTCTGATACATTAGCTTCATAACTTCAGTTACATCTCTTATTTCTGGATTAGATTAACTTTTTTTTTTTTTTTCTTTTTTACCTCCTCTCTGGGAGTATTTCACTGGGGATGTAGGAAAAAAATTAAGAACAGGTGAGAAAAGACAGAAAAATAACATGGCCTTGACAATAGAGATGAGAGTAAGCCATGTAACTGTCTGCACATGGAAACAACAGCTCATTTAAGGCTTGCTCCACTGGCTGATGTGATTAGGAGATACATCCCCTCATCGGGATTGAGGAACCTTACAGATGTGCAGCTTGCATGTGTAGGTACTAAGGCAAAATATAATTATTTCACTAAAGACTTTTCTAACCCATCTGTTAGTCCTCCTTCTGTATTATTTTAGCATGTCTGTCTGTGAATAACTTCAGACACATTTCCTTTCACTTCACGAGGCCAAATTCAAAGCAAATGAATCTTGTTCACTGGCTCAGCAGATGTGTTCAAATGAAGGGGATGGAGAAGAAAGAGAAAAATGTAGTTTGCGTGGTTATAAAACCTCTTGGGCTCCTCTGAATCTGATTCCTTTACATCCTACGTGGTAGCATCAGTGAGCGTCTCATTGCTCTGCCTGGACAGCTGAGAACAGTCATCATCAGCCCTGCACTCTGCGAATGAAGTTTATGGTACCTCCTAATTAGAAATAATTGACACAAGTTGAACCTGGTTACGTCCCAACAGCTTTGACAGGAATAGTTTCCTCTGGTGCATTCACGAGAATATCACTGCTAATTTATGAGGCCTGTCTGCAGTGTGACACTGGAATGTGGTGCTGGCAAATGGACATGGGGACATGCAGTGAGGGGAAGTGAAAGGAATCTCAGGCTTTATCTGAGGTCAAGGACTTGAGAATATAACACTCTTTGCTTTGGGAAGAGTAATAGCGAGGGTAAGAGGGGAGGCCATAAATTTATCACACCTGGAGCTCTCTTGCAGAAGCTTCTAGTGGGGTCGATTTGGGGAAATAAATCTTCTCCCTGCTCTGATTATGACCAGTTTTTATTCTTCCTAAGTCCCTTCTTGATGCTTAACTCCTTAGAGCTGGTTGGGAATTAATTCTACGCTAAGTTTAAACATTTGCCATTTTTCTCAAGCTATCAAACATCTTTGCCGTGGCTGGGGTGGATGACTGGCAGGACATATTCCCAGTATAGCCATATGAAAAAGGACGTGTGCAAACATCCTCAACAAACCATTGAATTGGCCCATTCCTCTCATCAGGATGTTAATTGATAACATTAATGCATTAATGGCAATAAAGAGAGGTTTTTCCTTAAAAAAAGTACATAATAAAAAGTGTCATCC
Source organism: Oxyruncus cristatus (assembly GCA_013399855.1). Lineage (NCBI taxonomy): Eukaryota > Metazoa > Chordata > Aves > Passeriformes > Cotingidae > Oxyruncus > Oxyruncus cristatus. The sequence continues at coordinate 3,365,349 of VXAY01005475.1, forward strand.
TGACAGACCTGGTGAGATTGACAGTATAAGCGATAGTATTTGCTATTGGCAATTCTCTGATAAAAACACTTCCCCTGCCATACAGTATAAATCTATTCTCCAAAATATACTTTCCTTTGGCTCTGATATATTTGGTCTTATCTCCTGCTGTTTCAGGAAGGCATTTACAAAGGTCAGACTAGAAGCAATTTTCATAAGTTTTCTTGATATTTGCAACAAAGGGCAAAACATTCCTGGTTTTACCTGTCTGCATGTAAAGCAGAATTGTGTATCCAGGATTGCTGTGCTGAGAAATGCTCTGATTAACTGACCTGCCAAAGCACTAGATTGAGAGGTGGAATGTGCTCCCTCTATGTCTGATTAGAAACTCTACATATTGATAAATCTGGATGTAATGATTCAGTCAGGCATGGCCCAAATAGATCACATTCCTGCATACAGCTGTGCTCAGAAAATGTCAGTGATTTTACAGCACTGCATTGTGGGCAATAGGAAATATAATTTGGGGGCTCCTTCTCTCACAACTGCTGTTTAGACAAAGCCCTGGCAATTTTTCTGACTGTATTTATACTACATGGAACGCACAGATGGCAAATGTTTGAATTTGGATTAAAAAGCCTGAGCTCCTGGGAGGGAGGTCGTTATCTTGTATATATACCTGCAACTGTTTCTCAGGCAGTGCTGGTACTGCTCACAGCCAGCCATCCTGAAAGTGCCAACCTCAGCACAGCGCAGCAGTGAAATTTAGTAGTCAGGCATTATGGAGATATGACCAAAGGAATATCACTCTGAATGTAGCTACAGTGTTCCAATGATGGCCTCTTTGCTTGGCTGCAATTATTTTGTGCAAATCAGATAACCACAGTCCAGCCAGTCATGCTTGTAAATCCAAAGATAATTTCATTTTGGACTCTTTAACTTTTCCTTATTCAGGGCTCTTATCCTGAAAACATCATGCCTTCCATTTGGAAAAGTCTCCCAGCACTTCAGCACTATCAAGCTGAGCTGCACATGTTGGAAGGCCTTCTTTGTAGGTGAAGAGAGTGGCCACAAATCATTTTCCTCTTTCTGGCATTCCCAGCAATCAGAGGGTTAAGGTGGCCTTCTCAGCATCCTCCTCTGCTCACAAAGAGCATTTCTGCCTTTGTGCTGGTGCAGAATTAGGAAAGATACTGGAAAACTGCTCTGTTAATCCCTTGCATTCTGCTGCCGCAGGACTGAATTGTTTCCTGCTTTGAATGATCCAAACCGAGCATTTCTATAGTCTTTCTGCCTTCATGAGCTTTTCCATCAGATGTGCTGTTAAGATTTCCTATCATGCAGGTTTATCCACATTTTGGCAGGCAAACCCCCCTCAGTGCGGATTTCAACCTGCAGATGGCACTCGCAATGCGCTGTAAAGCCTTTAGCTCTAATGGTAAACAGAGCCAGTGCTTCTCGTCCAAACTAACCAAGCATTGTCTCGGGGTGAAATGAAGCAGAAGTGGGAGCTGGCTCGCTCCCTGTCCCGTGGTATTCTCCCACCCCTGCCAAAACCCACATTGTTCAAGGTCACTCAGAAAAACAACCTCTTAATATTTTATATTTTTGTTAAATGCAATGCTGGGCGATCCCTGGCTTAATGAAAGGTGGTGGTTGTCATCTGTGTTTATGGGATAAGCTGCTCTCAGATCTATGGAGCTTCTCTTTGGCCACATTAAGCTCACAGATACAACTGGTTTTGTATCTAGTACCTGTGTGTGTGTTTGCATGCAACAGTGTGTGTATTTTCCAAAACCACTGATGTTTACAAGGTAAAATATCACAATTGTAGCACACAACAAAGCACTTGTTCTGAACAACCTTGGCTCAAAACATGTGGAGTTGTCCCTTGTTATCAAACCCAGTAAGAAGGCTGACTGGAGACTGTGTGTGGCCATCAGAGTTCATGGGGTGTGTCCAGTGGGGCAGCTCTTGATTTAGGCCTCGTAAGTAAAAGAGCATCGATTTTAGGCACATGTTTGGATCCTCTATTGCTGACGTTGAAAGTTTGACAGGCTCCATTTTCCCAAGGTATACATGCAATGCAGTGGACTGTTCCTGAGTTACTACAAAGAAGGAGAGCCAGACAAAATGTCATCAAAAATGCTGGACTTTGCAATATGACATTTGGGAAGCCAGTCAGTTTGCCTCTTCTTGGGTATCCACGCTTGCCTTCCTCTGAGACAGCTTTTGGAAGATGATGACTAAACACCTGAACACTGGCTTCATACTGTCAGAGTTAACCTTATGTGTGTATACCTCGTTCTTTTAAGATTCATCTCTTCCTTTTATTTGTCTCAGGGAAGCAAATGTATCTCCTGCTAGGAAAGGCTTTCAACAGGGGCCTGAAAGCCAAGGGCCTGTATCACCTACAAGAAATCAAAGATCACATGATATTCTTCATCTAATTTGTTCTCCAGTGTTCCTGTCTGGAGTATTCCCTTCCTCCATTGTGCTGTTCCTAAAACACTGTCAGTTCGGAGTTTTCAAAAAGCTCTTGCAGATAAAAGAGAACTTTTAAGTGTAAGTATGTTGAAAACTATGATTATATTGTTTGTCATGTGAAATATCCAGTGGATTCAGTAAGAAATCCTGCAGGTAAAAGTGGTATTCTGTGAGCTCTCAGTCCCACATAGTTTTACTTGAACTGCTTTAAAAGTAAGTGTGGTAATGGAATAGTCAGGCCAAAGCTGAATTGCAAGCAGCTACTTGTTTGGCCTTCAGAATAAAAAACTAGTGCTTTCCCATACAAATTCCAGCTCTGTTGGATGTCATTGTTCTAAAGTTTGGCGTGAAGTTCGGTACTGATGTAAAACAGCTAGGAATAAATTAGGAGCCCATGTTGATAATAAGCACTTAGGAAGCATTGTCCCTGGGTGGTTATTTTAATTACTATTTTGGGGTTTTTTTCACTTTTTAAAATTTTGTGACCTACCTGGTGCTTGAAAGGAATGGCTTGCTGGGCATACTGGATTTTTGCCTTTGGGTTGGGTGATTGGAATCCTATGTAGGATGAAATATTAGACCAAAACAGGGTGAAAGCAGGCAATTAAATCTGGTAAGAAATATGCTCAAAGTTGGCAATATAACTGTGCTTTCAGTAATGCCAAATCTTTTTAAAAATAACAAAAGCATGAGACAGGCAGCAAACAGATCAAGCCTACTCTTATTTTTATCATCCTTTGCATGGCCATTAGAAAGTTCTGAAGCTACAATCTGCATTTTTTCCTGTTAATTTCATTTATGTAAATGTATTCACTTCTACACTGGCAGCAGATTACACAGGCCTTTGTACCATGGTACAGGAGCTCCAGAATTCCTGGTTTCTTCTCCTGGCTGGCAGCAGGATGCATCTGGCAGTCACAGGCAGCAGAGATCAGTGAAACTGCCAATACATGGGCTGTCTGTGAAGGTTATCTTGGGACTTCTGGATCCAAAACCTTCTAACAGTGCGCTGAAGAGCCAGATAGTTTGTCATGGAAGCAACAGTGTAACTCTGTGCAGGAGGTCTCGAAGCCTCTGGGTGGCTCGGGACATGTCTGCATTGCAAGAGCAGAGATACTGAACTGGTCCTGCACAACCTGAGCCAGGAACCAGAAAGGCTGGGAAGGGCTGAGCAGAGTGCCTGTGTTGGATGTGGTGCTATGGAGACCTGGCTGCCAGACCTGAGTCAGAAACATGTCATGATTTTCTCCCTGAGGAAGTGAGACACTCTTCACATGCTCTGGATATCAGGACTGTGCTCCATTGCATAATCTAGATGTGCCCATGGAGACTCTGGTAGCAGGGGCTGCTGAAACAGCATCTTTGCTCATCTTCTGGAAGCAATGGAATTGAATTGGTAGCCAATGGTGCTCCATGATCTAGTGGTAGTGGGGAACCTGTTTTTAGAGAGGCTCTGTAATAGTATAGAAATCTTCCTGGCCACCATGTGAAGAGCTGTGCCTATTATGCCATGTCTCTGAGTTTGAATGTCAGTGTATTTCTCCTCCAGCTCAAAGTGATTTTCTTTCCTATTTCTTCTCTTCCAAAATCACTTGACAGCTGGATCTTTTCATTAAACCTCCTTCAGCATGATTCACAATCTAAGTGCTCCCTATAAAATCTCAAGACTTGGCAACACTGTGCATTTTTTACAATTGCCAGGAGCTAGCTTCTTATCACTGGTTTATTTGGGTAGGTTTATTTTTGTGTCTTTAAAATATGCTCCTTTAATTTGCCTATAAATGCATAATTCTGTTCCCATAGCAGACAGGGAGACAATGAAGCTATTTAAGAAATATGTATTTTTAATTCTAGAGGTTCTGGAAAATAGAATTTCTATTGTGTGGGGAATTCTTAGATTTTTGAATTAATTTCTTTTTGAATCAGAAAAGACAGTTTCCTAAAGAAGAAAAATCCTGGAATTTGTTTCTTCATGGCCCCAAACTTCTTAAAGAGAACACTGGAAAATTATAACACTGTGTGTTATATAGACTGTGTACTAAAAATGCATTCAATGTGGTAGTGATGTCTCAAATGCATGAACCTACAGCTGAAATGAAAGGTATTTAAAATTGACAAGATACCTGCTTACCTGAGCCCGTCTGTTCTGGCTGTCGTGTCTATGTTGATGAAAACCATCGTCATCTAAAGGCTTCTGAACCTCTCTGGTCATTTTTCTTTGTGCTCTTCTTATTGGCAGGTCAGTGGGTTATCAAACTGTACCTATTGATTCTGGAAGATTAATTGCTGCAATGTCCAAATCTCATTTGTAATGATGGTGGACTGGTACTCTTCAATTTCTTGTAGCTATTGATAGTGAGGGGGATCGAGGGGAGAAAAGTGACACTGTGAAGCAGAGCAGCATTTTTGCTTTCTGATGCTGTTACAGGGCAGTAGAAGGAGCTGGCCATGGCTGTGCTGCAGCACAACTTGAGCCACAGCAACTGGATTAGGACATTGCTGCAAATAAAAAATAATGCTGCTTTGCAGACACTGGTAAAGGAAATTTCATGTAGATTAAGCAAAAATCAGAGATTTATATTGAGTAACAGAGCAAAATAATTTTCAAGGTCATGTTTTAAGTATTCATTAACACTGAGCAAATGTTCTGGAAATAGACTAACTGGGTCCGATTGATCACTCTGCTGCACAAGACTTAGAACAAAATCACACTTCCAATTTCAGATAAGTTGCTTATAATTAACTTCTTCTAAAGAGTGGAGAATCCAGTTCCATGGCTCTGCACTGCAGAGAAGCTGCTGAGGTTGTCCCTCTCTTCTTTTCCAATCATGGATCCCTAATTGTCCAGATGAAGGATGATCTTAGTCCCACAGCAGGTGTTTGAATTGTCCAAAAACTACACTTGCATTGTGAGACTATTGCAAAGTTTTCGTACTGATTATATATAAATAGAAAGTATTCAACCAGAATTCTATTTCATATAAACCTGTTCTTAAAATGTATTTCCTTGTGATCAAGTTCCGATCTCAGTTTCCTCCATATAAAAATACGGTAACATCAGCGGATTTGTAGAGGTCTTTTGGAATTACATGTATGTGAATAGGGACAAAAATCCTAATGTCTGTATAAATAATTCACTTGTTGATTCATTGCTTGTAATCCAGCCCTTAATATCGCCCTCCATAACTGTGGTCTGTGAGGTCTGGTTTTGCACAACCAAGCCCCAAGGAAGCACTGGTTTGTGTCACTATGGAAATTGGATCTGGTTTGAGGCATTTAGGCACTTTTGTTTAGTGTCTGCTTCAGAGCACCACCACTCTCCTCCTTTGCTGAGCTAGGGAGAGAAATTAAAAGATTGACATGTGAAGAGCAGGCAAAATCAATCTCCTCATGTCATTACATCTAAAATGAAGCTACTTCTGGGAGAAATAAATTGCAGAATTTGCAAGAAGTCAGGAGCTGAGAGAGGAGGTGTTTCTGAGCTGCGAGTGAGTGTGTGCACATGTGTTACTCAAGCCTGATTGCATGTATTAGTATGCAGCTAATACAATAGAAACCACTATGTGCTCCAAAACAATGACACTGTCTCCTATTAACATGCAACCCTCATTTTTATTAGAGTGTTCTGTCCAATGCATAAGGTTTTCTCAATGCTGTTTTTTTCTGCACAGTGTGGGTGACTCCTCATGACACTGGTGAGATCCACAGCTATGCAGCAAATGCGGAGACAAGCCTGCTTTTGCCTCCCTGGAGTAATGTAAAGGCTCAGTTCAGAAGTGCACAGTGTAGAAGGGTGTTTGTGACTCATTATTATCAGCAGTGGAAAGTGCAGCATTCACATAAAATATGTCAACCCAAGAGCTGAAGCAAGTGCATTGAGAGTTTGGTGGAATGAAGGGTGTTTCTGAGACGAGAGGTGGCTGAAAGCACTGGGTTTTGGCAACTGGCTCCTGGTTGTTTTGCCTGTGGCCAGGATTTATATTGACAACCAGAATTTGGATTTGTCAATGCCCAAATGTCAAAGTTGAGTGCAGGAAGGACTGGAAACCTGCAGCGGTGGCGGGGAGAGCTCTGGTGCAATTTCAGTCTTACTTTCTGTTGTCTTCTGGGGTTTGTTTCAGGCTCAAAATGGGCCTAGTTAAAACCTTTCGAAAAGGTACATGTTCCCACCACAGAAGGGGTTGAAACAAATACTGCCCAGCCAGGAATGCATTCACACCGTTCCTTCTTTGAAAAAAAGTAAACATTTCTGACTTGGGGTAGAAGGCTGCTCCTCCCAGTTCCACGCCCTTCCTCTCCTCCTAGTTCCAGGCCCTTTCTGAAGGATTTGTAGTTTTGTCTGTGCCAAAGCACAGTTCCTCAGTGCACACTGAGTGAGGGGTGCTGTTCCGGCTTCACTCCTCTCTCGTGCGCTGAAAACCAAATGAGAGGGAAACAGCCTCCCAGCACGGCCAGGGCTGTGCAGCCACGCTGAAATACCAGCCGTCTCCCCCGAGTGTGATGGGGAATTGGGTCACTGGGTCATTTAACCATTGTAAATTCAGGGTTTTTATAGTCACATGTAAATGTGGGACGGAAAAAAAAAAAAAAGAGAGGTTTCAGAGCACAGAGCACAATCCGATTTGTGTGTTAACACAGGGACATAAAAAAGGAGATTATTTTGGGATGTGAATGCTGAGAGGAGTGTGACTTGCTGCTTGGACCTGCTGGATATGCCTCCAGGACTGGGGCAGGTGCCCAGATCCTACTGTTTGGAGTTTGGCACAAAACTGGGACTCTGGGACAGCAGGCAGAGAGATCAAAAGACAACACAAATAGAATTTCTCTGATCTTTGCTTTTGTCTCATATCATGGCCAGTGTTATCCTTTGGGGGCTGATTTGGGATTTCTGAAGGATGGGGGATTGGATAGGGAGAAAGAAGGATTCAGCAACACTAAATAAAGAATATACTAGAAAGCTGTCAGGATTTTTTTTAATAGTAAAAAATTTGGCAGATGTTGACTATAGAGGCAGTATCTCATATGCCTGCAATATTCTTGGAGATCTACTACTTGCCAAAAATCAATACATTTTATACCATGAAGATTTCGGGTGGGAACGCCTCTGTACCAGATCTCTCACTGTAAGTCATTATTAAGATATATTTATCTCAGATCATGTGTGGCCCCCTAATAAGAGCCAGAAATAAAAACACAATATCTTTCTAAATCTTTGTTGTGCTTATGGATAAGCTGAATTGAATTTCATTCACACAGTAGAACACATTTTTCAAATGCACCCCATATGAATGCTTTCTGGCCAACATGAAAAATGTTAGTTCCTGTCTGGAACTTTTCTGAAGGATAAGAATAAGTCTGGTGTAAAATAAATAAAATGGTCTGTTACTTCCAGGGTAGTGAAACATCTTTCTATTTTTCCTCATTACAAGTGTGCAGTACATCTGCCTAGCTGTTATAGATTTTAATCCTTTTAAATTTTAGGGAAGACAAAGCCCTTAGTCCATTTTGTTTTGGTGGCACCTCTGAAGCACTAATTTGACGGGTAAGCCGTACAGACAGTTCACATGTCAGGGAAATAACAGCAGTGAAAAATTGGTTTATAAATGTAATAAGATTCAGAGAATGGTTTCTACTCATTTGAAACAAAATCCAATGTGTAAACCGCACTGGAGAGATGAATTAATGTTGACAGTGAAGAGATTCTGAATCCAGAGGGACTGTCTTGCTGACCTGCTTCTAACGATGCTAAGCTGGAACAAGGAGATGAAGTAAAAAGTTACTTCAACTTTAATTGAAGCTGGGGAGACTGTTTTATTCTTGTACATAGCAGAGGGGCCTTCTCCATCAGATTATCTCAGGTGCAGAGAGTAGGGGGATCGAGGTAGAGAATACCTGACTCGGGGGCAGATGGTGTGTTACCATTCCTGCTCACAGGGTATGTTGAGAAGCCTCCTTATGCCAAATGGTAACATCCAAATTGTGAACAAAACCAAAGTGCTGGTGTGTCTGTCTCCAGCAGGCAGCGTACTGGAGTGTGAGGTTTACTCTGGATGGAATTTTATTTTTTAAGTGATCAATTTATAAGTGATTCTTTACTATGAGTTAAACTTACCTGAACAAATAGAAGGGATCCAGGAGGACACCAAGGGGCTCCATTCTTGCCTGTGAGTCTAGAGGGAATATATATAGACAGTGCTAGCATGTGACACCAGCTCAGCTGCACCACAAGATGTGGTGCCCTCACTGATAGAATCTCCTGTACCACTCCCACCTGGGTTGATGCATGGGAGCGGATGCAATGCAGCGCGTCAGGGGGGGATCTGTATTTCAAAGGAGCAGCAGCAAAAATTTAATTAAATCTCTCCATCCTTCCTCAGGTAGCAGCAGTCCGCTGACCCTGTTAAAGGGCTGTAGCATGTCTTCCTCTGTATTTTTTCTGTCAACAATCAGTTTGCTTGTCAGAGGTGGCTTTTCGCTTACAGCAAAATAGTTTCCTGCAGATCTTGAGGTCCTGTAGTGCATTAGTGTTACACTCACCTTTTTGCAGCAGCCTGTGTTGCATTTTTGTCATATATTACCAGACAGAAAGAATGATTGTTATGTGATGTATACACAGCACTGTGTTATGCTCCAGACTGCCTTGTCTCTATGTTCAGCTGTATAGCAATTCTTAAGCTGAAACCTTTGGAGAATTTGGGTCAAAGTTTTGCCAAATTTTCTTCCATTAACCATTATATCATTCTATAAATCCATGTCACTTAAACTGTGCTTCAGGAAAGATGTTATAACTGTCTCCACATTAATGGAAGTAAAAGCATAGCTGTGCTGGGGTAGTAGCTGTGGGGGAAACAGAGAGAGGAAATGCTTTGGTGTCTTATTTAAAGTAGGTTTAATAAAAAACTAGACAGTAGAAACAAAGCCAGGCAGTTTACAGAATTCACATTCTCTTAGGTTTATTTCTGCTTCTGTTTTCAAGACAACAGTGCTGCCAGTTGTACTTGGTACTGGCTTTTCCCAGTGCTGCTGACAGTCCAAAGCCTTCTAATAGTGTTGTTGCTGTGTCTTCAAAATCTCCAACCTGTGAGCGTGATATTAAACCCAGAATGCCTGAAGTTATTTCAGTTCAGGAAACCAGCAGGACTTGATAAAGCTGTCATGATTGCACTTTCATCTGTAGGGCTCAGAAGAGATGTGAACTGAGCCTTTGGGACAGAAAACAATATCATGCCCTCCTAGGTTGCTGCTCACCTTGGAGCTGCTACTTGTTTATTTCTCCGCTTGCCTTCCCTTTTCCCCTTATCATAAAGATGTTGTGAAGCTTTGCTGTGAACTACCTGTCTTTTTGGTAATATTAATCATTTAAGAAGCTTTCAGAAGGAGGTGAATTTCACTCCTGATAGTTTGCCTGCTTGTGCTCCCTTGTATTTCCACAAAAGAAAATGCTTTCCTCATTTTTGCTGAGCATCAAAGGTTCAGTTACCAGTCACTTGAGCAGATCTCGATCAGTTATCAAATCCTTGGGCAATGATAATACTGTTTAACTGGTACAGTCACTGTGCTGCATAACACTGACCAGTCTGGTTTCATGTTTGATACCAGAAATACTGTTACGTTTTCTTCAATGTCCTGCTCTATTTGCTGATGTTCACTTTCACTGTACAAGGATGTTCTCAAAGTGAAGGGGCCAAGCTGTTTTCATGTATATTACCAAGGATCAAATGCTTCCCTGGAAAGGGTTGAACTATTTACTTATCTCATATTAAGCAAGTGCTTAGTAGTTTATTTAACAGAGGAGATTGCACATATATACTGATTAAAATAAATTGTGGAGGAAAGGGGAAGTTTGCCAGACTGCAGGTGAAGACTTTGGTGGGTGTGTAGTCTTTTTGCCTACAAAACGACTAAAATGCCTTGTCTTTCCCCTTGCAATAAAAACAAATTAATCTTACAACATTAAAAAAAGCAAAAAAAAGGAAAAAAAGTGAAAAAAAAATAAGAAAGAAAAGCAAAGCAGAGCTTTGAAAACTGTTTGGTCTTTGCCAAACATGCTTTTGAACATTCTGATTTAGAATAATGAAAGAGCTCTGGTGGCATTCAAACTGAAGTCCTTGCATTGGTGGTATTCTAAGGAGTGATAATTAAGTTCACCCCACTGAGCTAAAAAGGTAGCTTGTTCTTTGTGCATATGTAGCATGTAGACAGACATGTGCCTCTGTGTCTTTGCATACTTATTGATATTGGATGTTATGTGTGATTTTAATTGTAATTTAAAACGTTATTTCACTATATATTTATTGAATAATGGTTGTGATCACACTGGAGTTAATTTGTGAGATTGTGGTAATGGGAGTATTCCCTACTTGATGTATGACTGCATTCCTGATTGAGATGAACAGTTGAGAGGATAAAATACACCGTAGCCAACATTTTTTTTAATCTAGAGTAAGCATTCAATATGAAATAGCACAAAGAGGAATTCTTTTAGCTAATGTATTTCCAGCTAGTAATTCTAATCTTGCTTATTTATTAGTTTAAAGGTCTAAGGCAGCTTGGAGTCAATTTATCTGGGGTTTCAGCATTTGATGTAATGTGTAACTGTCACTCTTTTAAATTCAAATAATAAATTCGTCTTGGTTTGTATGTGAACCCTGAGGGAAAATCATAAATAAAAGTAACAATACATGTAAAAATATCTGGTTCTTGTCAATGATCAGTGAGGATTCTGTGTTGTATCCACCTTATCATTCCTGGGAATATTTTATATCTACTTCATACTGAAAAATCCCTTATACTTATGTAAATATATATTAAAATATATATATTATATAATGCACTGAAACAATGGAATTACTGGAGGTGTAAAGCAGTCATTAGTATCAGAATGATTTTATATACAGCCTCTGAGCCACGTAAAGTGAGACACAAATTCACATTCCCCAAATCTGTGGATATTTCTGAATAGAGCTGAGCTTCAAACCATAGTATTTGAAGAGCTCAGACTTCAGGAAGGACGGTGCAAGGAGAACTGGGCTGAAACTATGACTAGGAAAAATCTAAGATGAATTTTGATATTTAAGGGAAAAACAGTCTGAAGAAAAAGGAGGTGATGGAAATCTCATTAGCCTGAATATTTTTTTAAAAGGTCTGCAGAAGTTTCCATTCTAGTATATAGTAGGGAACAGTCCTGTAGTGATACAGCAAGTGGCTGCATGACCTCTGAGAGATGTTCTGCCTTTAACTTCTGTAACTATAATTCCTGGTAAGTCTGTTTTGAATTAGAGCAATAGAGCACAAGTAAGACTATAGGTCTTGATTTGATTATACGAAATTCAAACAGAATAAAATCACATCTTATATTAGATCATCATATGCACTTAGCCTTTGCCCTTCATAAGGGAGGAGGAGTTTTGACAAAGATGGATGCTTCCTTAAATCCCATATTTATTTATTGAAGAAATGTTTCATTGTGGTCACTTATTTTAGCTTTAGAATATCAGGTTACTAAAGATATAATTCCCCACAAAAGCCTGACTGTGAGATCACTTAAGCTCAACAAAAAGCTGGACTTAATTTTAACGAAGTAGCTTGAGCAAAGAATCTGATAGCAGTAAGTGAGCTTCGTAATTAAGGATAACAATAGTTTATAAGGGTTGAGAAGAAATGCAGAATCAGCTCCATAATTATAATTTTGCCAGTGTGAATCGTGCTGTAGTTTCTTCGGGGAGGAGTGCTGCTCTCTGTCTATGCACAGAACAGGGGTACAAGGCCTCTAGAGTTCTATTTTTAGCCCTCTGCCATCTTTTGTCTCCTCCTGCGATCTTGCATAGATGTCTAGGAGGCTGACCCACTTCTCCCTGAAGTCAGTAAGATCCTTTTTACTGTTTTCAGCAAGAGATGGATCAGGCTTTGAACTTTGTCTCGACATCCCATCTTCCCAGCAGGAGTCTAATACAGAGATTTCATCTTCGGTGTTAAAGAGTCGAGTCACGACTCTAAAGAACATAAAGAAGATATCACATCAGAGAAAGCCTAATAAGTCCCCTAAGCTTCAGCCTGCAGGCATAATATGGGATTCATATCACTAGTCTTTAGTAAGAAAGATCAGATCTAAGCTAGTCATCTTTCTCTCTCTAGTTGGTACTTAGTGGTCTCTAGAGATGCCGTTTCTTCCCTGCCTTTTACATGGTAAAATGCAGGTGACAGAGCTCTCTGATTCAATACCAGGAACCTTTGCCTGGAACTGCCTTTCACAGCCCCAGAACCTGATCAAGACTGAATAAGGCAGACCAGTGCTACCTCATTCCCCTTCCGCATATCTGAACATCTACTTGGGAAGAAGAAGTAGTCTGGGATATGTAGTTTGTGTTCAGTGTGATGATGTATCTGATCACCTGCCCTGTTCCCCTACCTCATGTTTATCCTGATGTTTGCAACTAACATCTTTCTCTGGCTGATGAGCATAGTTCACAACATGTTGGAGAACTTGGAGGCAGTTACTACGAAAACCTCTCAAATGTAGTAACAGCTGTAAAATAGTGTGCAAGGGGAAATTGTTCCAGAAAAAAATTGCCCAGATTAAGGGCATGGACTCTGCCCTGGGCTAGCATTTGACAGAGCCATTTTCAAAGTAATCAGTCTAGAAACATGCAGAAATAAAATAGTTGAAAGTGTAGTTCCTAGGAGTATATAAAAACTCCATGGAATAATTTTCTGTAAAAGCAGTCAGATCAAAACTGAAATGCTGCACTGAGTTGATTGTTGCCTTAAAAATGTGGAGAAGGGTCAGTGAAAACACACAAAAAAGTGTATATATATATATATGATTGGTACTTTTTTTAATTTGAAAAGGTTGTCAAGGCAGTTGAAGGTGTCCAGAGGAGGGTAACAAAGCTGGTGAAAGGACTGTAAGGAATGTCTTGTGTGGAGGGGCTGAGGACTCTGGGTTTGTCAAGTTTGGAGAAAAGGAGGCTGAGCAGTGACCTTATTGCTTTCTGGAGCTTCCTGCATGGGGAAAGTGGAGAGGGAGCTGCTGATCCCTTCTGCCAGGGATCCAGTGGTAGCATGCATGGGAATGGTTTGAGGCTGTGCCAGGGGAATTCAGACTGGACATTCGGAAGCATTTTTCTAGCGAGAGGGTGGTCAAACCCTGGAAGAGACTTCCTAGACAGTTGGTCAATGCCTTGAGCCTGTCAGTGGTTAAGAGGCATTTGGACAATGCCCTTAACAACAGGCTTTAAATCTTGGTCGGCCCTGAAGCAGTCAGGCAGCTGGACCAGATGATCATTGCAGGTCCCTTCCAGCTGAACTATTGCATTCCATTCTTGTTTGTTTTTAAGTGACTAAGATATTAGACATACATACCATAAATAATAAAGGCAAAATAACTGTGTTCTTCTGCTTAAACGCTGTATCGGTCCCATAATTAACTGATGCCTTATCCAGTATCTGCTCATTTCATTATTTTTTTTTTAGTTAGGAAAAAAAATTACAAATACTTTCAAACCAGAATTAGGGCCCTTTGATTGGCTTGTACTGAGAAATGCAATGCTGTTTTTTGTGTAACAGTTGAGGCCAAGCACACACTGTATGCAGCCAGTGCTCTCTGATGCTGAGAGTCAGTTCAGCTCCTACTCTGGGTTAAAAAGATTTGAAGAGAACAGGTGTTGAAACACTTCTCTGGTACAACAACTATGGACAAAATAATGTTAGTTTCAGCTTTAAGGAAATCTCTCAGGAAGCAGTTTGCTGAAAGAATTGTGTTTGGATAGTGCATTTCAAGTGCAAAGATGGTTTCATGTGCATTAACCCGGAGACGCTGGAATCTCAGCTGAGATCTGCTGCCTGGATAAGAGATGGAAATGGATCCTGACATTTTAGTACTTGTTGGTCTGAAATGCAAAGAAAAGCATGATAAATATAACAGGAAAATGTCGCATCAGCTTTTTCATAAAGCTTTTTTTTCAACTTGCTGCAGAATATCAAACTGTTAACAATTAATAAGATAAAGTTATAGGGAATCCTGTTAGTAAATATTCCCATGGGATAAGACACCAATCACCTACAGTTCTGAATTGTGATAGGGATTGTTGTATAGGTTTTTATAGTCTATTTCATTTCCGTAATTGTGTTTCTTTGTTGTTGTTTGGAAGAAAAAGAAGACATATGAAAGCCTCCTGATTTAATCTAAAATAAACTTCAAAAGCATATATTACAGCCATTTCCACTCTGGAACCTGAGAGGTGTAACTTCAGTTCCTGGTGTTTGCAGATTTCATGATTGAAATAGGTTGTTATGCAAAGATTGGTATAGAAAGACCATTAAGAGATTTGAGGTGGAAGTTGTTTTTGTGCATGCAATGGTGCAGAAGTGTGTAATGCCAGTTAGCAGCTCACTGAAAAACTCAAGGTTTGCACATGACAGTTCTCTCACAGGTTTATACAATATTAGGAAAAAATGCCCACAACCCTAAAATTTCAGAAAGCATATAATTTTGTAACTAGTAGATTATTTTTTCTGTGTAACTTGTGCTATTATTGTTTGGCAGGAACTCATTTCCACATGATGCAGAGGAGAGATTCTTCATAGGATCTCCTCTCTGAAGGGATTAGCCATTTTTGGTGTCACTTTTCTCAGCAAACCTTCCATGGGTCTGTGGTTTACAGAGAAGAGAACAGACACGATTGTCCTTCTAGTAGGAAAAATTTACTTCTGCAGTTACATTAGGTCTTACCTTCTTCCAGAGTTTTGAATCTTGATGTCAGTTTGGAGATGCACCTAGATCCTGTGCTCCTGGTAGATCCTGCTACATCTCAGAAGGGCTGGGAATCTGAGTTAGCCCCTCCTGGCTGGGATTACTGGGACAAGGAGGCATTCCCTGCTTTTCTTCCTCATAAGACTTAATTCTCCCTTAGATTCTCACTCTGCATGATCCAGGGTTATATCACACCAAAAAGGTACAAAGTGCTTCAAACAAATAAAATAAAGATCTCTACTCTGAAGAGCTTACTAACAAGAGAGTAAGCTCAGGATGAAAATGTAGGGAGCAGGGAATGCAGCAAGCATTATGGTACCAACCAGGATATGAAACTCCCAGGTTCAACAGAGCATTAGTTCAGCACTGTAGAAAAATACATGTACACAAAAATATTTGATATGTGTAACAACTTCAGGTATAATTTATGAGCACTTTAAGCAAATGAACAGAAAAGAAGTAGAGCAGGACCTCACCAAATGACCTCCAGCTTATTTGGCCTGTGCTCTATGTAAATCTCGATAGATGACGATAGATGACAGTTCTTTCATGAGTACAACAAAGTGGAGTTCAAGGCGAGTGTGGTTAACTCCCAAATGTGGTTGTTTATCTGAAATGTATCTAAGCCTCTTAAATTCGGAGCAGTGAGCTAGAGATCTCTCAGCACCATGCCTTCCTTCTAGAATGGCAGGGATAAGACCAGCAGTGTTTTTTTCTATCGTAAACTGCACCTGTTTTTAAACTCCAGACACTTACCTGGCAACTCAGTGGACAAAGACAGAAAAAGAAGTGAACAAAAATTTTTCCATACTTAAAATGCATCATGTTCAAGCTTTCTGTGCATTTATGCAACCATGTCCAAAATTAGGTATGAATGGTTCAGGGAAGGATCCCTGTATCCCTGTGACAGTGCCTGTCACAGCCCAGGGAAAACACTGTGTGTGGCTCCTTCCACACCCAGAAAGCCTCCTTGCAGAAAATCCCCTTTGCCTTTGGAGAGCCTCGTTCAATGCAAAGGGGCTTCTGTGGGATCACTGCATCTTTTGTTGTCTGTGCAGTGTGGCCAGAGCCTTTGTTGAGGCCAGTCTGCACGCTTTTTTCCCCAAATTCTAGGGTTCATCTTCCACCCCTTTCACCAGTGTATTTATATCTGGTCGTTGTATCAGTGAACTCACCTTATCGTCCTGTAATTTGATGGAGCACGTGTTGGAGTCAGTAAACCTGTAATGGTTTTCAGCAGAAATGGACTTAAGTGTATGAGGGACAAATGCAGCAAAGCTGTATTCATGCTGTATTTCAACAAAGGTGTTCTGTGTCCCAAATCTGTACCACGAGGAGAGAGTAAAGGCATTTAAAAATATACTAAATAACATGTATAAAAGCAGAAACAGTCTTCTACTCAGGGAGCTGGACTGGTGTTGGACCTGTTGTAGTGGTAATGTGTGAAAAACCCTAGAGTGGACTAGACTTTGAAAAACAGTGCTAGCTTTGGCATTTGCTCCAAACACTATTGGAAGAGGATCATTCAGAAAAGGATGCTGTTAAGTGAAACTGGACCCTAAGTCAGATCACATTATATGGAACATTTTTTACAAACTCTCATCTAAAGAGGTTTCCAAAAAATGATTATTAAAAATCACATTTTGCTGCTGTTAACAGCCTAACCATTATAGGAGTAGCCTGAAAGTGAGGGAATAAAAAATTTACTTTTGGTAACAAAACTGTCTCGAATATGTTCTTCACAGTCCAAAAGGAGAAATGCAAATACTGTACATTTATAGTCAGCCCTCAGAAACTGGGAAAATGAACAGTGAATGAGCTGTTTTCTTTCTGCTTTTTATAACTGGAAATATTTTCCCCCATTAAACACTTGGAGGCCAGCGCTCCATCTTCGTATTGAATATTTTCTTAAACAACAACTGTTGACTGCAGCAGGATGTTATGTAAGTTGGAACAACATGGCTTGATTCGTGGCTTTTCTGTTTGACACTGTTCCTTTAATGCTCAGCAGTACATGCATGTCCACAGTGTTCAAAGGTAGTTTGTGTATATGGATCAATTGAATACATTTTTAAACCGAGGAGGATTTTGAAAAGGAGAGTGCTATAATTCTGCTTTTATTGACGTGGAGATTAAAATTCCCACTGGGAGCAGCCTTAGGCCAATCCTGAACGGTTCTGAGGAACTTGCCTGGTATTGGAAACACTCTTAAGCTGATATCACTGTCTCTCCGTATTTTTGTGAAGTGTTGAATACCACAGAGCTAGTTGCCTCTTCTTGAGTTAAGAGAGCCCTTCTATGACAGCAAGGGCTGGCTATGTTTGGTTTGCTGAGCATAGCTGACTAAACCATAGTTCCATGGATATGGAGAAGAGGACTGCATTCCCTGTCCATTTCTGCCATTATTTACGAGACTCTCTGGTGTATTAGTTGAGTGGTGTTTTCCAGAAACATGAAAGTAGGAGAGAAAGGATGAGTAGGTAGTTTGAAACTTGAGGTAAGTTTGGTGGAATTCCCCTCTGTTTCTCAACAGTCTTGCTTGTCTTGGGTACGTCACTTCACTTCTTCAGTTCCTTCTTTGTTAGGTAGGAGTAATACATCTCATACAGCAAAGTCCCTGGCTCTGGGGTAAATCTGTTCAGGATGGTGCAGTGGTCAAATTCCTGTGTAATGCAGGGCAGGTAAGTGCCTCGGACAAGCTGGAAACGAGCATTACACTCTGGCAGCTGCAAGTTAGTCACACAGACTTACTTCATTTAGAAATACGATGCAGGCCACAAAAAAAAGTAGAAGGGGCTTGAAGACATGGTCTTCTCGAGCTATCTCACAAAAGCCAGTGGGAGGCAAGTATTCCTTGGGGCTGAGACGTCTCTGGCTAACATGATTACACGCTGTAATGGGAGAGCTGTTGGGAGGCTGTCGCAATGAGCTGGTGGCTGAGTGTCACATGAGGCACTGTAGTCTTCTGAGGTGGTCAGTCCCATTTGCTTCATTATATTATCTTTGAGAAATTGCAGGGAACTTGGAAATAAACAAGTGGGCAGCCCTGTTGGTGTGTCTGGCAGTATTGAGCTGGGGTGGTGTGTTTCAAATAAGAAATTATTTCACGTGTACTCAGGGATTAGTCTATATGGCTTTATACATTTTCCTTTCACAGATGGCAGTGCCAGTAGGAAATATTACTGTTGTTTTATAACTCTGGTAATCACTTGCTTTCGTGCCTTTGAAAGTACAAACAGCCTCTTTCAGGGGTTTACTTGCCACAGCTGTATTACTCATACTGTGTTTCT
The DNA here is from genome assembly GCA_013399855.1 of Oxyruncus cristatus. Classification (NCBI taxonomy): domain Eukaryota; kingdom Metazoa; phylum Chordata; class Aves; order Passeriformes; family Cotingidae; genus Oxyruncus; species Oxyruncus cristatus. The sequence continues at coordinate 3,383,856 of VXAY01005475.1, forward strand.
TGCTTTGTTTGCTGGTAGAATACATACACCAATGCAGACAAGCTTTTGGAGGCTGCAGAGCAGTTGGCTCAGACTGGGGAATGTGACCCTGAAGAGATCTATAAAGCAGCCCGGCATCTGGAAGTACGGATTCAGGACTTTGTCCGGAGGGTGGAACAGAGGAAACTTCTCTTGGACATGTCAGTCTCCTTCCATACCCACACCAAAGAGGTAAGATGTGCATGAGGGAATTTTGCTGTGTGTTGTAAGTGTGCTGCAAGAGGCTGACTTTGAAAACTCAGATCATAGAGAAAAGGCATCTTCACCACACAGGGCTGATATTATCTAGTTCATTTCATGCAGATGACTAACTGTTGTAAGGAGGAAATAAAATGTGAATGAAACATATGAATGTTGCAGTACACTAAAATATAGGGACAGCAAATCAAGTGGTACTTACTTCACGACTAGAATGTATTGTTAGAAAGCAAGAATTCTCTTGTAAGAACATGAGTTGATATTAACACATTAGGTATTAGCATTCCAGGAGCGTGATACATATCCTCAGAGGGATTCCATTTGAATGTAATGTTAATTAATTTAGCCATTGTTATTAAGTGTTACTTGAAATCTTACATTGTTTAATGAGGCAGACTTCACTTTTCAAACTCTTAAAGAGCAAACAGTCACATACTGAAACAGTGAATCAGTGAGGACCTGAATAAATGCTGTTTAGTGTAATTGAAAAATATCCAGAGATAAGGCTGTCTTGCCAGAGATACAGTGGACAGGACATGAAATGGGAGGCCACTGGGGATGTAATTAAAGCATACTTCAAATTTTTCTGCAGGCCAGAGGCCATTCAGTGGTGAGTGACTTTTACAAATAGGGTTTCTGCTGAGAGAGAGATGGAATTAGTCAGAATGGTTGTTTTCATGCTTTGCAGCATCTGTTTGCAAAAGCACTCTTGATCATGCCCGTGTTTGTTGATTTACATGTCACAAACCAGTTGTGTATAGCAGGCTTCAGTGTGTTGGGGAGCCTCCTGAAGTAGAAGATGTGTGCACATGTTCATATTTATGTATGTGGAAGATGGACTTATAGCATGTCTATTACAGCTGTTGGTACACGAAGCTTTTTCTTTTACATCCCACCTCTGCAATATACTAAAATATAGTTAACTTTCAGCTTGTGAGTACTGCTGTTGTTTCCAAAGTAGCTCAAATGCTTGCAGCTATGCTGGTTTGCCACTGGGGAAACTTAATTGGTTATTTCCTCAGTAAAAATTATTTCTTAACAATTTCCGACTGTGGTTAACCTTGCTTCACCTATGCAGATGGTGAGTAGTCAAAAAAAAAAAAAAAGATAGGCATGACTCAAGGAATTTTTTGGTATAAATAATATGTTCTATCTAAACAATAATTCTATTCTCAAATTTTCTTCTGATAATTACGGTTACTGTGTAGCCTAATTTGGGTTTGGGAAATAGAGCTTCCCTACATTAAGGGTTTGGGTTTGCAGTGCATTATACTCACTCCTGTCTGTCTTCAACAAGAGGGGAGTTTGCCTGCTCCAAACACCTGGGTTTAGTGAGCTCTGTTTTGGTGAACAGAAATGCAGAGGTATAAAAATGAACACTTTTTGAAAATTGTTTTAAAAACCAGTCTTTTGTGATAGCATCATTGCTGTTTTGTAGGTGTTGAGAGTAAATGCTAAATCTCTGCCTCATAAATGTTTACCCGTGGGACAGATTGATGCTGTGATGCCTTTTTGGAAAGTTCAGTAATTGCTTCATGTCACTTTTAAAGAGATCCAGAGTGGGCAAACTCTGTGTGCCTCTCTCCTATAAAGGTCCCTTGCAACCCAAACTATACTGTGGTTTTATAATTCACTCCCCAGAGGGCCAGTCAAGGGAGCTGTAGCAGAAAACTGGGGCATCAGCAAGGTCAGGGTGGACACAGGAATCTACGTCCACCAGAATGAATGAAAGCTGTTGGGTTGCCGAAGTTATTGCAGTCTCAAACAGTTCCCCAAAATCTGAGGATGCCCAGTAGCTCTGCAAGAAGAAGGAAGTTTTTCATGTATTTATTCCTGTGTTACTTCATTCCTGTGGGGACCAAACACTGATTTTATGGAGGTTCAGTGGATTTCACTGTGTGTCACTACCTGCCTCCTTCAGGGACACGTTTCTGCACTGGTGGGAGTCACACAACTCAATACCTCATTTCTTTTGCCAAAAATAACAAGTGAGGAAATTGCTGTGGTTTTAGTGTTTGTCTGCCAGCTGAGGGGATCCCCACAGACACAGTGAAGTAAGAGAAGACTGCCAGGGGGAACTGGTACAAAGGGCAAAGCATTACAACAGGAGAGCCTTAGCACATGTTTGGATCTGTGTTTGCCTTTTTATGCTAAAAATAGATGGGCTGAAGTAGAAATTACTCATTGCTTGGCCTTGCTTGGCCCTTTATGTATATTGTGAAATGGCGAGTTAACCGATGTAATTGTCATTCTTCAGTACTAATGAAAAACAGATACACATTTAAATCATAACAGATAGAGGGAGATCCTCCAGAGAGACCTCAGCAAATTAGAGAACTGGGCAATCACCAACCATATGAAGTTCAACAAGGGGAAGTGACGGATTCTGCACCAGGGATAGGGTAACCCCGGATGTTTGTACAGACTGGGGAATGAGATGCTGGAAAGCAGTGCCGGGAAAGGAATCTGGTCAATGGCAAATTGAATATGAGTCAGCAGTGCCCTGGCAGCCAGGAAGGCCAACCATGTCCTGGGGGGCTTCAGGCAAAGTATCGCCAGCCGGGCAAGGGAGGGGATTGTCCCGCTCTGCTCTGCACTGGGGCGGCCTCACCTTGAACATTGTGGCAGTTTTGGGCACAGCAATATAGGAAAGATATGAAGCCATTAGAGAGTGTCCAAAGGAGGGCAATGAAGATGGTGAAGGGCCTTGAGGGAAAGCTCTGTGAGGAGTGGCTGAGGTCACTTGGTGTGTTCAGCCGGGAGGAGACTGAGGGGAGACCTCACTGCAGTTACAACTTCCTTGTGAGGGGAAGAGGAGGGGCAGACATTGATCTCTTCTCTGGGGTGACCACTGACAGAATCTGAGGAAAGGGCCTGAAGCTGTGCCAGGGGAGGTTTAGGTTGGATTTTAGGAAAAGACTCTTCTCCCAGATGGTGGTTGAGCACTGGAACAGGCTCCCCAGGGCAGTGGTCACAGCACCAAGACTGACAGAGTTCAAGAAGCATTTGGATGATACTCTCAGGCACATGGTGTGACTCTTGGGGATGGTCTTGTGCAGAGCTAAGGGTTGGACTTGATGATCCTTGTGGGTCCCTTCCAACTCAGCATATTCTCTGATTCTGTGATTCTGTTTTTTTGGTCCTAATGCAGGGAACTATGGCCTAGATGTATTTTTTGTCTAAGTTTCACAAATCCTCATTTTTTAATGTTGTATAAATATATTGAGACAGAACTGGTAAAAGGGAGAATTAAGTAGAAAGAATCCATCTTGCTGACACTGTTTTTTATGGAAATATTCTAAATATCTTCCTACAATGAACATGTTTCTTCTGACAGTCTTCCTATCACAGATGATTTGTGTTTCTGATGTGGTAATTTCCAGGTGTGGATGAACTCACTGATTGTGAGTTTCTCACTGCTTCACCTGTACTCTGCCCACCTCTTCATCTCCACATGAGACTGCTCAGATTCCCAGCACCTGAGAAACTTCTAACAGCTCCTATTTTTGAAAAGTGATTTTGTCAAAGAAATGTTTCCTTTTGTAGTCTGTCTTCCTAGAATTTCTTCACCATTAGGGAATCATTTAAATGGTGATATCCCATGGGCAATGAAAGTTGAGTGATTTTTTTGTAGTACAGTGGACTTGAATCACTGCTCAGTTCATGTGAAAGCTTTATAAGAGAATTCCTTCTGCTAAACACTTACTTATACAGTTGAAGGAATATGAAAAATAAAGTCAGTTAAGCATAACAATAATTTTGATGTGTTTTTTTTTTTTTTAAGTGACCTTACTTAACAATAAATGCAATAGGCTGAAACAAGGACTTTAAGGTATGGTAATAACACTTTAGAGGTATAAATTTAGAGCAGTTCCCTAAGTGATTGCTATTGTCATAACTCATGAGTAATGTAGTTGTCTTATTACCATGCCTATAAAAGAGATTTTGTGTGTCCCAGTGTCCTACAGTATTCATTATGCTCTTTTAGCCTGTAGTCAATATTTTCATGCCTTTTTAGACCAGACATTCCTGATGGTGTGAGCAGAAACCTGATACCTTGGGGATCAAATCCAATTATCTGGATGGCAGGGTAAAGTTATAAATTATTATCAGTGGGATAAATGCATTCAACAGTCTCGTACCTGAATAATTTCTCTCAGGATTAAGTGTGATTGAATTCAGGTTTTAACTTCAGATCTGAATCATTTATTGGCAGTATTGTCAGATCTTGCACTTTTATCACAAATCTCATGATAGTTGATGTTTTTCTGTTAGCTTTCATCTGCTAGGATCAAATGATGATATGGAGTTCTCAGCTGGCATTTGATTTTGTTTAAAAGAAGATAGTTTTTGAGCCTCTTGGAGAAGAGGTTGCAGATGTGATAAAATCACACCCTGAAGACTCAGAAACCTCAAGGCAAATAATAAAATCATCTTGTAATTCATCATCTTAATCTTAACAATTTAGTGTCTCACAATTTTATACTTATGATTCTGGAATGTATTTTACAATTCCAAGTACTAGACTGTAGACAGGAAAGAGCACTGTCACAATTTCCACATCATTAAAAACTTTTAAAATACTCTTGGTTAATTAAATGATAATTTAGGTTTGTTGTGTTACTTGTTGTATTGGCTTATAATGCAGTTGCTAACTTAAGAACAAGACGGAACTTCACTGAATTTGGATCCTTTTACAGCATATCGGTCTTAACTGAACTACAGAGCAGTTCTGCAATTGTTTCATATCTCTTTGGCACATGAAGAGCATGTTCTACCACCTCTAGGCTTTTCCTTTCTCTGTGGGCTTCAGATTTCCACTTCTGTGTTGAGTCCAGCAGGGAAAAGCCAGAGAGGCAGAGTGGTGTGGTTGCGGGTCACATGCCCTGTGCTTTGTTGGCCCTTGGTGGGGGCCAACAAAGGGCTTCCAGCTCCATGTGGAGCCTGCCAGGTCTACCTGACCCGCAGAACAGGAGGATGAGTATGCTCAGAGAATATTTTATTCTGAGAACAATGAACTGCCAAACTCCGAAGAGGTTCTTACTGAACATGTGCAAACTGGAACTTGGCAGAGGTCTTCTCAGTGACCAAATTTGGGAAAATTTTCACAGGGATGACATAATGTATATTCTTGACATTAAGGCTAAACCCTGCAAAATTTCAAACCTTTGCTTGAAAGCGTGGAGGGTCTGGTGCATCTCATTTGAGCAGAAATAAGACTCCTCCTCCAACACAGGCAAAGTAACTTCTTTTTCCTCTTCCTCTCATTCTGGACCTTTTACCTCAAAATTCATCAAGTTCAACCTTAGGCAGATACCTGGTATGGAAAGTTTCACTCTGAACAGCTTATCTGGTAAGACCATGAGAAACTGAGAGCAAAGTCCTGGACCATTAAGTGTCAGACAACTTCCTACGCTATAACCTAAATTATTTGTGGTCAGCAGGTCACCTTGGTCACCCCACAGAGATCAGTGGGGTTACTGAAGTGAGTAATGGAGTGGATCTGCCCTGTCAGCCAGGAACAGTAACAGCGTTTTATTGCAGGCACTGCTAACTTTATTTTACTTGATAACCAAGACCTGTGAAATTAAATTCTCTCTGCTTCAGTTGAATATTGTGATTAGGAGATTATTTCAGTGTAGATCACTGATTTTGACAGGGCTTGTTCCTCACTTTGAGGCAGAGTTGCTGGGAAGCAGGGAGCAGAAAGCTCATGGGGCTAAGGTCGGCTGCTGTTGACTCTCCTCAGAAGAGCTGACAGAATGTATCGAAGTTAATCACGGAGCAAACATGACAGTGGTTCTGGGATATATAGTGTAATCCCGTCATTCATTGTAAATTGACCCAGGATTCAAAGTTAATGTTACTGTTGTTTGACTTTTACTGCTAATATTGACTTTTTTTTCAGAGCCATCGTCCTTTAGATAATAGAGATTTGTGGTGTAGGGCATACTCAGTTTACAACTCCACTTCCTAGCAACTTCTGGAAGTTCTGGAAAGGTCTCCTTCTCTGAGCATTCTACCACAAAGTATTTGTCTTACACGCTTACACACTACTCCTGTCCTGAACAGCACTTTTGTTCCTTTTCTTGTATTATGTCCAGATTTAAAAAACAAGCAAAAGATGAAAAATTGAAATGACCCAAACTGTCTCTGTGCACATAAAATATTTACTGAGTGGGCATTTCACATCTCAGCACTTTACAGTGTTAGAATGAAGCACTATGTGCCTTGTTCAAAAGCTAGAAATTTTGTTCCTTCGTTGGCATAACATTACCGTAACATGCAAACTCAAACTTTGAAAATATCTCTCACTGCAGGGCTGTGAAACCTCAAATCTTAGACTTATGCCTCTTTTAAGTATGAACATTATTTTTTTCTGGGAGCTGAATCAGTGTAGTTTGATTAGGAGAGTATTGTAAGCATAGAAATCGCAAGACAAGGGGATGAAAAAAAAACAAAATGCTTTAATAAGGGATTAAGGTTGAGTGCACCCTGTGTAAGTTCACAGACCACCAAGTTGGGTGGGAGTGTTGATCTGCTAGAGGAAGGCTCTGCAGAGGGATCTGGAGAGACTGGATTGGTGGGCTGAGGCCAGTTGTGTAAGGTTCAATAAATCAAAGTGCCAGGTTCTGCACCTGGGTCACAACAACTTCATGGAGTGCTACAGGCTGGGGCTGGAAAGTTCCCCCATGGACAAGGACCTGGGGGTGCTGGTCGACTGTGGCTGATCATGAGCCAGAGTGTGCCCAGGTGGGTAAGAAGGCCAGTGGCATCCTGGCTTGGATCAGCAATAGTGTGGCCAGCAGGACCAGGGCAGTGACCATCCCCTGTGCTCAGCACTGGTGAGGCCACACCTTGAGTCCTGTGTCCAGTTCTGGGCCCGTCACTTCAAAAAGGTCATTGAGGTGCTGGAGTGTGTCCCATGAAGGACAACTGGTGAAGGGTCTGGAGCACAAGTCTTATGTGCAGCAGCTGAGGGAACTGGAGGTGTTTAGTCTGGAGAAAAGGAGGCTCAGGGGGGATCTTGTTGCTCTCTGCAACTCTCAGAGGTGGTAGTGAGATGGGAGTTGGTGTCTTCTCCCAGGTAACAAGTGACAGGACAAGAGGATATCGCCTCAAGTTGTGCCAGGGGAGATTTAGATTGGGTATTAGTAAATTTTTTTCCACAGAAAGGATTGTCCATCATTGGAACAGGCTGCTCAGGGAGTCACTATCCCTAGAAGTTTTCAAAAAATATTTGGATATGGAATGTAAAGACATGGTTCAGTGGTGAACACGGTGGTGGTTGTAGGCACATGATCTTAGGTTTTTTAATGATCTTTAAGGTCTTTTCAAACCTTAATGATTCTGTGATTCTGAGTAACTGCTGTGGGTTTTGTTTGGTTGGTTTTCGTTTTGTTTTGTTTTGTTTTGTTTTGTTTTGTTTTGTTTTGTTTTGTTTTGTTTTCTAAGTGCTCGATTCCTAAACATTCTAATATTCCCATCAGAGGTGGATTTGCAGGCAGGAAGCAGAGGATGAGGTAGAATTCAGCTGCCAGAGCTGCACATGCAAGTTACATGTGTGCCAGCCCTTGCCTGTGTGGCGGATCCCTTGGAGAAGACAGATAGGTTGTCAGCGTACTGTTATCATTCTGATCACTGTGGCTGTGGAGAGGACTCTGCTGCTATGAAAAGTGTTATTTTAGGGTGAGATATGAAAAGCAGCAAAACAAAAGCAAATCTCTCTCCAAGTCCATGGGGTCGAGTGTGGCTTTGACCAAAATGCAAACATTCACCAGTCATTAACTTTGGTGGTTTCTTTCCAGATTAAGTCTTGTCTGTAAAACTACCAAAGACCTGGGACTGAGGAAGCAGGACAGCTGGGGTGATGCAGGGTGCCCCTCTTTCCTGTTCATTTGTTGCCTAAAAGCAAGTTTTTTCATGAAGGATTAAGAAGCTGGGAATGAAAAGAGCTGTAGTATCCTGGCAGCACATCCCGCTCTTGAGCAGGGGAGTTTGAAGCACAGCCAGACCACTAGTGAATAAAATTCTGCCATCTGTGATGGCAAAAAACTGTGGGACAGAATCAAAGTAATAAGAATTAAATGCTTGTAAATGGAGCCACATAAACCAAATGTCAGGAAGTCAAACCTGCCGCAGAGCGAGGGCAGGCACATGGAAGAGAAGTTTTTCCATCATTCTGCCATGTGCTAGCCAAAGGATTCCTATAGACTGCATCTAAGTTCACACTTAGCTATCCACATTTTTCAGGTCATTCACCAGCACTGTTGCTGAATGATGGCTCCACTCAAATATTGTCAATGGCTTTTGAGGGCCCTTGCATGTGTTTTGTGTGTTATGGAGATGGGTCTCCAGCCTGCATGCCTTGTTCTCCAGGTAACAGTGGTTCACGCTGCAGCTAGAAGGGAGTTTTATGAGCATTTTTAAATAGGATGTGCCAACCTTCATAAAGTACCTTTTTATTAGACACATGACTGCCCGTTGTTCCAATTGCCTGAAGCTGAGAAAGATGAGCTTCCCCCAGTTCCAGTGTGCAGGCTTTACCTCTGCGTACAAAGGCAACAGAGTGGGCAGCTGGTGCCTGCAGTAACTCGTGTACTGAGTAAATCTGCATCAAAGCCATTCAGAGACACTCCTGTAACTCCCTCATCACTCCAACGACACGTTCTGTTGTGCCTCAAGTACACGTGTGCAATAGAGTTATGCAACAAGTTTAAAAGGGTGTCAGTGTCGTGGCTTGAGTCGATGGATCCAATGAGACTGTTTCCTTAAAGAAAGGCCCCACAGTTTGTTTAATCCTTAGCAAGTTTCAGAATGGTTCAGAATTGTCACAAATGGTTTATTTCTGAGATTCCTAGCGCATAATGCACAAAGTTGCAGAAAAAGCTCAAAGCAGCAGATCAGGGTAAGACTGCAAGTGGCCAGTCACTGGAAAAAGCATGGAGGAAAGAGGTGGTGAAAATTCCATTTGAGAAGTACTGAAACGGCAAAAAAGTAATGAACCTGTGAAAAAATAAAAAGAGAATGTAATGGTACCTGCATTTATTTTAGTAAATTGCTGATTTTGTAGTGTGGAATGCTTCTCCAGCACCAAATTGTACTGTATTACACTGGTGTAAATCTGAGTAAATCTTTGATATAGGAAGAACTTTTCTAAGCCTATTATCAGTATGATCAAGTTCAGAATTTTCTTGGTACAGTCCCTGAATTTAATTACATCCAGACTCATAATTACAAATAACATATTAAAATTACTGTAGAAGAGGAACATGTTTTTACAATTTATGATGGTAGCAGAAGAAGCACAGAACATGGACATCTGATTCTTCAGTTATAAAGTAATTTTCCCTCCTAGAGCAAATAGTCCCTGAATTACGTTTACATGACCTTGGGCTGGGGGTCTATATTTCCTGATGTAAGCCTAGCTACCCAAATCGTGTTTCCCTTGAGAGGAGATTATTTTGTACTGTATCAATCTGGTCCATGCAGGTCTCAGAAAAAGCATCAGATGTTTAGGCAGTGCAAATCCTTTTGCCATAGGCAAGGTTACTAATTAAAAAGTATCAGCATACAGAAGCACCAAATGCAGCCCAACCAAGGATGAATGTCAAGAAATTGGCGAGGAAAATGGAAAAAGCAAGAAAGAGGTTAGGGAGAGATCAGATGGGTTTTTTTTCACAGAATGTTCCCTTTCTTTCCACTCGTCATTTCTTCCCAACCAGTTTGGTGGTATCTGACGTTTCTTCTCGCAGCAGGGAGTCTCATCAGTTGTGTCTTACCATGGAAGTCACGTATTGTGGCATTTCATGTGTAGTGTCTGGTCATATCCCATGCTGTCACGTTTTATTATGTGTGCTGTCATTGTGTGACACTTCACTGGTGGCATGTGGTCACTTTGCAGCTCATCGCTGCACACATCGTTTTCTGTGTTTCTGCTGATGTTTCCACGAGACCTTGAATGTGACTTTGGACAATGTTGTTAAAATACACTTCCAGTTTAAAACAACCACCAGTTCTTTCAACTGAAACAGGGCTGGATGCATTCTAAGTGTGAATGAACATCAGCTGATGCAGGTTAATTGTAATTGTGCTGGAAAGTTTTAGCATCTCCACCATGTTGATGTGGGGAAATCAAAGTAGAACAGGCAATTTACTAAAGGTTGTGCAGTGGAACCAGATGCAAAACAGTCCTTGAACAGGTGCTTAAACATAAGCTCAGACTGAAGCCCTGCCATAAATTAATCTGAGCTTGGGCTCTATATGACTTCCTAATGGATATTATATACAAGCTAAATGTTACTGCTCAGAATAGGTTTGTGTAAGCCTGTCATAGTAGCAGAGTCAAATAGGGTTGATGGATAACTCTCTGTGGAGCAATTCTGTTTGTGGTTTGGTTGCGTTTTTTTCCCAGCCTGCCCTTGTTTCTCTGAACACTTATGTTGCAATCCATGGAGTGGCACCGGGGCCCTGTATTTCACTGATTTCTTCTGCACTCTGCTCTAGTCTTCATTGCTGTGATGAATGTTCACCTGCTGAGTTGCCATGAGCATCTTTTGGGGGCCTGTCCTACAATACATGATGCTTCTCTGACATAGTAAAGGGGTAGCACATATACGCTGGGAAGTTGCTTGTTTCCATTAACATCCTTGTTTTGAACAACTGGCAGAAAATGTTGTACAATGGTAATTTCATGGATTGAACTCTCTGGTTCTTTGCTTTGCACTGGTCTCATTACTTAGTGTTTTTAAACTGCTTTGAGGTGAATATAACTCATCTCTGTCATTTACAAATAGCAGCATATAAACGTTGGGTGTTTAATAGTCATTGCAATCATGCAGGCAAGATTTTCTTAGCAATCCCTTTAGGTTTTAGGTTTTGTTTAAAGTTGTCCCTTGCTCTAAGTCAGAAGCACTAATTTCTAGGTAACAGGAGCGCATGTCCTTCAAACCTACAGTAACTGATCTCATTAAGTACCTGAGTAAAATGAAGAGTATTGCATTAGATAAAATAGCTGGGAATAAAGAGCAGTATTGTCTCTTGGATGGATGGAAGCTGCCTGAGTTTTAGATCCAAGAAAGATGCAGAGGTTGTTTCAATGCATGAGAGGTGCCAGATGCTCCCCCAAAAGAAAGAGGGGGTGTCGTTCTTCTTTTCCACTGTTCTAGGAGTCAGAAGATAATTAATTTTCTTGTTTAAAGCCATGTTACCTTGATAAACAAAACCTCAATTCTGTACCTTCAGCATGAACTTTTTAGGGCGAGGCATTTGCCTGATACTTTTGTGTAGCTGATAATTACAGCATTTTTGCATGAGGTTTGCATCAGTCAGATTTGTGGCTGCATTTCTCTGATAGACTTAGTTCAGATTTTACCACTAATGAGTTAGTATTTCCATACCCAATTAATCATACCAAAGCCCAGGTCAATCAAAGGAAGCACAAAAAATTATTTTTCTGTTTCTTCTTTATTGTTTTCCAGGATTTTGTATTTTTGGTTTAGTACATGTTAAATAATGCAATGCAGAAGTTATCTTCTTTTCTGGACACATGTATCACTGGAAAACTTAGTAAAAGTCATCACAGGCATGTGTGGAAATATTACCTTAATATTCGGAATGTCTGCATGTATCTACATATGCCCCCTGCACGGGATCAAGTTTGAAGTATGTAGGTGAATGGGACAGGTGCTCACAAATTTTGCTTGTGCTAAGAAGAAAAGAAGTCAGTTTCTGCACATATGAAATAAAAGTTGTTCTGTGCAATATGTCAGATTTCAATGAAAAATTGAAACAGTTCACTCAGTCTAGACTATCTAGCTACTTGGAGTACATCACAGCATGAATTGGAAATGCACAAGGTGTCTAGTGATTTGGGGCTTTAATAGTCAGGATTTTTTTTTAAGTGGTTGAATAGTTGCAGTGGAATGAAATCTCAAGCACTAATAGGGAGTGATTTTCCTGAGCAGCGATGCTGACAACCAGGATGTGATTTCTCTTTTGTGATTAACAGCCCTTCTGACTCTGGTGTCGCAGTGACAGTGGAGTTCATCTTTTCATTGCTGTGGCGTTCACAAGTGGGGCTTGGTAGCAACTTATTCCAGGTGCTATTACTTGTAGCACGTGACCTGGGAGATTTTTGAATCAGGTTCCTATTGTGAATTGTTCCTGAAAGACCTTCCTAATCTTACTAATATTGACTGATTCCTTGTATTAGGGTTTTCCAGGGATCGGTGGAGTCTAGAGGATTAAAGGCCTCTGAGTCAAGGATGACCTAGATTCTGATAGATTTTATTGTGCGAATCCTTACAGTCAGAGGTCATTAATGGAAACATCTGAAGCTAATATGAGTTAATATGTTTGAGTGCTCTCAGAAATTAATGAGTGTTTTGGTTCCAGGTGAGTACAATGCAGTTTATGTTTTAAGTATTTCAAAACTGTTTTGATTTAGATGTGTGCTCAGAAAGTGATTTAGGATCTCAAATGTCAAAATCCTTTTGGCTGCTGGTAAAAGTTGGGTTCTGAAGACACTTTTGAAAACAGGATTTTCCTCTGAAAATTGGGGGATTGGGAACTTTCTCCTCTGCCCTTTCTAATGATGATTTCAAGAGATTCCTAACATTGAAGCCAGTTCCTGATTTCACTGTCATTTTTGTAAAGGAAATTCCTTTAGCTTTTTTTGTTATCTTAAAAGGAAAAACGAGATATGACGAAGAACAGCAAGAAATTAAAAAACTGCTGGCTTTCCCACCTCGAAACAGGAGGATGGTTTAAACATATAGCCATTTTTCTCCTCTGTATTTCCAATGTGCTCTATTACTTGAAGATCTGCAGAAAAAATAATATTCCTGAACAACCTGGTCCTCATCTGTTATAGTCCAGCTGTCCCTACTGTTTGAGCGGGTGCAGGGATTGGATCAAAACCAGAAAGATTCTGAATGTAATTCATATGTAAAGGCATGAATGCATTTTCCTTTATGGTGGCTTCTCAAAGTTCAGAACGTGAATATAAGGCCACAAATGAAAAAACTCTCTGTTTGGCCCTTTAAATGTGTTTTTGTTCTTTCATTTATTTCACAAGCCTTACTGCTTACTTGTATTTGTTTCTTTTATACTTTTTCCTGAGAATGCGAAAATATGTAAATACCCTGAACAAATACATTCCATTTCAGGCCAGTAGTAGGGCAGGCCATTATGATTATGCTGTTTATGAATAAAAAGAGGCGTTTACCCAAAATATTCAAAGCTGACTCTGAAAATCTAACTAAAAAGCCTTCAAATTAAGCATATGTTTTAAAACTTGTTTTTGTATACGTCTGTCGAGCAATGAGTCAGTAGCAGAGGTGGGTACAGAGCACAAGGTGTTGGGCTCTCTCTTTTCTTGTGTCATGAGCAGTGCTGGGACAGGTTCTGATTTTGATTATTTTGGTTTAGGTCAGGGTGGTATCTTTGAAATCCCTAGCATGTGTATAGTGTAGCATTTGGTGACTGGCCTTAGGTGTAGACCCTGGGCTGTGAGAAGCTTTGCCAGCTGGAGCCTTAGGTGTCCCCGTCCTCCTCTCTTTTCATGTGGACATGCAGAATTCGCAGTCTAAGAAGAAATGGTGTAGGATGGGGATCCGGAGCAACTCGTTTTGAACACAAATGGTTTTACCACCTCTTTGCCACCCACACACGTCTGTCATCCCCTCCACATGCACCCTTAGGTCCCTCTGAGCCCAACGGCTCTGCAGCTCCCTGGGATGGCGGGCAAAGCTGCCGCCAGCACCACGTCCCTTGACATTTCCCAGGGCATCAGTGCAACGTGTTGTTTCTCACTCCTGTACTTCTCTGCTACCTCACAGCACATACCAGCAAAATGTGGGTTAATGGGGCAGGCATGGCACAGAAAACAGTCTCTCTGGTGGAGTCATTAGGATTTGCTGGCAGGCTGCCAGCTCAGTAGGTGGAATTTTTACACTCACTTTTCAGAGCAAGCTTAAAGGGGAAACCTCCGTTCGCTTTAAGCCTTTGCAGCCAGTGAGAGGCTGCTGGGACATGCCTGCCCCTGTCCAGACCTCTGATGAACAGCTGGCTGGAAATTCTCATCTAAGCACTTGCAAATGATTTGTTGCTGTGATTGTGGTTTTAAAATTGGTAGTCAAGACTATTTAAAATTAATGGATCTGCATGGGGTTGGTTGGTGATATTGCTGTCTCCTATGTTTGGATTTTCCCAGAGTTAAAATGCAGAGTCTGAAGTGCATTTTGAGAAGGGGGTTTAAGTGTTGGAAACAAAAAAAAAAAAAAAAAAACAACCCAAACAAAACAAACCCCCAGACCCTGGGAAGGCATAGCTGAGCAGGCACAGCTAGACTTCAGCCAGTACCGTACATACATACCAAAGATTTTAGGTCTGTTCTGCAACAGGCTTCAGCTGCATGTAAAATTAATAGCAGCTGATAGCGCTCAGCTCCTGAAAGGGTTAGGTTGTCACAGCTGTAGGAGGCTGTAATTTGTTACTTGTGTAAAGAGTTAATCAGAAGAATGTAATTAGTTATTGTCATAGAATAAACTGAAATTCAAATTAATTCTTGAAAAAAACCTACCTGATACTGTATTTATCTTACTTTCTTGCTTTAAATGGGATCAAAAACAAATGTATCTTTTTGGTTTTAGAAAATTTAGGTCAGTTTTCATGTGAAACATGCAGCCCTGTTTAATGCCTATTGATCTGGAATTAGAGAGCAAAAGGGTTAAATCTCAATCCCTCTCTGATTCATATTTCCCTCCCCTCCTTCCCAGCTGTGGACATGGATGGAAGATCTGCAGAAGGAGCTCTTAGAGGATGTCTGTGCTGACTCTGTGGATGCAGTTCAGGAGCTTATCAAACAGTTTCAGCAGCAACAAACAGCCACCTTGGATGCTACCCTCAATGTTATTAAGGAAGGGGAAGATCTAATCCAACAGCTCAGGTAAGCATCCACCTGGAGGACAGGTGGTGAGAAATCTGGTACATGCTGTGGTTTAGGGGTGCATAAATAGGGAATTGTAAGCTAGGATTAATTGGGAGAGTTTTTGTTAATTCTTTGCTTATTGATAATTCTTCAGATTCTTTGAGTGTTTCATTGAAATTGCCAGGAGTGATTTGTGTGGACTGATTAGAGTAGTCTGTGGATCAGCATGGGTTTTCTGTTTGACAGAGAGATTATTTATGGGCACAGTGAAGTGAATTGAAACAAATGTGTTTGAAGTGCATATTTTTAGTTGGTATTTATAGAAGATTGTTAAATGATTGTGAGCCGAGGCCTCATGATTTATGTGGTTATTCCCGATTTAGGAGAAGAGTATTCCTCTTAATAAAATACACACGTGTCTAACAGTCTTCACTATTTCATTTTGCATGCAGCACCCTTCTATTTATCTTTGTCTATGTGGGGTTTATTCATAGTGTCAAAGGGGCTCTTATACTGCTGGTTCTAGTTGCGTTATGAATTAAAACAGCTCATTTTGCCTGATTTAAAATACATGAAGAGACTAGCTCCAAGAAATTGGGGTTTGGGTTTGTTTGTTTGGTTGGTTGGTTTTTTTTTGCTTTCTTAATCTGCAAGTATCATCAAATGAATGTTTGCAGAGTAAACTTACGTAGAATTTGTAAGTGAGAAATCTCTCTCATTTATTCTTACAGTGGTTTACTGTGCCTTCTACTTTGTTGACAGCAGTGAAGTTTTCCTGCCTTTAAGGGATGTACTGAGTGTCAAACCAAGTCCAGTACATCACTTGTTATTTAGATCTTTGTATTATTACAGGTTACCCTTATCTACAAGTACACAGTGTGCATGCTCTGTATACATATATGATAGGCAAATCTCCCAGGTCTTATGCATTTCACCAGAGACTGTCCCAGAGAGTTAGATAACCCTCCTCACCCTGAGCTTTCCTAATCTGATGCCTTTACTTCCCACCTGAAAAGTGCAGAAAACCATGAGCCATGCTAGGAAAAGCCTAAGATGCTCTAGAGCAGAATGGATAATGAAAGACTTTGGTGGAGTTCTGCTCTTAAGAGCCCTCCTGGAGTCCTTGACCCTTCTACTACAGCACGTGCTGAGCTTTTCTCTATGCTTTTCCCTGTCATTCTGGATGCAGAGTGTTCACCACTCCAGTGGTCAGAAGAGAAGTCTGAGAGGGCTGCTCTAGATTTTGATTGCCTTTTAGCCCTGGGCAGCCACACTGGAGAGCCCATGTAAACTCCTAGTCTTGCTGTATATGGCTTGCCTGCATCACAGTGGGAGAGTGAGGGATCTGAGCTCTGGTGCTGCTTGCTGAGATTAGAGCTGGAGAGGAAGGATTAGGAGCAGACATAGCTAGGTTACACCCATCTTCATCTTTACTGATGAGAAAAGTAGAAAAGAAACATGCTGGGTTTGGTAAGTGAACGGCCAGAGCAAAGGAGTTTTAGCCAAGAATGCTTGTATGGCCAGCCATAGCAGGTAAGTCAAAGGTCTTCGTGGTAATTTCCCGTTATGCACAGGAAGTGTTTGCAAAGTTTATGGCAATTCTGTGAGATCACAAAAATGGCAGTGAAATTCCGGACTTAAGATTTTTGGTTATTCTTCCCACTTGTTGGCATGGCATCACTTCAGTGTGAACACGCAGGGAGAAGTGCCTGAAAGGGACCTTGTTTAAGTCCATCAGGTGGAGCATGGAGTGGTTTGTGGGGTTGCAGAAGGTGTCTTGTGTTCAAGCAGTCCTGGTTCTGTTTGTGGGATTGGCCTAAAGGATTTTTGCCTGCCCCTGAGTCAGTAGGTAACTGGCATGTAGAGTTGGAGCATTCCAGGGTAATACCTGGAGCTGGAAGTCAGTGGAGAACGGGAAGAGGTGAACTGCAAGACGGTGTGTGGGACTTCAGCTTTTTCTTAGTGTAAACTTAGTCAATTCTTAGTTTCAGTCTTTGAAAAGAGACGGTGGCCTCAGCTTTGAGACATTTGTTTTGGAATTGGTGTCATGTCCAAATGTTTGCAAAATGCCAAGGCAGGTTTTGTGGCAGCTGTGTTTAACAAAGAAATGTTGGGTTTGGTGTCTGGCTTGTATTCTGGGCAGTGAGCGAGGTGGAACAAGGTGAGTATATTTGTGCAAAGTGCTCCCCTGCTTCTGATAAAGTTAAGACCAGACACAGAGGGAACACTGTCTGGAGGATAAAACACACAAGGGTTTCCAGCATGGAACTGTCAAGATGATCTTATTGAAGTGTTGGTTTTGAGCACTCTGACTAACTGTAATGGGATCCTGGACTCTTTCAAATAGTGAAGCAGAACTGTGTGGAAAAAAAATATGAAGCCGCCTCTGCGTGTGCCCACTCTAACAACTTTAGTGGCTGCTGGTGACAGTAAAGAAGACACAGATAGAGGAAAAAAACTAGAATTGCTGCAGTCTTTCCTTAACACAAGATTGCATTTCACAGTGTGGATCACCTTGTACCTGCCGTGAAGAATAGCTGAAGATTGCAAACGCTACAACAACGAAGGGAATGAAATACATCGCTCTTATCGAGCATGTCATAGCACAGGCTAAAAGCAATAAAATTAGTGGAGCTTTGGAAAGTTTTACATTTCTTATCCTTATCTTTGAGAGAACAGATACTGGTTTAGAGAAGATCATTTGTGTAATGGCACTCTGTGTCTCCTCCAGAGGGGTGAAGAAAAGCTCGGCTGCCTTAGCTAAATGTGATGTCTGGGACTGCTTTCACACAAGGTCTTCAGGGCCTCTGTGAGTACATCAGAGACCATACCTGTCAGGAATAAAACAGGTCTGGCTACCAACTCCATACATGTGATGGTTAACATTGGAAACTCTTTTTCCATTCTTCCCTGTCGGTGTTTTACTGAGGTGATCATCGTTCTCAGCAGCCAAGGCAAGGGAAATGTTTTGAACTGCAGTTCTAGGGGTGCTGCTGGGGGCAATATTTGTGCTCATCTGTGAAAGGCAAAACAATAACTTGCTTCAGTGAGGTGTGAAAGAGCAGGAATGTTAGGGGCTGAAAAAAAGCCAGTGAAGAGTTGTGTATCTTGCCTATTTTTCAGAGGTTCAGCTTTTGATAATGCGTCTCACTGAGCTTTCTCACAGTTAAAGCACTGAAAGTGGTTATAGGAGCACAGTGTTCATTTTGAACAAACTCAGCAGCAATGTCCTGAGTTCTGTCTTATGTTCCCCAAAGGTTATTTTCATATCTTTTTTTCCTAATAATTTCCTTGAATTTTATATCTCTAATGAATAACCTTTCAAAGATTAGTAAGGATCTTACAATAATTCTCTCCTAGGATTTCTCACCAGAAAGAGCAAGAAATACTGTGGCAGAAGCATTGCAATCTCAGAAATGTTTTTTTTTCTGAAGGGAGATCTTTCTCAAACCAAACTAGCCAGGGATTGTCAACACCTTATTTGACAGGACTGTTAAAAAAATACCAGATTACTACTCTTAAACCTCTGTATTGCGTCAGTCACTGAAATGCAAGTGTGGCTTGATTTGAAGAGTGAAATGTTTAATGAAAAAGAATTTCTAAAACTAAGTGTGTCTCTAGATCCCATGAGAGATTATTCAACACCGGTCTTGAATAATTCATTGAGTCATTTAGATAATATATGAATAGTAATAATCCTGCATTTGAATGGAGACATATTTCATGTCCTTTTATAGAAGACAGGTGCTGACTGAAGGAAACAGGACTTGATTGGATGCAGCCTCGGGTTAAGCTCTAGTTTCAAAACTCTCACCTAGTTATTTTCATCCCTCCTTCCTCTGTATAGCTCTAATATAGAGGCAGAGAAAGACTCTGGGATCACCAAGAACTTGAAAACAGATTGACAGAGTGGAGCAGAAGCCATAACACCTGGAGAGAGCAATATTGGTGTAATATTCCTTTACAACCAAGGGAAATTGGTAGTAGTTTCTTCAGAATAATGCAGGAGCATCTGGGGTTCAGTGTATCAAACATCAAGTATTTGAGGAAAGAGAGGGGAAACACATCCAAAGAGCTAACTACTGTGCAGTTAATAGTATTCTGTATTTTTAATTTTATTCTTATACTTCAGATGTTCGGGCAAATGCTTGTTCTTTTCCTCTAAGGCACACTGAAAACAGAATAATGTGTGTGTTTTGTTGCCTTAGAATCTCAAAGGTGTGTTTTGAACATAGCTAAAATGACTCTGTGTCAGTGCCTGTTCAATTTAAAGCACTTTTAAAAGATTATAGTTGTTTTTTCCTCAATTATGCTCACTGACAGGGATAAATTAACTTTAGGTTGACTGTGTGTTGTTTTGATCTGACCCTACGTGACGATAATTTGCAAAGAGCAAAGCATGAGCATTTCAGTCAAGTTCTGTAGAAAACTACAAATGCTTTGCTATTGTCAACGGTTTAGCCCTGTGATTTCTGCACAGTTTTTATCAACCCATAAATTTTGCTAATAGGTAAGAAAAGTTTGCATAGACAAAACAAATCTCTTGACATGGGGATTAGTATTAAAATTTGTTGCTACACGATAAGAACTAAGGGAACATTTATATACACAACAACTCTAACTAGTTTTCTTATAATAACAGACCTATATATTTACAAATACCACCCCTCCTTCTTTTCTTCAAAAACAGTCTAGAGGAAGAATGAGGAGAAAAAGTCTTTAAGGTAACAGTTCCAAATCACTGTGGCTAGAAAATCTCTCTCTCTCCACTGGAATGCAGGGGAGTCTGCCTCCCACTTCCAGCCGCTTTTCTTTGGCTACTGAGGGTTTACCATGGGCTTTGAGGGTAACACTCGTATCACCATGTTGTCACCATGGAGTAGAGGGCTCCGTGGAGGTTCCTTCCACGAGGAGTTTTGGGGGGGTTTTCCTAAAAAAGAGTCACCACCCCTCCCCGGGTCACAGGGGTTTCTTTTGGCTCAGTCCATACCCAAGAACACTCTCTGGTGCTATGTTCTGCTGCTCCAATTAGTTTCTTCTCTCGCTCTCTGGAATTCTTCTGACTTTCTGCTTTTGGCCAAACACCCAATCTTGGCTCTTGGCTGTGGTAGGTTACTCTAATTCACCGCTGCCCCATCATTCGCAGTGAAAGGGGTCATCTTTGCATCACACCCAGTCCAAAATTGCACCAGGCCCCGCAGTATTGGGGGCTTAGTGTTCGGCCCGGCCTCGGACTAAGGCCCGAGGTCGTGAGTGGCTCGGCCCCTCGATGGAGAGTTCACCGGCTTCTTTATCATTGTGTGGCTGTAATTCTTCTGCAGTTTGTTGCATGCGCCTATCAGGTGATTTAGTTCTGGCTTCAAGCCATGCCTGCCCTCCCCGGGCCAGGCCAGGCCCCAAAGAGGGCCACATGCCCAGGCCCAGGCGGGCCAGGGTGTGCCGCCACGTTAACTCCTTAATTTCTTCTGTGCAACACGTTTCTTTTCCTGTTTGTTAGATGTGTCATTCGTAGAGACGTCACAAAAGTCTTTGATTGGCTGCTTGGCTGGAATTTCACCTGAAGTTAACCATTTTCTACCCCAGTACTGGGGGGATGGGCTAAACCATGACAGCTGTATGTTTATGGAGGGGAAATTCAACCCCGAAAAGGGGAATAAAAACCTAAAAATTGCGAACACACTAGCACTCTTCCAGAGTGGGGACGCTCCGTGGGAACCTCTCCTCAGCAGTCTAGGTTTGCTGGACAGAAGAGTGGCTTCCAGTCTCATTTGGTCCCTGCGGGACAATGTAGTGACTTGGCAGCATTACCTGACATCTCACTTGTCTCCCAATATTGTCAGCTGGGTCACAGCACATGTGGGAGTTTGTTGGTGCACTGATAGTCTGGTATGTGCTGTTGGATTTGTAATTGTCCTGCCCACTTTCTCCAAGGCAGAACTGGAGATTGATAGGAAATATTGATGGTAAAGACCTGCTTGTTTACCCAGTTCATCCTGTCATCCTACCAGTGCACAGGTCTTTCCAACAGTGTATTTGATAGGGTTTTCTGTTGTCTTGGATTAAATATGCCAAATAATGCAGCTGCTATCACATACCTTTGAGCAGGTTGGATGGAGAAAACCATTGCATCCAAATCTTGTTTGAGCCAAAGTACCAAAACCAAGATTAAATTTTGGCCTCAGAGTTTCCTTTCTGGTTCTTCTGAAAGTTGAGGGACCTTTTGTGGAACATTTGAGGATAAATTTCACGTCTTTTTGTCTACAAAGTTTATTGAACCATGAAACAGTCACTGAAAAAAATTTACTGAGAACATAACAGACTATAGGTGAGCCTATTAATATATCTGAGAGCGCAAATAGAAAAGGAACTGTCAGGACTGTCCTGTTGTCCATGCTAAGACTTCTTTCAGGTGCAACAAACTCCCTCTTCGTCCTAAGCCACCAGTTTAAGATTTGCTCCCTACTGCTGCTTGTGTATGGAAAATCTAAATGGAGCAGTATCTGACCTGTTACAGGCAGGTTTGATTTCACTTACCCCATTGAAAAGACAAGTCAGAGTATCTCTTGGAGTGTTCGAAAGGTGTTTTCCTTCAGTGGAATTTTTTGCAGTGTATTCTACACTCATTGCTATACTACGTAATCCAGAGGAAATCAAGGTATCCATATCCCCTGGTCTAAAATGCTCATAATTCTGATTCAATTAGTCCATAACTAATAAACCAAATGCAGAAAACTAGCTTGTAAAGTTCCAGTGGCTAAATAGCATCTCTGAGTTTGATGTGAGTATAGGCTGGAGCAGGTCACTCTGTAGGATTAAAGGGGGTTGCCAGCCAGTCTCCTCAAGAGAGGCATTGAGATTGCACCATTCTCCTCCCCACCCCACCCCCACAAAGTGTGCAAGCTCACAGTGTCACAACACAAGAAAGGACGATCTCCTTGTTCAAACTTTGTGCCGAGCTCAGGAGCTGCAGGATTTTGTCGAGTAGACGAGATGAGTGTTGCATACACCTTCCCTCAGCCCTTTGTGCTTGGGTGTGCTTCTCAGCAGCACATAGAATCACGGGTATGGAGTTCTTTTGCCTGCCTTAAAGCTGAGCTTTAACCATGCTCTCTGCCTTGCCACAGGGACTCTGCGGTTTCCAACAATAAGACCCCACACAATAGCTCCATCAGCCACATCGAATCTGTCCTTCAGCAGCTCGACGAGGCCCAGGTACAGATGGAAGAGCTCTTCCATGAGAGGAAGATTAAGCTAGACATTTTCCTTCAGCTCCGGATTTTTGAACAGTACACCATTGAGGTAAGAGCTGGCTGCGTGACCTGAGAAAGGTAGAGCTGTGGGAGAGGGAGTGCATGTAAACATGCTCTGTTAGGATACATCTGGAGCTGTTTGATTGTGCTCAGCTGTCCAGTGAGGGAGAGAGAGAGTTACAACCGTTTTAATTCAGCATGTTGAGCCTAAAAAATATGCTTTAGGATACAGTGCTGGAATACGCTGAAATAGATTCATGTGCACTTAACTGACTATGCTGAGAATTCTCTGCCTGCTTTGCAGAGAAGCTTCATAAGGTGCCCGTGTTATAACTCTCTGTTGACAGGAGTCAGTCAGGGATTTGAAAGTTCTGTGTCACTTATTAGTGAGGTTTGTCTCTTCAGATACAGACACATGCTTGTCTTTAAACCACAGAGTGAAAAAAACATGTTATGCATAAAAGGAAAGGATATTAAAAAGGTGGGCTTCTTAAGCATTACAGTGATTTATTTTAAAAGGGGAAAAAATTAGAGGGGAAAGTTAAAGTACATTTTTATGTCCTTATGTAAAAAAAGGTCTTTCAGTTCTGTCTTGAAATCAAAAGCACCGCGTGGAAAACTCATCAAAACATTCATAATTGAGGTATTCTTGGACTGAGAAACTTTAAAGACACTACAGCCAATCTCAGTAATTACTTGCTGTAATTCTGATAGGACATGAGGGAGAAAGAACAACATGTAAATTAACTTGTGCCCACAAAATCTATGAAAGACTTGTGTCAGCATTTGTGTCCTCTCTGGGTTGTGTTCTTCCTGCTGTATCCCACTGGTGCTTGCTCAGTTCATGGAGCACCTTTGTGTTTTATGATGATACATTCCTGAAGGTATTTTTTTTAAATCTGTGGGTAATCTTAAGGTGGGTACTACTAAGTAATGGGAGCCTTAGAGTGCTCAATTGTATTTTCTGTGTTTAAGACATGGCATGATGAATTATAGTGAAATAAAAGGCTGGAAACAGAGGTGTCCTGTTTCCTGAAAGGTGTTATGTTCTGTAACTGAATGCCAGAGACAGAAATCAATGAGGAGTATCTGAGATTTTCTGTTGTGACTGCACAGTTAGGTGTTGTAATAAAGTCTGTCCTACAGTGCTTTTTAATTATGTAAATTAGAATAGTTTCTTTTACTTGCCAGTTATATGCAGCCTCCTTGATACTGAGAGACAGTATCCTTTGTATGTGTGTATAAATGTATGTATGTATTTCATGTCAGATAACATACTTTGCCATAAGAGTAGTATCCCCTATATTTTTATAGAAGATTTGAAAAATAAAGGGAAAAAAAAAAAGAAAGAAGCAATATGTTCTTCTGAAACACCCAAACGTGTCTGTAGACAGTATATGGTGAACGCACGTGAGTTACTTGTTAAGATCTCAGCCTGTTTCACTACAAATTCTAGGTCTGAACCTGGAATTATGCTCATTTAAGTAAATACCTTAAAAACTTCCAAAATTAAAATAAATCACTGTTCTCAAATTCTGTTTCTTTGTAAATAGTCTTTCAATCAAAGATCTCAAAGACAGTTACCACCCCACATGACTTAGAAAAGTCATGTGACTTTACTGGGGCAACTGAGGCATCAGATGATGTGATTTACACCAGTCCCTTCCATATGTGATGCCAGAATGGGAAGACTGTGTGGATAACTCTGATTCTGTTTCTGCATGAATCATACTTCTGTGTATTCGTAGAATGGAGTGGCTGTGACACATTAAAATATTTAAAATTGGAAATGTGCTTCAGTGTGTTCTAAAATCAGATTAGCTAGAAAGGATTTTAAAGAAAATCACCACTTGGTTGTCACTACAGGTTTGCTATTTTTTATCATATGAACATCTGAATTCCCTCTGCAAGATTAATATTACAGGGAAATCTGAGAACATGTTTCATAGCGAGTCTATGGGCAGATGATTTTATTTAGAAAGCTCCCTTTTTCCGAACAAAGTATTTTTATTTTAGAATAATTATGACAATTTATAACTGAAAACACGATGAAAAATATATCCAGGTCAGTATCTTAAATTTTGTAAGTACATTTAGTGCTTAAACAATAAAGGCAGTTTAATGTGTAATAAAAACAAATGCGTTTTGAAGGAAAATATTAAATGAGACATGTATGCTATGCTTTTCAAGCAACAGCTGAATTGACTCAAACTGACACGGTAATGATCCTTACGTAGTAGATTGCAGTCGGTTGCCTCAGCTTTATAATAAAGATTCCAAGTCAGTAGGAAACTATTATAAGAATTAACAGAATTATCTCATACCATTGTGGCGAAACAAAAAGATTTTTTCATCACCATAATTAAGAAGCATGTGTAGTATTGCTGATGGGTGACTATTCCAAGCTGTTGATGGGAAAAGACAAGGAAATTTAGATCAGGAAATTAAGCGTTTTTTCTGCTAAAGACAAGTAGCTTGAGCTATGAGTGGAAATGTATTTAGGTTTTAATTTTCCATAATAGCCTAGATCCTGCATAGATTAAGAACTGTGAAATAATGTGTACCAGTATGATTGATTGTCAAAGTAATTTCTCCTCTTCTAGTCTAGATAAGCCCCCTTCCATCTGTCCAAAGAGCAGTGCCATATTGAACACATCCTTAACGAAAGCCCTCTACCTGCTGCAGCCATGGCAATCCTCCCTGCACTCACACAAACTGCCTGCAAAAAGTGGGCCCTCCTCTTCCTCCCAGACTTGAATACCTTTGTTTTATCAAGCACTGAGTTTCCAATTTTCCCCCCTCAGATCTGTGTTCTCACCCTGGGTTCTCACGTTCTTGTGCTCCAAGGAATCCCTTAAGGAAAGGACCCTTCTCTGGCAACTCTGGTGAGAGGGAGACTTGCATATTTCTGGTGGAAGCCAAAAGGATGCAGCAGTGGGAGCCCATCTGCTCCCCACAGCTTTAGGGAAGGCTGTGCATCAGAGCTCAGCCTCAGAAAACAGTTACCTCTTGTGTTGTCTCATTCCATCCGGTTCTGGTACTGAACAGTTTTGATTAATCTGTTAATTTTCCCTGCTACCATCTCTCTCTCTCTCCTTTCCAATTAACAATGCAAACTAAAAGTATTAGGATTTTTAAAAGCTCACAAATGGCAAATGAGTGATTTGCCTTTTGTTTTATTTAGAAAGTGTCTGACTGTCGTTTGTTCTTTGGAAACTTTCCTGCTCTGACTGTTCTCCCCAGCTGTCAAAATTCGTGCCATAGATCACATAACCCTTTCTTTTGGCAGTCCTTCCTAAACTTGCACTGTACCCATCTGCTTTGTAGCCCTCCTGGTTTTTGAGCTTTTCTGTAATCTTCTTTTCTTGACAGAGGTTTGGAGTCCAGACAAACTTCAGGATTAATGTTTACTGCACAAACAACACTTACTTCCATTTATATAGGCATTATTGGACCTTTTCTTGTACTTCAATGAAATCTGCGAACTGTTATTGCATTTTCTCTTCAGAAAAAGGATTTTACTTTAAGAGAAGCCACCTGCCTATTTATGTGGCAGGGCAGACCAGCTGTGTTCATTTAGGACTTTTAAAGGACTTCTAAGCCTCACAGGCAGCTTTTGTGCTGTACTTGAGTCATGGCAGGTTTGGCAGATATGGATTTGGATGCAAACCCACAGGCACAAAGCATGTGCTGCCTGCTCTTTCTTGCCTTAATCTCATTATATTGACTGATATTTACACTCTGGGTTCTTGAGGTAAATTATGAAACCTAAACTATGGCAACACCTGGAATAAGACACAACAGAAACATGAGAGAGCCTGGCTGTCCCTATGGGAGGCTATTCAGCCTTAGGTTTTAACACCATGAAATGACAACCCATTCTTTATTTAGAAAACACGTCTAACTCTGATGCCTGGTATATTTTATTCCTTAATCAAGTCACTGCGTGTTTCAAGACAAGATGGGATCATTGGGATTTTATGATTGGTCTTTCTGTACGATACAGACTTCAGCTGAGTTCGTGCAGCCAGACAGGTAACTCAGGAGATTTCATGCAATGTGAGTGTGTAGCTGATCTGCTGCGAGGAAGTGGGGTGTAAGGCTCAAGGGACAGTAGCTGGCAGACATCAGCAGCAGTGCACTGAGAATGTTATACATACAAAGCACAATCTTGCTCCAGAGTTATATCCTCAGGAAGGTCTGTCAAGTATACTTTGTCCCTTGCTTCAGAAATGGGAATTTTAAGGCATATTAACCATTATTTGAATGAATGCTGATGTACAGTAAAATGCTGAGTAAATGCGTAAGAGCCAAATGGTAAAATGCAGTGAGTTGCAACCCCTAAAAAAATTCCTATCATCCAGAATCTTTCTGGACATTTTTTCCTTATCTTTTGTAGAAAGATGACCAAATTCACCTGTAAGTCTCTATAAAACACTGTGACTGAGAACAGGAATGATCTCAGCCAATGCCTTTCTAGTAAAAGTTGTTGGTTACCTCCAAAGAAGCTTCCCTGTCCCTTTCCAAGAAGTGCTCAGCTCCATCTCTTGTTTGTGTTATTTTTTTCCTACAACATGTAGGGATCTGTTCAATGCTAAACAAAGCCTCTGCACTGTCTTAGAGTGATGTGGTTCCTACACCAAGACATAGTGCTGGAAGGGATTAAGGGGATTCCCACTATACAATATAAATTTGATCTTGCATGCTGTTTATTATATTCCAAAAAGCCCCATGATCACTAAAATCTTCACCTGCTGGATATCTGATTTTCCACTATTCAATCTCTCTGGCTTTATTTCATCTGCTAATTGAATTTTTCAGCCTTGATTTCTCTCGCTGGCTCTTCTGGCTGTTCACAGCCATCCCTGAGCATGAATTTAGGAGGAAACAAGAGCCAGCTTTCACAGTAGTTTATTTCACTGTTATTTACAACTCACTTGAGTTTCCCATTCCAAGTTTATAACGCTAGCAGACTCTTTCAAGTGAATTAGCTGTCTACATGAAGGTACAAGATGTTTTATAGCCCCCTCACTGACTTAGAGCTGACACTCAAGTGTGAGCTTCTTTGTTAGAAATAAGTGTTACAGAGGGTTTGAGATAGATTTGGAAAAAAGAGAATGATGAGAAGAATGTCATCCTGTCCTGTTCATAAGCTGGAGTCCTATAATGTCTCATGCTTAGTGAGCTTTTGTTTCTCTTTTCCATCTATTCCTAGTTTTCAAATTGCAGGTCACTTCATTTTAGGGAAAGGAATGCTCTAAGCTGTTCTGGGCACCCTGTCTTTTGGAGCGGAATTCCATTGTTTCTCTTGATATTTTTGGGATTCGGGAATCAAAAGCACCAGAGCAGAATCATTACTGTGACAGTCCTTTCACACTTCAGTGGCTCAGGTCCCTACTAAGCCAGTGTGGCATCTCTGTCTGTTGTCAAAAAAAAAGGGTGACAGTGTTGTCATACTGCACAGCATTAGCCAAAACCAAGGCCTGAGAAGGAGGAACAGCAAACTTTCTGCTTATATGATCTCCAGAAGTGACAATTTCATTTACCCTTTCCTACCTAAAGCTCCTCTACCATATACCTTTGGTATTAGTCTGCTCCTAGATCCACTTATACTGTCACATCCAAACCTCTGCTCCTTCAGCCTGCTCTGAACTCCAAGGCAGAGCCAAGTGTTGTTGCTCTTGGCATTCCTGGTGCCCAATCTCTGGTATGTTCTTCCCCTATTCCTTTATAACTCCTTTCTTTCTGCACTCACAGGCACTCCCTCTGCATCCAGGAGTTAGGATTCCTTCTTTTTGTTCCCTCCTGGATCGTATCTAACATCTCATCCATCTAATTCCAGCTGTATGGCTGACACTTTTTTTTCCTCTTGAAATGAAGTAGAAACTTGTATAGATCTGTACTGTGCTTGTGTGACTGTTCTTCCTGTCCCGTTTCATCTCCATGCTTTACCCACTCTTCTTGCCTTTGTTTCTCTTCCTACTTGCACCATCATTTTTCTTGCAACCTGCCTCCTACGTTTGCTTGTTCTTCGTAGGCATCTTTACTCCTTTTCAGATCCCTCTTGCAAGCCCACTCTCTGTGTTGATAGCTTCTGCTCCCAGGATAGAACTTTCTTCCCCTCCTCCTCATATGCCCTTCCTCAGCCCATACTTTGGAATATCAGTTCCTACGTGAGTCATTCGCCATATAGTATTTATTTTCTATTGCTTGATTCCTCACTTCCCCTCTCCACCTCCTTCAATTGGCAAACAAAATTTTCTGGTTGGCATTAAACAAGATGACTTTGGGTGTCAAACATTGAATTAAGGCCAAGCAAGCAGCACTCAAGGCTCGGCAGCACCATTTTGTAGAAAAATCTCAGAAGCAGCATAAAAAAAAAAATATATATACTTAAGGATTTAGGTAAGAAACTATTTGACATGTACAATTGCCTGCACAGCAACTGCAGCAGCTCTGGCAGGCTCTTAGGCCTAATTCACAAGCAAGCTGCAATGTAGGCATGAGATGCCTGGATTACTCCTGTTGTTACCAGTTTTCACCTGTATACCTCTTCTCTATACCTCTCACTCTGCTCCAGCGTTGAAGGTGAACATGTCTCTCTCTCTCTCTCTCTCTGTTTGATCACGTTTCCTGCTGATGTTGCAACATGATAAATCCAGGAAGCAGCAAATACAGCAGTACTGCAGCAGTGGGAATTTGGATATATTAAGTTGCTGCTTTAGGAGGATTCCTGCCTAAAGAGAATGTGGTCTAGACTGTGGTCACTGTGTCTGCATGAAAAGCAGACCTGGCTGACGTAGCCTGTATATCTGTTATAGCTCTGTGATGGTAACATGGAGCTAACACAAACCCAGTGTTTGCTCACCTGCTTCCTCCATTTCCCTGATAAGGATATCTCAGGTATCTCACTTAACGCTAGATTGCGTTCACTACCAAAATTGCTTCTCCTCCCATTATCATTGCAGCAGGAGCATCTGTTTCAGGTGAAGAAGGAAGAAAGAGGAGAGGCTGAGGGAGCTGGGGTTGTTTAGCCTGGAGAAGAAAAGGCTCAAGGGAGACCTCATCGTTTTACAACTACCTGAGAGGAGGTTGGGGGTTGGTCTCTTCTCCCAGGCAACCAGCAGTGAGACAAGAGGGCATGGCCTTAAGCTGTGCCAGGGGAGGTTTAGGTTAGATATTAGAAAGAAATTCTTTACAGAGAGAGTAATCAGCCATTGGAATGGGCTGCCCAGGGAAGTGGTGGATTCTCCGTCCCTGGAGGTTTTCAAGATGAGGCTGGACATGGCACTTAGTTCCACAGTCTAGTAACCGTGGTGGTGTTGGATCAAGGGTTGGACTTGATGATCTCAGAGGTCCTTTCCAACCCGTCTGATTCTATGATTCTATGAAATGTGCTTCATAGGCTCATTGTAATCAATTGGTTTGACATGTCTTTCTCTTTCATTTGTATTCTCGGGTCATTTGACCTTCCTTTAGTAAGGAAGGCCGGCCTGTTTCTTGGCCCCAACCCTATATATCCCACAAAGAAGGAGTGTGGCTTCTTCCAAGGAATCAGATGAAATGTGACTGACATGTGTGCACAGCTTTCCTTGGAACAGTGTGGGAACCATGGGATAGGTCTGCTGCTTGTGCTAGTGTAGACCTGTGCACTGCTGCTGTTGCTGCTCTCTTCTCCCTTCTGCTTTGGTACAATTTCTTTCTCAAGCCTGAGCAGAGCAGAGCTCAGGACTTCTATTACAGCAGGACTTCTATTGCAGCAGGGCTTCTCTTCTCTCACAGCATGTGAGGTTGCTGAGGTCTATTTAGGATCACAAACACTGGGAAGTAAAGTGAGTAAACATAAGTGCTGTCAGTTCTTCCCACCAAAAATCTAGCAGATAATCAGAGTAAACTCTAATCAGCCATTCTTCTGTGTCAAAAGGGAATATAACAAGTTCTTGGCCAAGTGAGCTTCATTTATGAAATAATTCTGACACAGGCTCAGTGCAGTCTTACCACAGCTCAGGACACAGAACACTTTTGTTTGATGCAGTCCAAATTTATCATAGATATCAAGGCCTGACCAATCTGTGAAAGCACCCCTTTTTCAGACTTGAAAAATATATATCTGTAGTTAACAGAGCTGCCTCATTACAGCTTCTTCCTGAAGAAAAATAAATCATTTTCCCTATACCCAAGTCAAACCAGTAAATCCAGATTCTGGGAATATTTCCAAATGGTCCAGTTTGAAGTACAGAAAATGCTGGGATTTTGAGGCATTGGCTGTACAGACAGAAAAGGAAATGTCTTAATGAGATATGCAAAGCAGCATGGTCTCTGGGATAGGGCACCAGATTGGGATTCAGGAAACCTGTGTTGTTATCACAGCTCTGCTATTGCTTCTTACCCGAGTGTGCTTTAGATTCCCTTCTAGCCATCTGTTAGTCTGTTACTCAGCAATGTACCCAGCCTTCCTGTACATGCTTTGCCTGAGAAATTCAGTGATGTTCTACCTCTTGCTGTGCCTGATCCTTTCCTCTCTTCTCCTAACCCAGCACATGGGATGATTGGCGCTCCTTCATCAGCCCCCACTCAAAGGCTACTTCCCTCCTTCCTTCCTTCTACCCTCCGCTGGTGGCTGTGCTTTTGGCCCTGGCAGAGCTGGCACTGGGGCAACAAACCCTACTGGACCTGTCCAACAGTCCAGAGCCACTCAGGTGCAGGCTTAGCCTCTGTTCCCGGTCCTGACAATGAACACGGAGCACCATGGGCTGGCCTTCCATCCTGCATAGTTTATCAGCTTGTGTCATCACTGCCAGACTGTCCTTTCCTCTTTATTGGGAACCACTCATCTGATCTGGGAAGTGTGGATAATGGAGCAAAACCCCTCTGTGCTCCATTATCCACGAGGGACAGGTAGATATCCAGGTGCATCTCCTTCTGTATGCAGGGCCTGGTGGGAGCTGCTTGCCATCATGACGATGAGCAGCACTGGTCGCCTGGGAGCAAACCTTCTCCTAAGTGTTTGTAGGTGCTTCTCTGCTTCAGA
The DNA here is from genome assembly GCA_013399855.1 of Oxyruncus cristatus. NCBI lineage: Eukaryota > Metazoa > Chordata > Aves > Passeriformes > Cotingidae > Oxyruncus > Oxyruncus cristatus. The sequence continues at coordinate 3,415,306 of VXAY01005475.1, forward strand.
TGTGTCTTGGACACTCAGGCCTGAGGGACAAAAACCAGTGGAGTCAGGAACAGCCATCTCCACGTGCTCAAATGGAAATGATCGTAGATTTAATGACAAGAGCAATGCTGATCAGTGTCCCTTCCACAGCCAAGGGGATAAGTTACTAAGAGGAACAACACCACAGCAGAGAGGTTTGCCCAGGAAGTACTGCATCTCAGCATACTTGTGGAAACTTTTGTTGATTCCTTCTTACATCCATCATTAACTCCCCTGACAGTTCAGCCCTCCAAAAGATTTGCGTTTTTCTATCCTGGATTTGATGTCCATAGAAGTAAATGGGATGGAGAGATTTTGTTTTGTTCAGAAACTCCCAATCATAAAATCATGGCTCTCAGAGCAAACTCATGTAACACATTATTTCATTGTTTTAATCTTTTCTGTTACTATATATATGGTTTTATAAATGGGTTTAGATGTCTTGAGTGCACATATATAAGAATGTCACAGGAAATTGGGAAGTACTTTGTGAATCCTTGCAAAATTTCAAGTAATTATGTGTTAGCAGCCTGACAATCAATGCAATGAATTCAAACAGACAATACTTTTAATAGCTCATGACAAATCAGGTTCTGATTCGCTTGTGTCACATGCTTTTCCATTAAAAAGAACAGAAAGGGCTTTGCACTGAACTTTGTTACTGTCATGGCTGTAGGAACCTGTGCTCACTCTAAATTCATTCTGCTGTTTGTAGTTTGAAACGAGGTCAAGATCACCTCAGTTCTGATTACTGTTAGCTGAGCATTTGTCTCTAAGTGTAAATGTAGCTAGTAAAACTCTTCTCCAGCATCTACTTTGAACATTTCTCCATAACTGTTAAATCTGCCAGTAAGTCTCCGCTGTCCAGGGACTCCAGCTGTGATATGTGAATGAATCAGAGGCTGCTGGAATAGGGAATGGGGCCAAAGACAGTGTAGAAATAGCTATTATTTAAAGGTAATTGAGTGGAATGGGCAAAGGAACAAGCTTGAGAAAAATAGAAGCCCCTCAGGATACCCATGCTCTGCCTTTCACCCGGCAGCTGAGGTCCGAGGTTCTTGATTGAATCTACTTTTCTGCTTCACTCAAAAATAGAAAAGAGCCTAAAAACTGATTTTTTTTCCCTCCTAATACAAAACTGTACTGTCCATTCTAATGTGAGAAAGGCTGAGAACTGGTCTATCTTTGGTTATCCTCCTAAGCCTATGTTGGATATAACGTATGTTTTCTGGAAAGGAAAATTGAGTGGAAATTTTTGAGTCTTGACTACTTAGGAAGTTAGGCATCTCACTGCACGCAGGCACTGAAGAGCATTTTAAGTGAGAAACAGAACTTTTCACTGCATCATAGTGCACAAGTGGGAATGTAGATACCTAGTTTCAGTTCTCCTGAATCTAGCTATGAGGAATTAACCTATTTATCAGAATGGAGCCATTTATTTAATAATCTTAAATCCTTTTAAAAATTGTATTCTGCATAGTACCTATGTGCTTGATATAATTCCTATTTCCGTTTTCCCCCATCTCTCAATCATTGTCACTAGCACATTCCCTCTTTTTAACCTGCAGTAGCAGAATCTGGGTTGAAGTGAGACTGATGTTTGGGTGGCTGCTTGATCTTTAACTGTAGAGGCAAAAAGAGAGAAGGACTCTGATACCAGTTGGCTACTTGTGGACTAAGAGGTAAAACACAGAAGGCACAATAAGTGGACTGCTAAAATCATCAGACTTCGTGTCACAATTAGGAAGCAGAGAAAGCAACAGAAGCATGTTCCCACGAGTTTTTTGGCAGGTCTTTGGCTCCAGCCAGGTGCCATTCCTGATTTTACTGGTGATTCTCCTAGCCCTTGAGTGTGGTGTTTCTGTGTTGCGTGTTGCATCTGTGACATGTAACAAATAGCGTGTTGCAAAATGTTTTTAGAAACAATCAGACCATTTTGGGATTATGTGGTTACAGGTTGTTTTGCAGTTCTGTAAACATTATTTTTTCATTTAAATTTTAATTTATTCAGAAACAGTCTCTCTACCATCCATGCAAATGTAGTGGGTCTTCTCTTCCAGTGTGCTTTGAAATGTATAAGGAAAAAAGGAGGTGTCAAAATTCTTGTTGGACTGATAATCTCATATGGATCCTGACTTAAGAAAAATGTGAAGTGTGACCATTAAGTGGGCAGGATCTGGAGTGTACTGAGGCTGTGGTTTGTATGTTTCTGGATCAGAGTCAAAATGTGAAGTACTCTCTCATCCAAACACAGTTTAAGGTATTTCGTTGATCTTGAGCGAATCAGGTGTTTTTCTTCTGCCCATGAAGGTTACAGCAGAGTTAGATGCCTGGAATGAAGATCTGCTGAGGCAAATGAATGATTTCAACACCGAAGACCTCACTCTGGCTGAGCAGCGACTGCAGCGTCACACTGAGCGCAAGTTGGCCATGAACAACATGACCTTTGAAGTCATCCAGCAAGGGCAAGATTTACACCAGTACATCATGGAGGTCCAGGCTTCAGGTGAGCAGGACAATTTGATCTCTATTTTACAAACAAACAAAAAACAAACCCAAAGCAAAAACAAGGAAAAAACCCACAAAATTTGTTTCAAACAAAAATAGCCCAATACATATTAATTGTTGGATTCAGGATTATATGTTAAAAACTGCTGCTTCTTTGAGACTGAAACTCATTGAGGAAATGAAGCTGAGTTTCAAGCTTCATTCAGAAATTTCCACAACTGCAGGATGGAGTTTGTGATTGACTCCAAATTGGATGGAGAGGGCGTGGGCTAGACAAGTTACAGTGGTAGGTCTTTATCGTTGCACCAGCTCAGAAACAAGCACTGCAGAGCCGTGAGTTACAGATCCTTCAGCCGGGCATCAGACCTCAGGTGTGGATGAAGTCTAGTTGTTCTAGACTCCTAAACTTGTTAACCTTCCTGCAACTGGACTTTATTGAGAGTCAGACTGACCAGATGTGCTGGCTTCCTTTGCAGACCTGAGTACCTGTTTGGTCCCTGTGCTACATTTCAGGGTGCAGACATGCCCGAGGGAAAGAGAGAGAGGAGTGAGGGGAGAAAGAAACTAGTTATGCAAGAGTCCTCTGGGAAAGAATCCAAATATGAGAGCCTTGAAACCAGTCATGAAATGGAACTCTTATTTCCAGCCAGTCCTACTTGGAATTATTTTGTATAAAAAGGGAACATGGTAAACCATACTGGAATTTTCCTCTTCAGAATGCACTTGAAAGTTAAAGGTAGCAACTTGGATGTAAAAAATATCCCCTTAGGTATGTGCTCTTTAATTTAGACTTGATTCATTTTGATAGAGAGTCTGTCTGATACTTTTACTCTGCTTTTCAGCAGTAGGATCCTCTTTCTAATCCATCGTATGAATCAGGATTTTTGTATCCTTGCATTTTGCATTTGGAAAAGGAATATCGTAACTCAGATTAATCACTGCATAAAGCCCAGAAGTGAATGATACTTGTGAAGTGCTTTAACCTTCTTCAGTGCCTGGAAAGAGTGCAAAGCAAGAGCAGTTCTTTCCCTCTCAGTTTGCACTTTTGAAATAAGAAAGATTTTATGGTTTTACTCTTTGGCAAACATCTTACCTCTAGCCACCTACCTTTAAAAAATCTGGCAGTACTCAGCCTGATTTGGCAAGCTGCACTCAACAGAGGCTTAAGGACTGCTACAAGAGTATGTTGTGAACTAGACAATCCAGTGCTTTGTGTGAACCATGTGTGTGAGCTTCTCTGAGATCTGCCCACACGATGCCTGGCCCTGTGCTTCAGCTTCCTTGCTCTCTGGGACAGAAAACTTGTTCTAATGCTTGTGGGATTGGTTAAGATGCTTGTGGGTTTCTTTTGATTGTTTGTTTGTTTTTAATCCTGGAGGAGTCATACGAGTAAGAATCCATGGGAGGTAAAGAATATGATCCACAACAAAGCCAGGAGCCTCAGTGACAGATTTTTTAGAAAATAAAAAATAAGTAAATTCTCTGTCTTTCGAGAAGTTAGAAACAAATTCTTTTGGATTGTCGACAAAAGATTAGCAACTAAATGAAGTGACTTGTAAAGTGTTTTTGTAAGATTATCTAAGATCACTTTCTATGAAGCCTACCCAATAAAAATCCACTGTTCCCAAAGGCAAGGAAGCAGAAGCCCCATAGGGATGTAGACTAGCTGTAGTTAATCAAAGATAATGGTCATGTCTGCCATGCATGGAATGCTAAATGCTGAGAGAATGGCAAAGTAAGGGAGAGAGATGGCATATGGGAGCCTACTGTTTCTTACTTCAATAAAGGACAGTTATACTTCACAAAAAAAGTGGTTTGATTTTACTCCCTCTTCCTGAATCCTGTATCACAGTCATTCAGTGTATAAGGGAAGGAGTGATTGTTCTTAACTGCCAGAGCTGCAAATTTGCAGGAGTCCTGCGAAATCAGCTGCTCTTGCTGCTTCCTATTGTACACTGTCACCACTGCTACCATCAAAACTCAGCTGTAGCCATAGAAGATAAAGCCAGAAAAAATGTGACTTTCCAGAGCCGTTCTACCTAACCAGTCACCCTTAATTGACCAAGTTTCTTCCCTTCCCTATAAATCTCTTTGAGCTTTATTCTTTTTAACGTGTCACACAGGAAACCGATTCAATTTTGATCACTCTGTCATTTGGCTTGGAGGTCTTCAAGGCAGCAAGTCTGTCAGATAAAATCACATCCAGGTGTTTCCATGCATGATGCCTTTTTTTCTCGGAAGCCTTGTGGAGGTGGAAAACGAAGGTTTTAGACATTTGCCCACAATTTTTGCATGCCTGATGCAGACTTGGAGCAGTGATTCTTACAGGGCTGTGGAGTGTCTGGAAATCCCTGTGAACATGCTTATGTGGTTGCAATAAATCCAAAGGTTCCGTGAGGCACCATTTCAGACTCCGTGTGGGTATTTGAGGGCATCTGTGCACATCAGGCATCGGTGCCACTCCAGTATTTCCAAAGTTCCATACAGCTCAGGGTTATGTTCCTGTGATTCCATCCACTACTCCAGTGCATGTGAGTGAGCCTGCTTTGGATTAGCCCGTTTTCACCAGCAGAATAATTATTTTTCAAAGAAATGTTTGTTTTTAATAGGGGATATTTAAGAGCTGGAAGTCAGGTTGTGTTTTCTGAAATTTTGCAGTACTTGCAAATTGTCTTCGTATCTCCCTAAAATCTGTGTCTTTAACAAAACTTATTTGCATTTAGAGAATATTATAACAGTATTCTTAACCAGACTGGACTTTTGAATGACCCAGCACTTTTTGTTTCAACGAACCTATCTGCTGTTTTTCCAGTTTGATTGTAGCTCTGCTGCTGATAGCAAAGCTAAATACGTGGGTAAATATTCTTAAAAATGGATATTGATTTTTTTGGGTGCCTGACTTGATATGTTGAAGGGTCTGGCATTTCCAAAAGTGACAGCTTGGACATTTCTGAGAAATCCATTTCCCATGGAAAGTTTAGGATAATATTTTAGTAGTGATTTAGCACTTTGGTCCAAGCCGCAGTGATGACACAGTCATGTAATTTATTAGTATATGCAACTTAGTAATTCTCATTCTAGGAATTAAAAGTAGTTACACTCTAATAGCTGGTTACTTGATTGCACAAATTTATTTGATTGTTAAAGTCCATTTGCATTGTCAGTATCATTGCCATAATGAGCCCCACAGCTGGAAGTCTCTCATGGCTTACAGAGCTCCCTTTTTATATCTTAGAAGCAATTTGTCTAAGTCAAGCCTGAAACACTGTAAAGCTGAAGTTGGGGACATTTATTCAGTCCCAACCTGATATGTGGAAAATTCAAAGCCCTTTTGGATTCTGGTCATCAAGCTAGCATCATTCACCTTTTCTCCCACTGTTGCATTGATTAAAAGGGAAGTGGAAACCCATTTCATTGTATTTGTGATGTCTTTTATAGTTAGTTATAACTGTAGTTTATATTGCAAAGAAGAGAATATAAACTACTATCGCAGGCTTTTAATATTTCAGCCTAAAGCAGGCTCAAAGCTGTTTCAAAACAGTTTTTTACAGGTCAAAAAGCAATAACCTTTCCTCAGAATGAATTGTATCTCACATTGCGAACAGTTCAGGTGTCACTAATGTATGTTTTGTAGGATGCCAGTTAGTGTGGCTCAGTACTCTTTTCTGTGGTATTTTTTTAAAAACATTTTCAATTCAACATCGTTCTCTTGACATCTGCTGCACTGTTTGAGACATCAGAAGAAAATGGCAACCAAGTTGGGTTTATCAGAAAGTCACCTGTGCTTTTCTAGCTGTCAAAGCACAATGTAAAGATAATATGTATGAAATTATTCGGGAAACAAAGCTTTCTATTTTGCAAACCAATTCTTGAGAAGAATAAGCGTTCTCACCGCATGTGCTGGCACTGTAGAATAAATCTGCATGACATATGACAAGCAAGAAAGGGCAGATCATTCATCATGGGGAGCGCAGGCTGCCCTTGGATAGCATCCCAGGCAATTCACTGGTTGCTGCTGATGAGTTAGCACAATCAGAACCAGACCAGCTGAGTGTGCACGAAGGAAAACCATGCATTTAATATCCAATAGGTGTAGTGAAGTCAAGCATACAAAAAGCCGTCATGTCCCGAGGATACAGAACCATATGCAGGCTAATTGTAGCAACAATGCCTGGTGTCTGGCAATTGAAAGGAACTTCACTCCCAAGAATAGAAACGTATATTAAATTTCCAGTTTTAAATGGGAAGCCAGGGGCCATTCCACTTTATTTGGTAATGAAGGAACTGTTTTGTTTTGGCTGGGAAAGGGAATAAGCCAATCATTTGCATTGCCATGGGCTTTTTCTGATAGAACCAGAAAACAGGAAAAAGGGGATAGGGTTAGTAATAAGGTCGTGTTTATTTTGTGCACTGTCCTCTGTAGATATCGTTGTGAGAGAGAAGGAAAGTCATGAGTCTCTGAGGAGGATAAAGGAGGAGGCCAAGACAACTTTCTAAATGGGTTTTTTAAAGTGTTCAAGTTTTTTTTTCAGCAGCTTCTAATTAACACATTTCTTTTTAAACGTTATATTATTCCATGAAATCAAATGGCTTTGGAGAGAAGTGCAATGTTTTCTCAGCATTTCTGCAATTGGATTATTTTTATATTAGGTTCCTGATCCTTCCCGCATTGAGGCCGATGGCAGAATTCTAGTAGACCTCAATGAGGGAAGAGTTGGGCCTTTATTAGTTTATAGTCACAGGGATTACAGTAACATGGGATGACACCATATTTCCTCCAGGCCAAAATTCCCCAGTTGCACTGGGAACATACCCAGCAATGTTATTGCATGGGTGTCATCAAGAAGGAAGGTGTGAAGCTCTGCATGGTATTTCATGTAATGACTACACACAAGCCTCGAAGTGTCATAAGAAAATTCAGGAGGTAGGAGGGGCCTCAAAAGGTCCCTCTTTCAGTCTCATGATCGAGTCAGAGCCAGCTATGAAATCAGACCAGGGGTTTATCAATCTCATGCAGGATGCAAGGGACAGGGAATGTGGTACTTGTCCACCTTTTCTCTCTGATGTGTGATGATTGGATGAAAGCCAGTCTGTGGAATAATTCTGAATGAACTATAGGATGGTTTAAACTAATCCATTTTTAATGATCCTCTGTGTCCAGATGGAGAAAAAGTTTGCACTGTGGAGATCCCTGCACTTGTAGCACTACTGTAGATCTGGTGACTAGAGTTTACTTCCTGTATTTCACTTTTGTGTTTTCTTCTTCATCTCTTTTCCAAGTTTTTTTCAACAAACATTTCTAAAGTGTAAGTTAATGAATTACTGTAAGAAAGGGAGTTTTTCCTATCTTTTTTATAAATTTGATGTCCATGTAAGTTTCTGAGAAAGACTGTGGCTAAATCATGTCCTACTGGCCAGATGCTGATGGGCGAGATGAGCAATGATCACCAGAGAAACACTACTTTGTGGAAAAATGTATTGAGGCAGAGTAGGAAACTGGGAAAGCCAGGTATTACATGTGAGAAAATTTAGTGAGAAATAATTACTCAGATAGTTGCAAATCAGCGTGTTAGGTGGCAAAAAATTTTGAAATTCATATTTAATGGTATTTCTCTCTCTCTGCATGTTACAGGTATTGAGCTGATCTGTGAGAAAGACATTGATCTTGCAACACAGGTTCAAGAACTGCTGGAATTCCTTCATGAGAAACAGCATGAACTGGAGCTTAATGCTGACCAAACTCACAAGAGGTTAGAGCAGTGCCTACAGCTCCGGCACCTACAGGCTGAGGTCAAGCAGGTGAGAGTTTTTAACCACCCATAAGGAGCTTAAGTGGGTTTTCAGCCATTACATATGTGCAACTGCTAAACCAGCTTTTGCCAAGTGGCATACCTTTAGGTGGACAATCTTAATCCCTCTTTGCTTAACAATACTTGATTTGCTGACAGGTTACAGAGTGGCCCTTTGGTTTCATGAATAGATATTGGGAGTCTGCGCAGAACTGACCCAATAACTTCTCGACTGGAGAAAATGTATTAAACTCCAAGTGTTCTGGGAATATAATTATTTGATTTGGAACCCAGACTTAAGCTGAGGTGGAGAATTGGCCCAAAGCAAAGGAAACTGAGCTGTGAGGTCTAAGTCTGAAATTATAGTAGTTTTACCTTTTCATTTATTGCTATACATCTGTTGACCTGCAGGAACCTTTAATGTCTTCTGGTGATTCAAAAAATTCTGCCTGTGGTCTCTAGATCTAAGGACTTGTTTAGACATCTCAGTATTGTTACACTGCCTTTCTTTCAGTTTTCATCCTAGTGCAGGCAGTCATGTTCTGCCTCCCTTGGTTTTCCCTAATATTTAATTTGAGTGCCTCATGTTTCCTTGTTTTCCTTTGCTGCACAGGGTGACACTACACTTCCTGCTCCTAACCCATAGGTGGCTTCACACTCCAGTGTATGTCTGGATTTCAAAGGAATGGTCTTGGTTTCATTAGGAGAACCAAGGACTTCTTTTCAGACACTTGGAATATTGAGGTTTCTATTTTACCTATACCAAAGGGTGGGAGGGTTGTCCAAATACTACAAGGTGTTCATTGAAAAGATTTGCTTATTCTTTTACTACATATATATGTATATTCATACATATGTATATACATATACTGAATCCTTAGTACATATGATCATAAATACTGACTTTTGAAGAGGGAATGGCCAAGTGATACTTTACCTGAATTGTTTCATCATCACTGGACAAAAATCCTTCATTCTAAGACAATATTAAAGCTAGAAGCTGGAGCACCTACACAAGTGCATATATTTTCTTTCAAAGTCTATTTTAATGTGAATATTTTGCAACCCCACATAAACCTAAAAGTAGCATAAAACTATCCTAATTTTTTTATTTTTAAATGTAGTCATTTTTGCATTTGTGAGTATTGAAGTCCTCATGAAGTTCTAGAGCTCTATAAGATGCTTTAGCTTTCTTCTAGGGGGGGAAAAGAAAAAGAGAGGCTCTGTGATATTTATAATCACCACCTTAATATGTTTATGAAGTGTATCCTTTTTTTTCCATAAGCTCCCAAAGTTTCTTACACACAGCTTAGCTAAGCTTGGAATTTTCTGTGATAGATTTGTGATGACCTAGAGCTGTTTCATGACAGAAAACAGGAGGTTATACATGTAGCAGAAATGCTAAAGATGCAGGTTGCCCACTTGCCCAGGATGAAGTACAGTGGGGCAGCGCTGTGGCTGCTCCTGGAGCCAAGCAGTGACAGTGCAGCACTTTCTGCAGTTACGTGGTGTTACCTACCTTATTATCAAGTATCTACCGGGCCCTAAGTATTTTACAACCCAAAAACTACCCAAAGGAAGTGGTTATAGGACTGAGCTATCTAATACTTACTGTGAGAGAACAGCTGCCTTGAATTAGTATTTCCTTGATGGAGCTTGGGACCATGTGAGCTCTCGTTACTAAGTGACCTTTCAGCAAACCAATAGTGAAAAAAAACATTTTATTTGTTCAGCTGAATCCTAAGGGCTCCTTTCCTTGTTAACCTATAAATTGCCACAGCTACAGCTTCCCTAAGTAAAGAGGCCAGTTACAATATTTCTGTGTCCTATCTATTTGGTTTCCTGTAGATGAGTCATATTCCCAACCATTTAGTGAGATTGGGAAATATATTGATTTTGGCTTGTAGTTCATCTCCAATCTGGTCCAGGTTTCCTTCACTTTAATTTTAGTGCATCTGAGACGATAGATGATCTCATTACCAAATTGCTCTTGTGAGTGGGGTGAGATGTGGTTGCTGCAAGACACCTACTGAAGCTGTGTTAAGTTCTGCTGACATAGTAAAATTGGTCAAGGCTGCTACATGTACATGTGTTTGCATTTTGATATAATGGCTCATGGAAATAAAAAGTCTTTTAACTGTCTCTATCTATTTAAGTTTCATTTACCAGAGATTTCTGCTTTATATCATATGCGCCAGAGGTTTGAATGCCAAGACAATGAACTGAAGTTTGGGACCATTAAAGCGGAACGATTCCAAATTAGATGTTCTGTGAACTGCTTTAGAGTGGAAATAGTAAAGATCAGTAATTCACATAGTCTTTGTTATTAAGGAAGATCCTGCTCAAGCCTGATTTCCCTCCTTTGAATCCCACTCATTTCTGACAGAAACTACAGATCTTGGACTGCTTACATTAAAGTAATAGCAGAACAGATTTGTGGAGATCAGTTTAAAGAAAACAAACTCTAATACTGTGCCTCCAGCTGTTTGGCTTCCTTATCCCCTTATTTTGTCTTTGTATGGTTTGGGTTTTTTTTTCTTTATAGGTGTTGAACTTGACCTAATTTTCTTCAAGATATCCTCACAGTGTCCCACTACACTTGCTTTCCAGGTTGTTTTGAGGAGTATTTAATCCTTTTGATGTGCCTGTTATCCATCTATTTTGCTATCCATCTATATGGCATTACATTTGCTTCCATATGTATATGCCCAAAGGATGATGGGAAGCAGTCATTTGAGAGTCACTGAATATATTTGTTTTTTTCCTAATCTAACATCAAATAGCTCCTGGAAACCTGATGCAGTTTTGAACATGGCTAAAATTTCCAGAGGCTGTCCTTGCTGATGGCTGTGTCTGTGTGGTACAATCTTGTCAAAGAAGCTACAAAGGGTCTGGAGATGTAAAAGATTCACCTACCTTGTCTTATCTTTTAAACTTAAAAATCTTTTCCTATCCAACTTGACAGGTATCCATAGCAAGGCCTTAGATCTTTTTTAGAAACATGAAGGAAGGCATTTGGACTAAACTAAATGGTAGACAAAAGTACTACATGATACAGAGCTCTCATTCCTTAAGGATGGCTACTTACAAATTTTAGAAGAATTTGGTTCTATTATTTAATTAAAGACAAGCTATTGTACAGGAGTGTCGCCTCTTTAAAGCAAATTGGAGTCAAAGGTGGGAGTTGTTTCAGAACTGTGGTGGCTGCCCTGATAAATAACCCATTCCTTGCAGAGAAACGGTTCTCCAGTGTCAAGTGGCTGTTAAATAAGATACTGTAAAAGTATTTCTGCTTCTCCGCTCTTAAAAAAATAAAAAAAGTTAGGCTTTTTAAGAGAGTCTTTGGAGATTTATTTAACTCCAGAATTATTTAATCAGTGCTTCTACAAAGCTGATAAAATCTGTAATTTGTAGGAAATGTCTGTTTAAAGCCATCTTTTTCTGTCGACCCAACAGCACGTTGCCAGATAATGGTGAATCTGTAAATATAGGAAATGATCGTAGAAGGGTCTTGGTGTTGTATTAGCAGCTTCTCTACATATTTTAATGACAAGGTATTAAACACTTTAAGAGTAGAGTCAGCTTGTGAGCAGGTCTTGTAAACCAGATACAAATGTGTAAATGCTCTCTTCTAGCCAGTTCACCCTCTACTTCTAAACCAGGGACACAGTGAATGTCTCTGCAGGTGACTGGTTTTTGCACTTAGACTTGAGAAGCTTTGGTAGTGCAATTGAATTATTTTTATTTTTTTACTGCATATAAACTAAGAGAAAGACATTACTGTGAAAATAGCCGATGCAATCCCAGATGAGGCTCTGACATTTAAGTGTTAGGGTTTTGGAAGTAGAATGGGTCACTGTGTAAGTTCTTCCAAGCAAAATTTGATAGTTCTTGGGTGCTCTGGGCCTTGAAAGGGAACTGTGTGAGCCCCACAGTGAGTGTTTGAACCCACACTCTGGGGGAAGGAGAGAGAAGCACCACCCGGGGGTGGCAACAGCCTTGGTCAGGAATGGTGCTGTCAGCATTGCTGACAAGATGGAGCCCATCAAAGCCTGACCTGAACTGCTTTACCCTGAATATTTTTGTGTCTGCAAGACAGTTGTAGAGAGGAATGCATATGTATTGATAACACTGGGAGAAACCTGGCAGATCAGTTGTGTGGTCTCTCTTCCTAATCACTTTGCTTTGTTTTAAGAGTGATGTTTCCACTGATTTTCTTTTCCTGGTTCTTACTCAGATATCTGTATGAAATCTGTTGCAGTTTTTGAAAATTTCAGCTGAAATAAAAGTTTAGGGGGAAAAATGCTCTATTTTTAGCATAACATAGTATTTTCTACACTCTAAATGGTCCAAGTCAGGATGTATTGCGGTATGTAAAATGTGAAAGCATGTCTTGCATTATGATGTTCTCACTTCAAGTCTTTCCCAGGTACAGTGATCCTTTGATTAACTTCAGTGTTTGGTGCCATGTAGTTAGTAATAATGTAGGTTTCTGGTCTGATGGATTATAGAAAATACCAGCCAGTATAATTGTCCTATGATAACTTGATTTCTTTTCCTGTAAATCTTTGTTGCACTTCCCACAGGAACAATTACACCTGATGATGAAAGAAAGCAAGCTGACAAATGAAATCTTCCACACTGTTGTACTGAGCAGAATGTAATTTTCTACAAATTAGGGTCAGCTACATGTGTAGATGGCTCCCCTTCCTTTCTCCTAGGGAAAACTCATTTTCCTACCCTACAGGGAATTGAATGGCTATAACCAGGATGATACATGATGTAGGGATACAAAAACAAAGCAACAGAAAATTCCTATTTTTTTCAGGCAATTTAATGGATCACTTGGTGAAAATGATAGCACAAAAAGGAAATTACTATGTAGAATACTGCAGCAAAGTCAATTTTGGAACTTTGTAAATCATGAGCTATATTTAGGGCAGTGATTGAGCAGTCAGGATTTCCTGTGCATCCATGAATTGGATTCAGCAGCTTTCTGGCTTTACTGGAATAATTTTACACCTACACAGATAGAAAATAAGCTTTGAGACAACACAGAAAAGAACTTGCACGTGTGTTCTGGGTGCTAATTTCCCAAACCTGTATCTTAAAATGGCAGAAAATGCTGCTGCTTAAATGAGCGAGTACAAGCTTGATAGATTAATTATGTACATTTAGGGTTTGATTCTGCATTCATTACAGCATGGTTTGCATGTCTACAAATAATCTGAACATCTCTGAAGTAAAGCCTCTTGATTAAACACAAAATACAGGACCTGAAATTTATTCCTAGCTCTGCATGCAGGTGGAAACTCCAACTGCATCTTAACTCTATGCTAGATCAAACCAACTGCGTCTTCTTCATCCTTATCCGTAAGCTCTGACTTCTGTGTGAAAGAAATACAGGCAAGTGGAGCAGAAAAGTATTGCAACATCTATGATTCCAGTTGGAAATCTGAAAAAGAGAGAGATATCTTTGTTTAAATTCAAATCTCCCTCATTATGATTTGTGATTTTGCTGCGGGGTATTTGAGTGGAACGTTCACTTTTGTAAACAAACCTTGGAAATGAACGCCCTTTGCTATCCAAATATCCATGCAAATAGTTTGGAAGTTGAATTCTTCAGGCAATAACTTCTTCAATAATATCTTTGCCCTGTAAAAACGTAGGTCATCCTTATCCTGGGATTTCTTTCTGCTCACAGATTCAACATGAGACCACACTGGGCAAAGAGCATTGTTGTTCAGCCAGCCTGAAGAATTTCCTGATCGGTGACTACATAAACCTTAGTGCTGAAGCAACCTTTCCATAAGCACATCCTTTCTTTACAGGTCCTTGGCTGGATCAGGAATGGGGAATCAATGCTGAACGCAAGCCTTGTCAACGCGAGCTCCCTCTCTGAAGCTGAGCAGCTCCAGCGAGAGCATGAGCAGTTCCAGCTGGCCATAGAGGTAACACCAAGGAGTTTACTTTGTTTCTCTTTCCCAGGTGAACATCATACAAAAGGTTATCTCTTGAGCAACGATCATCACTTGCTTGAAGGAAGGGGAGGAATAAATACTAAATACTTTAGAAAATCAACTTATCATTAAACTGCTAATGTAGCCAGAGGCTAATAGTGAAATAATTATTTATCACCTGCAGCTAATTCTTCTGCTGTCAGATATCGGCCTTTCCATTCATAAATATAACCCATTCATAAAAATAACACTCCTGATAATTTCCTTGGTAACAAATTAAGATTAAAATTCACAAAGTGATCTGAAATTGGAAATGTTTGTGAAGTCAGTTTCCTCCCACATCCATAGTTCGCAGGTCATTTCACAGCATTCATTTATGAATGTCTTTGTTACTGGATAATGCTCTCACAGTAGATCTTTTTCATTCAGCTCTCCTTTTGTGGACAGCAGAAAGAAATTCATTAAAATTCTCATCCTCAAATAACTTTGACAAAGAGGCAAGAGGGACAATTTTTAAGAATTGCCTGCTAAACTGCTTTTGCCCCTTCTTACTCTGGAGTAACAACACATCTTTGACCTGGCCCTTGAAAACTGGTTGTGAACCAACCCATTTGCCTCACTCACAGGGCCAGGACATGGCAGGAGGAATAACACCTGATCTGAGCTGCTTTCCTTTGAATGAGAAAGTAGTGGAGGGCTAAGGACTCCCCTGAGTAGGGCACTACAAGATTTATAGTTAAGCTCAGTGCTTCATGTATCTCTGTCATTACAAACAAACCCCACACTCACAGGGTGTGCTCACTTCAGCTGCTAGAACGAGGTTCCATTGCTTTCTCCCACTCCTGTTTAACAAGGTCTATGTGCTTCCCAGATTATGTTAATTGTTAGCTATTTACAAAGAACAAGCTGCAGAATCCCTATATATTTGAAAACTAAACCAAACTTTAAACTAGGAAGGTAAGGAGATTTGAAGAGATGCCTGACTAGGGGGGACAGGGGAAGGCAGGGAGAAGAAGGAGGGGGGAATGTCTCCTGGTAAGCTTGGAATAAGTCAATATACATCAATATACATACTGTTGCTATTAAGTATAGAGTTTAAATCTTAGCTAATGATCTATTTGGATCCAGCTCCACTCACAGTAAGGAAGGAACAGCTGTTGCAGCTCCTAAAGGAAAAGGAAGAAGTGTTCTGTCAATTCTGTATGAGCTGGCTGGTACCAAGCTGTGCTGACCACATCTTGGCAGCCACCACCAGACAGCAGCAGGGAACAAGACACCCACTGGCTGAGTTATCACAGCTTGCTGCCATCAGGGAAGTGCTTGTACTTGGTGGTAAATGCAAATCACAGAGGGAGAAGAGGGTTACACCACAGTAAAGGGAAAATAAGTTTTCAAAGGGAGAAAACACTAGATTAAATATTTAAAATGTTTAAAGCTCAATATGGGGAAGAGATCAGCAAAGCACACAGGGCAGGCTGTTCTCTAAAGGCATTCTAGATGTGGAATTGATTTTCAGTTGAAATCCTTTAAAGTCTATTTAAAACAAGTATTACAATTCTAACATCAGTAAAGCAGCTGGATATTAAATTTAACCAGTAGTTCTTGAACATCTTCCTAGGTGTTTCTGCCAAGTATTAATCTTTACTTTTTTGCTAATAGCTTTCTCTACATTGCAGTATTCATCAGTGTATTACTAAATGATTTCAAGCTTCTTTCCAGGTTTAAGGACTAGATCATAAAAGTATCACATGAGAATTTTTCAGTGACAGTTACAAATGGGATGTAGCACAGAGGAGTCTTTGAAGGATTTTAGGGCTTCTGTTCAGAAGATTAAAATCATATATTCGACTAAACTATATTTGAACACATTTACTCAGGAAGCTTTGAAGCGCCTGGTGCTATTTTACTCTCAGCAGGCCGCAGAAGAAAGTGTAGCTACCACTTGGTAACTCTGAGGAGCTGGTAAAGGCTGGGGAATGGGGAAGTCAGGAATTCAGTCCTGCCTTTAAGGTGGCCACTGAATAAATGGGGGAAGGATGGAGAAAATGGTTTGAGTCTCCCCAGTTCTGACCTTAAAGGTAGCCCAGCCTAGTCTCCAATGTGACTTTCAGAAATGTATCTTTGTGATATGGTTCATGAACTTTAGTAAGACATCTTCATATCTTCTGGGGTTGATGTTTTGTATTGTGTGGACAGGACAATTACACACACAAGTAAAGCTGCTGCTGCTAGGTAAGTTGCCTGGCAACAGTCAAATTAGGGTGATTAGGCCCATAGTTTGCCAACTCTTTAGGGTTCACTTTTGGATCTGCAGGCTGTGTGGGATGCAGTCAGCACTGAGGCTGGGTGAGAGCTCAGCACAACAGCTGCGTGCTCTGGGATGCCAAAATGGACCCACCAGGAACGCCACCTTGGGCTGCCCAAGGAGCAGTAGCTGATGAGTGGAGCTAACCCATCTTAGCAGTGCTTATGTGTTCCAAGCTCTAATACTGTGTTGCAAATGTGTGTGAATAATTGAAACTAAAATGCTTTGCAGAAAGTAATAGTTAACTGAAGATAACTCTCTGAAAATATTTCACTCTCTCGCATCTCCATGCTCACGCCTCACCTCACCTTTCTACCATACATCTGGCACATCTGTACGACCTCTCTTTCCTCCCCTCATACACAGTCCCTCTTTCATGCCACTTCCTTACAGAAGACACACCAGAGTGCCCTGCAGGTCCAGCAGAAAGCCGAAGTGTTGCTCCAGGCTGGACATTACGATGCCGATGCCATCAGAGAGTGTGCCGAGAAGGTGGCCCTGCACTGGCAGCAGCTGATGCTGAAGATGGAGGACAGGCTCAAACTTGTCAATGCCTCGGTGGCCTTCTATAAAACCTCTGAGCAGGTGAGCTGAGCAGTGCTGTATCTGGGCCATAGCAAAGCTGTATCTGAACTAGTCTAAATTCTTTCTTTGACAAGTATTGTAACCAAAAAAAACCCCAAACCAAACAGATCACACCCCCCCAGAAAAAAAAAAAAAGCAAAAAAACCCCCCCAAAAAAAAAAAAAAAGCCAAAAAAAAACAACAACAAAAAAAAAGACAATCAAAGAAAACATGGACAAAAGAAGAGCAGCAAGTGGTTTGTAATAACTTTCATCTTAAAATTTTTGGTGAAGCAATGAAATTCTTGAAGTTGTTTCTTTGGAGTTTTTTTTACCAATATTTTCCCCTTTCAAACAGCAATAATTTTTGAAATCCCACCATTTTTGTTTAAAGTTCTCATGATATCAGATCTAATATTGAGGAATATAAATCTGCTTTTCCTTGAGAACCACTTGCAGTTTATCAATTGTTACTTTGTGAGCAGTACTAGCCAGCATTTTCACTAATAGTTAAACACCACCACGCTGAAAACGATGCCAAGATACAAAGGGATTTCTCTTAAATCCACCTGCAACACAGGTAATTACAGCAGTAACCCATTGTATGTTAACATAACGCTGTTAACAGTATGATAACATTCCAGGCGTTCATGAATTCTAAAACACCTTCCCATTGGCTGCTGGTATGTGGGATTATTCATCCCTTGCACAAACAGGTGCCGTTTTTACTGTAGTCAGTGAGAATTAGTGCCACAGTGTGGCTACTCGAATAGCCTTGCCTGATGTAATTGACTGCAGTCAGGCAGCTGGTGTTAGCACGGACATTGCAGGAACCTGTGGTTTTACACAAAGGGCAGCAGTGATTGCCATGACATTTTCTCTTGTTGTTATCATCTTACAGTTAGTTCCTCAATTAGAGAACCAGACTTGGTGAGATTTTTAACACAACTAAATATGTTATTAGGAAAAGAGTTTGTTTCTCCTTAACATCGAGGCTGTTGATGATCCTTGGGCCACTTTTTGGTGTCATTCGTTTAATGCATTTTTAAGATTAAGATGAATTAATTCTTTATAATGAATGTCTTTTGCTCTGAAGAGTTTGAAACAGATTTACAGTCCCTGATGCATTCAAGATCAAAATGAATTACTGCTGATGGAGGTTTGTGAGAAATGAAAACCGTGGAGGGCTTCATTAAAGCTTTAGATGGTTAAGTGTACTGGCCAAAACATGCATAGCCAGTAATTCATCAATTCTGTCTCTCTTCCTGTTTCCAAGTCACAAACAAACATACACTGCAGTGCCCACCAGTTCATTCACAGGTTGTGTCTATTCAGCAAATGTTTAGGGCAAACACCGTTCAGTCTTTGAATGCTCATGAACTCACTGCTGCAAGTACTCTGTCATCCTCTCTTGGGCTGCATGAGTGATCTACAGTCCTTAAGGGTCTGCTCCCTGACTGGATGACAGTGGATTGAATGATTTACTGGATCCTGAATTCTCTGAGTATCTAGAAAAAACAGCTAAAAGGGTGGAGAGGCTGTCACATCCAGACAAACTTTTTCATGCCTGTCTTCCCCAAGCATATTATGTTCTTGATGTAAGTGGTGAAGTCCTGGCTTTCAAATAGCCCAGTTTCTCTCTGACTTCATTGACAGCTCGCCTTACATTCACTTCTCTCATCCTCTTGACAGAGAGATGATATTTGTGCATGCAGAGATGATTCCTTCTGGAAAGGTGTGGATCCCAGGCAGTCCATTTACTTTCATTAAGTCACCAATAGAAACCCAATAGAAAGTCCAGATTTTCAATAAGTAAAATGCATATGCTTTTCTGAGCCTAAATAAGACATGGGGTACTTGCTCTCCAATAAATGTTTGAGAGCAAATGCTGGTTTGCATCCAAACAAGATGATTTCAGATTGCCAAGTGCATAATGTCCCTGCATAATGCATAGTGCACAAGCCTGGCAGCAGGATCAGTTGATTAGTTCACCTTAACTGACCAGTTTTAAAATAGCCTTTGATGTTTTCTTGATTGATGGGTGGTGCTGGACTCCAGACTGTGCTCTTAATCATTTGGGGCCATCTGAATTAAAACTCTGTTCATATTAAAGTTGCAGGAATAAGCAAAAAAAGGATGAACATGGTTAGCTGGAACCCTAGCAACAACTGACTGGATTTTGAGTCATCTCAGCAGGGGAGTATGTAGGAAGAGCCCTCTGGGAAAGAAGAGGAAAGTTGCAAATGTTCTGGAAAACTTCTGCAGTTTTTCCAGTACCTCCACGAGCCACTGAGAGTATTTTCAGGATCGACAGCACATCAGACTCAGCTTTGTCTGAGGCCACTGCATAATTTCCAGGATGTGTTGATTTATTTCCCTCATTGCTACTATTCTGCCAGGATAGAAGATACATTTGTGAACCCTGTGCAGTGGAACACCTGCATCCACCTAAGCTGTGACACTGATTTAATGTCTCTTGGTTTCGATCAGTCTTCACAAAAACTGTATAGGGAACAACTACCATGCAGGCAAACAGCATTAGTTCCAGCATCAGGAAAGTATTTAAGCATGTGTTTTTCTTTAAGTATGTGCTAAGTCCCTTGACTTAGGTAGGATTTAAACACATCTAAAGCACTCTTCTATAGTAGGGATTGTTTCCTGAAGGATCCATTGGGGCTGGACTGATCCCTGCCTTGGTTCAACCTTTTGTACTTCCCCCCATTATCCGTTAGAAGAGAAGAATGATTTATGAGCCTTAAACCAGATAAATTTTATCCCAAACAATAGAGATCCCTATGGGTAAGAAGAACTGCTAGATCATTCTGTCCGGTGCCTGTTTTATACCCGGGTATCCCCATGCTGTGGCCCATCAATACAAAACATTTAAATTTGAAATGTCACTGGTCATAGACTTTTACTGAATATGCTCCTCCTGTTTATGATTGTAGATAACTGAATTGCTGTGCTCTGGGTGTGTTTCAGGTGTGCAGTGTATTAGAGAGTTTGGAGCAAGAATACAGACGGGATGAAGACTGGTGTGGAGGTCGAGATAAACTTGGACCAGCAGCTGAGATAGACCATGTCATCCCTCTGATCAGCAAACATCTGGAACAGAAGGAGGCTTTTCTCAAGGTCTTGTTTTAGTTCTCTAATAAGTCAGGAAACCTCTTCATTAAGTAGACAGTTTAGAGCAGTGTTAGAGCAGGTAAGTTTGAGAGGAGGTTCTGAGATGTGATTCCAGTTCAGCTACTGCTGGCTGTATAAATCCCAGGCCAGTTTTACTTTGTTAAAGGAGATTATTACAGGGTAATAAGCATTATCATCAATACATATTTCAGAGAGATGTCACCAGGACTATTTAGGTGGTATTTCCATCGCACTTGCAGAATGTTTGTTGTTGTGCTGGTTCAAAGTTAGAATTCTCAAAATTGCATTATAAATGACAGCTATTACACATCATTTTGGTGTTGGCTTATACAAACCATCCAGCGTTTCAAATTGTGTCCTCCAAGCCAATAACTGAAGAACTAATAATAACTGAAGCATTTGTGTCTCTGCAAGGCAGCACCAGAACGGAGACAGAGATTTCTTCCTGCCTTCCAGGTGCTGCTTTGTGAGAACTGTGCAGCTGACAGGCTGACAAGTGAACTGTCAGCCAGCCTTTCACCTTCCACTAAAACTGATTCACAGCATGAAACTATGCTTGCAGTCCAGGCTTAAGAAATTATGCCTCTAGATTGAACATTTTTTGAAACAATTAGTACTTTTCTTGAGAGATGGATTAGGTTTGGTTAGACTGAAAATGTGTGAGGTACCAGTTCTTTACAACCAGTTGTTTTATTTTTGTCATTAATTCCCTTAATATATAAAATGAGCCATTATATTGAAAATTACTTATGGTGTAATACATTTATGAGGCTGTTAGTTTATTAGCTGAGTTTATTGACTCTTAGCTGAAGTTCTCATCCTCCCCAATGAAAGAGGACTTCTCCCTGCAAAATAAGCAGAGAACTCCCTTGGGTGCCTTTTGCTTTCTTTGCTCATCCTTACCGATTCTTTTTGGTGGGGGCTGTTTTCCTTAGGCCTGTACACTGGCACGAAGGAATGCCGAGGTATTCCTGAAGTACATCCACAGGAACAATGTCAGCATGCCTGGAGTAGCAAGCCATACCAGAGGGCCTGAGCAGCAAGTGAAAGGTTGGTGCATTGGTGCAGTGACAGCACTGAAGGTTTTGTTTGCTTCCCCCTCTGCTGTCTGGTCATCCCAAAGTCTGTGCACGTGCTGAGACCACCTGCTGTCACTAAATGATACTCGTGTCTGACACCTTTAGCAGTGGCGATGAGGCCTCTCAGGAAGGGATCCCTCCTCTACCAGGTGGGAGTTCTTTCACAGAACTGGCTGTTGCAGGTGGTAATGGGGGAAAAAGGAAAGGTGTTTGAAGCACAGGCTTCTCTTGTCAGAAGAGTCTGTGTAAGGGACACTGCACCAGCCCCCATCATGCAGCTTGTTAGCTGAGATCATCAGACACTATTTTGCCTCAATATCCAAAAATGCACCAACAAATAAGCACATATCATATACATGGTCTGGATGCATCCTGTTGCTGCTGAGCACTGGAAAACAATGAACCCCAAACTTGTTTGTCCGTAGGATGGATCTCCTATTTTTTTGTCCCTGGAATTCTGTGTGATGTCCTACTACATCTAACAATCACCAGCAAAAGTACCCACCTACACTTATTTTCCTTTGGCCAAAAGATCAGCATTTACAATCAGATGATACATCTGAAATATTTGAAATTCTTCCACTCTTCTGTTTAATTAATCAGTTGTTAATCTGTGTCAAGAAATGCTGTGAGGTACAGATAGGAATGAACAAAATAACTCTGCAGAAATAAACGATTTTTTATATTATTATTGGCTTCCTTACAAGCTGCAGAAAGCTACAGATTAAAAGCAGAGCAGTCATTATATACATGGGAGGGATAGGAACTTCAGTTATACACAGAAGGTGAAATTGGTGCTGCTTCCTTTCTCTCAATACCAGTCCTTCAATGTCAAGATGACTTTGTTCAACTTTTACCCACTGCTGTGTCAAAAGCTTGGCATTGTTATGGACATTTGTTCCTTACAGTTGAAAATCATGGGAAAGCTAATCAAGCCCTGACTCAGCAAGACCTTAAATGTGCACCTGATATAAGCTTGTGAGTGTTCCTCGCTGAGCTTTTTTGAAATGATTCACTTTTGTAAAAATCAGCTTGTCTACTACTCCCTTTCTAAGCCAAATATGTAGTTCTTGTGACTCTATCCACAGAAAATGTTTGAAGTGGACACTTCAGTTCAGAATAAAAGCACCACCTATTAGGATATTTATTGTGCTTCCAACGCAAAGTTATTAATACAGAGTTAGAATTAGTTTTATTCAGAATAAACTGTTGATGCAGAGACCTGATCTACAGCACCTACGACCTACTGAGCACTGCCTTTGTCACTCAGACCAAGTTCCCAATGTCCTCAGCAGGGACTAGGCTAGGTTTTGCAATTAACTTCAGTATTACAGATTTTTTGACTGTAGTCAGTGTCACACTTGCACATGGGGAGGGATACATCCGAATCTGTTTGCCACCTATGTTGATACATAAGCAGTAAATGTAAATACATTCAGAAAGGTCTTAGGGTGAAAGAGGTTAATAGGAGTTACTGTAAATGACCCTGAGTCACCAGAAGAGGTTGAGAACCTGCCTCATTTTGTGAATAGACCAGAGCGCAGATGCTGCCTGGGCTGCCTGTGCCTGAGCCCCCTCTGGGGGCTGCTCTGCTGTGGGGCAGCAGCAGGGGCTGCCTCACCTGAGCTCCATCCACAGCCCTGGATGACATGACTCGGTTCAGTTTAAGTAGGAAAATTCAAGTTTAACTAAGGTTTGTGTTAGCCATATGATTTTGTACCCTCTCCATGTTGTCTTTTTGGTTAAAGCCATGGTACCTCTTCAAGGGTTAAATCACACCCATTTATGAAGTTGATACAGTCTGTGCACTTTTGAAGGGGTTTTGAAGGAGAACATGTGTGTCCTAGCCTCAAAGGAGTAACAGGTCTCCTGCAAGTCTCCTCCTAAATATGGGTATCTGTCCCATCCCCACCCCACAGAAAGCAGTTTAGAGGACCAATACCAGACCTCAGCCCAAAATCATGGCCCAAGCGTAGCTGCATGGGGAGCACACAGAGGGTCTCCAGGCACCACAGCTGTAAAGGAATCTTCCCAAACTAGGGGTTCAGGCCTGAATTAAATTCAGTTGTGACCAGAGCTATAATGGCAGAATAGGCTTTGGTACCAAGTGTTGGGTAGCCTGTGGCCAGAGCAACAGATGAGGCAGTAAAAGAACAGCTTCTCTTATGTCAACTGGTACCTGACTCCTGAAATAAGTAACAGAAAAGAACAAAAGGACTAGAAATCATATAACCTGCTGTATTTACTGGAGTAAATCCCAAACTCTATTCTAGCACACCAGATAATCCTGCAACTATACTTTCTTTTTGGTGTTTTTTTGACTGTGTGACTTGTTTGGTTTGGTTTTAAAGCAGCCCCTTTGAATCAATGCTTGTTTTTAAGAAGTACAATACTGGGCACTCTTGCTCTTGGGAATGTGGTCCAGGCAGAGTGATTAGATTCAGCTTTTTATGGCTTATTTCTGTATGAACTCAAAGAATCACTAGTCACACAGATGTTTTCCTTTGCCCTACAGCCATTCTGAGCGAGCTATTGCAGAGGGAGAACCGAGTCCTTCATTTCTGGACCCTGAAGAAGCGGCGATTAGATCAGTGCCAACAATATGTTGTCTTTGAGCGCAGTGCCAAGCAGGTAGTGTAAAAACCCCACTTTGCAGTGTGTAAATCCATCCTGTGTCTGTGTAGTGCCTCTTTGTGGGGTTCCTGTCTGCAATCTCAAGTTGTATTTAAACATGCTTAAAGACTGCAACTTTTGAAAACATGACAAGTAGAGATTTTTTTTTAAAGAAACAACTAAAAACAATTCCAAAACTCAACAACTCAGAATTTTTGCTACCTCAGATTTGTTTCTGTATTTGTTTATGTTTTTGAAAATAAATATAAGAGCAAAGTTGTTTTATGGAGCTATTATTTAATGAGAAAACTATCTGTGAAGATTTATCTTTATACAGGTAGAATTCCCTACATTCCTTTTTGTCCTAGAAAACATAGAGTACCTTAATGAATCCTTTCCCACCTGCTTTCATTACTTTTTTCTTTTTGCATGCTCCTAGAAAGTGTTTTAGTATACACAGTATTAAGTCCCAGTGGGTTTGCTATCCTTTATTTGGCAGGTTTGGGGTTTTTTTTTGTTAGAGGATTAGTTCTTGAAATACAAAGACTATTTGTTTTGTTTTTCCTTTGGTTGTTTTTGATGTTCACAGGCCTTAGACTGGATCCAAGAAACAGGCGAGTATTACCTTTCTACTCACAACTCCACAGGGGAATCAGCAGAAGAAACTCAGGAACTCCTGAAGGAATATGGGGAATTCAGAGTACCTGCCAAGGTAAACAGTGATTTTAATCTAATTTTGCCATCTGCTTTAGTCTATACTTATGGTTCTGTTTCAGTGCTTCAAATCTCTAGTAATAGTCTCTTGATTTTATATTTGCCCTCTAACATTCCCAGCCCAGAAGATAAACGTCTTTTGAGAACTGTGATCTTTCATTTTTAGTAAGACATAGACATGAAACAGAGTTTTTTTTCCACCTTGGTCAGGACTGGTTACAGAGCATTTTTATTCTGGTCATAAGAAAGAGAAAGTTCATTTGTATACGGAGCAACTTAATGAGACATACCCTAATTCCATCATCAGACAATCATTCCAGAATGGTATAAAGTACATAATTGTTCTGAACACATCCAAGGTCATGTTGGATTCCTGGCCTTTTTCTTCTATCGTTAGGACTACAATTTGCTTCACTAATTCCAGCTCTGTTGATCACACATGATCATTTGTCTCATTAGAAATAATCTGCTGATCCCAACAAAGTACTTTAAATAGATGGGGTGAACGTTTTTGAATAGAAAACTGCATTACCAAGAATCTATTCATTTATACGGAGCAATTCTGGGAAATCTAGAGGGGGGTTACAGAGGAATGGTGATTGGATCTGCTTCAGGCAAATTAATTCAAACCATAGGTAATTCGTAGACAGTGAATCCATGGGGGTATTAAGAGTCACTGATAAGGATGTAAATTGCAAAGTGGGACTGCAGGAAGACCATGGCTTTGGTATTATGTGGCTGCATTTCACTGTGTCCTGAAATTGATCTTCTGTAATCCTTAAATTCCTCATTAGGCTGTTCATGCTTGCATGGATTTGATTCCCAGGCTTTGTGGTATTCTTGTCTCCTTCTTTTCACTTAGCTTGCATGTTTCTGAACGTGTGAGATAACTAGCAGTGGATAGAAGTTAATTTTATCAGACAGGACATGTACGACACTCTTTTAACTACTTCTGAACTCTAACCACCCATAAGTAGTCCCCCTGAAATTACATTCCAGTTCATCATTTCCATAATTTAATTTTTATCGGAATAATCCACATTCATCCAAACTATTATAGCTCTCGACTTAGCCTCGGATTGAGTTTTAGACCTTGTTCCTATTAACCATTACTGGCTGTTCCTTACAGTGACACATCTAGTCTTGCTCCCTAGGGCTCTCATAAATCACTTTCCTACTGCTGACTGAGGATATTTTCACTGCCATGTGCAATCTGGTAAATGCATGTCATTCCCAGACTGATGTTATACTCAAATTAAGCTGTAATTGAAAGCCTTCCTGATCCAAATAACTTTCTGGCCAAACCAGTTATTTGGAATGCAAAAACACCAGTAGCCTTGGGGAATGAAACATGCTTTAAAAATGGCAGAAAATCACATTTTTAGATCTCCATACCTACCCTTGCTTAGATACTCAGATCTCCATACCTACCCTTGCTCAGATACTCAGTTTGTTAGGATGACCTCTGATTCAGCTGTTAATTTATTGTGGTATTGTAATTTCTTGAATTTAGTTTTGGGTTTGAAATCTGCTAGATATTTCTGGTCTGACATGCATTTGTGGCCAAATCACTGATGTAAAGTACCTGACAGCATGTCTTGCTTTAGGCATGATGGAAAGTCCTCCCCATCTCTGAAAAGAAATTTGTCAGTACCTCACTTCCCAGGATAGATTTTGGATTGGAGCTAAAGTTTATAACTAGGTTCCTTGTGCCAGTTTTGCACAAAGTTCCTCAACATGGAAAACCATCATAACTATGGGACAGTCAGAGCCAAAGTGCAATAGAAAAGACTCTGGAAGGTTGGGGGGCTCAATGAATCTTTTGGAGTTCAGGCATCTTTTAGTTGGTAATGTTCTAACTGGAACTAAAATAATTATGGAGGGTTTTATAGGAGACCATAAATTTGGATTTAAATTCTGTTTGGTTTTGAAACAGAGTAGTACTGACTCAAAATCACTTCCTGGGCTAATAAGTGTATGAATGACCTGCCTACACAGGTCTGCAGAACGACCCAGGTATAGACTCAGAGTAACTTGGTGTATTTTATGAGGCATGGTTTTTTAATCCTGTCTTCTGCTCCAAGGCTCACCAAAAAATAAACTTTTGGTTATGGGAAGGTGGCATGTCTAACTTCCAACATGTTCTCCTTGTGTGTTTGTGTGTGCATGGTTTCAAAATCTTGACTTTTTCTATCTTCTGCAGCTTCGTAAGTCTCCTTATGGAGATGTCATTCATGTTTTACTGTTTAAGTGTCTGATTCTGTGTAAGATGAAGCACAGACACTCTTCAATGATGTATAAAAAAATTGCGAGCGGCTTTTGACTTCTGTGTAAATTAAAAGCAAAGGAAATAATTCAGTATAACCAAGGACCTTATTTTGGGCAGCAAACAAAGGAGAAAGTGAAGCTCCTCATCCAGCTGGCCGACAGCTTTGTAGAAAAAGGACATATACACGCCACTGAAATTAGAAAGTGGGTCACCACCGTTGACAAACGCTACCGGGACTTCTCTCTCAGGATGGGGAAATACCGCTACTCCCTGGAAAAAGCCCTTGGAATCAATACAGAGGTACAGTAAGACCATGTCCTGCTGGGGTTTGATGCCAAAGCTGAAAGTCACAGAGGAAGGTGAAGGCTGTGATATGAATGTTGCAGGTGTTCATGTACCCATTAGAAACACTTAAAGCTCAGCCAGCCTACCCAGCCAAGCTCAGAACTGCTCCTGAAAACTTCTTGCTGTGGCAGATCAATGATATGAAGAGGAGGCAGATGAAGATCAGAAAGACTTTCTAAACAAATGTTTGCACTATTTTCCAGGAGACCATACAGCTCTTGGGAAGGAGGGGGAAACACATTATTTGAATAAAAGTCTATGTTGATTTTAGCATTAACCATAAATCCTGATCCCACACCATTATTTTGAGTTAAACTCAAATTTTGCCTGTAAGTTTCCATTCTCTCATCCTTGAACATAAAAATTTGATCCTCAACCTCACCTCTATGTATTTTAGGTGACATAGAGCACACGAGAAACAAAAAGAAGAACCCCTTGCTGTTCCCTGCCCATAGTATTAAGGGGGAATGCCAGAAGCAGAAACACTTAAAAACCTTTCAGAAAATGATTCTTCAAAATTAAGTATCAGAAAGAGGAATAAATTGCCTCACACCCTCAGATACTTTAAATGTACTGTTCCTTGTAGGGTCTGTGGTTTACACAGAGTTACTTATCACAGCCCAGAAAGGTTTTTCCGTGGTAAATGGCCATTGAAAGTTGTGATTGCCTCTGCAAGGTTCTGTACTTTATCAGACTATTATTTATGAAGTCCCACACTAGACGACTAATTTAGATATGAAAGAGGAAGGTAAAATCTAGACATTTTTCATCAATACTTATTCCTAGATAGGAGTAACAATGAAGACTACAGTGAACATCATAGCTGACATTTTTTAAGATGTTTCTCTCACCTTCTTCTCCTTCTCACTGTAGTTCTACTTCTCTCGGAATTTTCTTCTTTTTGAGATTATCTTATTTTTGTCCCTTCTTGCCCATTTCATCTCATGAACATGCTGCACTTTGCACAACATGAAGATTAAAATGTATTTAAAATCTGTATTTTTTTTCCCCTAGGATAACAAAGACTTAGAACTAGATATTATTCCAGCGAGTCTTTCAGACCGGGAGGTAAAGCTGAGAGATGCAAATCATGAAGTCAATGAAGAAAAAAGGAAGTCAGCCAGAAAGAAAGAGTACGTCCCAAATGCTCATGGCCTGCCATGGCTCATTATCTGATAAAGGGTGATTCTACAATATTGGCATGACCAGAACTGACAGACAGTCCTATAATTCCTTCCAGTTGCAGAGCTATTGAGATAAGTCTGCGGATGTAGGGTGGAAGTTGTTACTTGTAGGGTAGAGAATTTCAGAAGATACACGTTGAATGTCTTTTGGGTTTAATCAGTAGTTACTTTTGGAAAGGGAAAGCACTGAGTCAAGCACTTGGATTAACCCTGATATCTTTCTGGCTGTATGTGAAAAGAAAAATGAACAGGAAAAAATTAAAAGCATCTTTAGATGTCTAAATATTATTTAAACTTCAGTGACAACTAGAGGAGTTAACAGGGTTTTAGTGACACATGAAGTTTAGGTTCAAATTTCAGTCACTATAGAACTGAGAGAACTGGAAATAGTTCACACTAGAGGAAATACTTGAAGAATGCCTGTTGTACTTAAATCTAAACCCAATGTATTTTCACAGTATTCTGTCTTGGTTTTTGTGTAAGAATATTAGGAAAGTATTTGAATGTACAGTCCTTCTCAGCCCTCTGAAATTGTTACTATGGTGAGAAACCATTTCTGCTTTAGGAAATGTCATTACTCTTGGTCTGCCTGTGGCATATTTTCAAAAAATTGGGCATTTCAACTTGGAGGTGCCCAGCCTTAGGCACTACAGATGCCACTGGTAGGTTTCCCAGCATTTGGATTTTTTCTGGTCAGATACCAAGCTCTTGAAGAGTCTTTGAAGTAGTGGTGTCTCCCAAAATCCATCTGTATTGCCACTGAAGGTCAAGTTTTGGCGTGACTTACCACTGACTGTCAGCAAAGATGCAAGCATTTTTGGTGAATCTCAGGTCCTTACTCCTGGGGGAAAAAAAAATTTGAGAATCAGTTGGTTATTAAGGATGGACATGTAGATAGTAAATCCCGGCTCAGGGCTGCAGAAATACAACTTCATAAGGTTTTACGCAGAAAAGATATTTAGAAAATAAAAGCCCTGCAAGAGACTGGGGTATGAAGTGGTTTTTCAGTCATGGAGCTGAAAGGTGCACAGTAAGGCAGCTGAAGGTCTAGGGTGGAAATGCCTGTATTTACTAAGACAAGAGGAGGATGTTTTTCTTTTCTGTTTACTGTACAAATGCTTATAATGCCCAAAACACCTAAAACACTTTTTTTTTTCCCAGATTCATTATGGCTGAGCTGCTTCAGACAGAAAAAGCTTATGTCAGGGATTTACATGAATGTTTAGAGGTAAGTTACGGCGCAGGAAGTCTCCAGTATTCCCTGGGAGCACATGCTATCCTTTGCAGTGCTGATGTTCACTTTACTGCACAGGCTGATCTTGGCAGGACTCTGTGTGAAGGTCCCACCACTGGTGGTTTGCTGCAGAGCCACGTCCTGCTGGGAGTGGGAGCTCGGTGGGCAGCAGCAGGAGCTTTTCTCCCACTGGCAGGGCCGTGCCCTGTTCTCTCCACTCTTGGCTGTGTCTGCACCTCCAGGCACACCTGGGTGTGCCTTCATTGGCCAAGCCTGTCGGTTTCTTTTTTTTTGTTTTAATGGATTCCTGGAGCATTTTTGTAAGAATTCAAATCCATTCCTTTGACACTGTCATGCTAGAGAAAGATCTGGATTTGCACAGTCAAATACCTTGCCTAGTTTACAGCAGGGGGTGTTCCTGAAAGGATCAGTGATATTCAAAGCAAAAAAAGAGTGTATTTCAGTGAAATCATTCAGCTTTCATATTCCTGCAGTCAGAAAGAGATTTTTATGTATCTAAGGATCCTGAAGTGGCAAATCTGGCTTATCTTTCAGCTGTTTCTGCCTGCAGTATTTGGACACCATCAGGTGGACAGCAAAGACTGTGTTGTTGACTTGTTTCTGCTTTTTCCTCAGACAACCTCTAAGTGTCAGCACTTTGAATTTCTCTGGAGACGTTTCTGTAACACTGGAAAATTTGGGTTTTCTTAGCTTGTTTGTTTAATCTCAAAGTACATAGTTCCCTTGTCAGCCTGTGCCCTTGGCAATAAACCAGGGAGATCTATTTTTTTCACTGCACTTATTCACAAATCTAAAAATTTCTGGTGCCTTCCAGACTTACCTTTGGGAAATGACAAGTGGAGTGGAAGAAATACCAGCTGGGATCCTCAATAAAGAACACATCATCTTTGGCAATATTCAGGAGATTTATGACTTTCATAACAAGTAAGTTTTCCTAACAGTTCTGTTAATGTTTAATGACTAAGGAAACCAAAGGCACGTATAGGCACCTGTGCATCTGTGTGGTATCTGCACAGAACACCTACAGTACAATGCACACAGGAGTGTAAAGTAATCCATCCAGATTTGTAAAATAATGTTTGATTTCTTGTTTTGTTTCTTTTACAAAAATGATTTGCAACTTAGTTTAAACTTCACCTTCAGCTGATTAACAATATTAAAGTCATAGGATACGTCTGCAAACAGAGATGTCACTTGTGGTACAAGTTGTTGGGAGAAAGTTGATTTTAAAAAAAATTGTATTTTGGGAGTTTACTACTTACCTATGAAATATTGAGCTTTTTTGAATTGTTGTCCTTTGTCCAGTGTCCTTTGTTCAGTGAGAGACAGATGGCAGCTTTGGGCTTCTCTTTTTATTCTTCCTCTGAACCACTCCACAACAACTCTTTGAGGATTCATGTTCCTGATTATTGCTTTGCAGTCCTGGACACACTGACTCTCTACTAGGGATTGCCATCTTTTCCTTTCTAGAAGAGTCAGGCATGACTGTACTCAAAAATGAAAGCATACTTTGGCAAGAGATACTTTTTCCACTGGCAGGATTCTTGATTAGCCTCATAATCACGATACAAGTATTGATCATTAGTATTGATTAACTCATTGGTCATTCTGCATCTCCTGGGTATTTGAGTGTAACTAATTACACTGGTGTCTTCCTCTTTCAGCATTTTTCTCAAAGAGCTAGAGAAATATGAACAACTGCCTGAGGATGTGGGCCACTGCTTCGTCACCTGGGTAATGAGGCTGCTTCTTCTTATTATTTATTCAAATTAATTCCTCCAGCACAGATGGAAGCAAGCTGGGAATAGATGCAAGGGTTGTGTCCTTAGTGATAAGTGAGATGGGGAGCTAGTCTGGAACTACAACTGCTTTGTCCTTCTCCTGTCTCTGGGTGAAAGGTTCCTCCCATAACTCTTCTGCTGAGTAGTGTGAAGGCTTTCAGAGCCCCTCTCCTTGTCCTGCACTGACCAGCACAACTTCTACCTCTGTTTTGTGTTTAACACGAATTGATCAAACCAAACCTGTGTTTAGGGGTGACATTCATTTCCCTGTGTAAGGCCCTGGGAGGACAGACATTAATAATCTTAATATACCTTCCCAAAGGATTTTAGTCATGCCATGAGACCTTTACAAACACATGAATAGCATATTTTATCAACGTTTTTCTCCAGAAATTAGTGTCAAATTTCTGAGCCACCGTGCTCTCTCATTCCATTACCAATGCCAGGATGATTTCCAATAGGATTTTGAAATCTTGATGCTAAGAATCTCTGTGGGTGTAGGAAGCTCTGGGAATTGGCCACAGTGATTATCTGTATGAAAGCTGTTCTCTTCTCAAAATATTTACCAGTCAAACCAGCCATCTTTGTGTTTATTCTGATGGTTTTATTCGTATTTCAAAGCTAGAAATTAGTGCTTTAAGAGTAATGATGGAATAATTTCCCTCATCAAAAAACTGAGCGTGTTTGGATGATTTCAAATTGGCTTTTAATTTAAAAACGTGTCACAAGTATTGATGAAATGGATTCAGAAATATTGTTTTCAAAGAAGAGGTTACAAATTTAGGAAAAATGGATGCATTTATATGCAAAATGTGCATCATTCTGTGCAAAATCTTCATGGTACTTTTAAGATACTGCAGCATCATCTCAGCAATAGTAAATGTCCAGAGCTGTGTGTGTGGTTACAGACATACATACAAAGCTGCCTGCCCAATTGCATGGTCCTGTTGTTTAGATACCTAGAATAAAAAATACAATAGTAATAAAAGGAAGCCATCCTCCTGTTTCATTTGCCTGCCTCTTCTTGAGACCAGAGTACAGCAATATGAGGTGGGAGTGCACAGACGCTTTTTATTTCCTCTTAAAAGTAAATAAATTGGGAAATAAAGTGAAAAACTCTCCTAGTACAATGTAAATTTGAGCCATTTAAGTATGAGCCAAGGTAGGAAAGGCAAGTCTAGGTCAGGTGCCACAATTTCCAAGTAAAAAAGTTGGCTCAAGCTAGTTTAAGCTAGGTGAGTCTCTTGCCCAGAGTTTCTACACTGGCTTTATCTTCAAGTACGTGATAAAGTCAACACTTCACAGCTTTTGAGACCTGCAGACTCTTGGATACAATCTGTGTGACCTCATTAGAGCTCTTAGAAATTACTTTATATCTGGATTAAAGTTTTAGGCTTTCTCCCTGTGATACTTGTCCTCCCATAGCCCTCAGAACTGCTCAGGTAAGCTATGAACTTTAAAATCTTCTTTTCCTAATTTTTTGCAATTCTTGTGTTCCTTGGTGGGGAGTGGGTTTGTTGGAGGGTGTTGTCACCTTTATTTATCCTGGTAAGCCTAAATAAAAGACTGCAGGAGCAGAGAAATAGCTTATCTTGCTTTTCCCTTGATGTTTGTTTTCACAGGCAGATAAATTTCAGATGTATGTCACCTACTGCAAAAACAAGCCTGACTCCAGCCAGCTCATCCTGGAACATGCAGGGACTTTCTTTGATGTAAGCAGCCGTTGCCATTTTCCTTCCACACACCCAGGGCAGCTGAAACACCTCCCTTACATCTGAGCAATGGGTTCATTTCTGTGCCTTGGCACTTGGGGTTTTCATTCCACTGCAAATGTCACATGTTGTGAAACCTGATAGGCTGTGTTGTGATGTGTGACCTTCATCAGTGTGGCAAGGTGTTTTGAATGGAGACACACATTCTTACAGGAACTCTTATGCATTTTGCAAACCAAATCCTTTTTAAAAATCTGGTCTAGATGTGCTCTCTATTTCTGGGTTTAATGGTAAGGCAGATTCTATTATATTTTATGACCTGAAATCCCTCAGTCCAAAACAAGATCCTGTCCTCCTGTTCATCAAATTTGACCCAGCCTATTACAGATTTGCTTCATCATGCTGGTAAGAAACTAAGCTCTTCCTCTTATTTTTGGAACCTCATCCATTTTGCCATACTTGCCTGCTACCTTATAGCTTTAATTAGTTGCCTCTCTGAAAAAAAAAAAACAAACCCCAAAACAAAACAAACAAACAAACAAACAAAAACCAACAGTGCTAAGACCTCTTTTCCAAAGCACTGAAAATCTGTTTGCAAATGTAACCACTCAGCAGGATCCAAGATGTGATGTGGTTGGCAGCTGACATAAATCAGCTCCTCTGGGGTTTGTATGTGCCAATGGTTGTAGCATTTCAATCACACTCGACAATGAAAGCTCTCAAAAGAGCCAGAAGAAAAGTGAAGAACAACTTTTTCGTTTGCCTTGTTACCAAATGGTCCAAAAGTAGAATGGAACTGCAAGGAATTTTCCAGGAGGTGGCGCTTGAGCCTGTTGAATGGTTTATACTGGTCGGTGACTCGTGGAGGGTTGTGAGCTGCCCTAGGTGTCCAGCAGTGCTGTTTGCACAAGTTAAAAGTGTTTTCTCTGCTAAGATTTTCCACTCCAGCTCTCTGTATGGGCTGGAAACCTCACTGCTGTTGCTTAGTAGTGAATATTCATGTGTCAGCATCTGCTGTTTTGCAAGGGGAGACGTTACCCTTCGGCTGATGCTGGGCTATACCCAGTGATGCCTGTGCAAAAAGAGAAAGATGGCTATCCCCCCAAAAAATCCCCAAGGAGTCACCCAATCTGAGTGACTAAAGTAATACAAAGTACCTCTAGGTCCTTCTTATCTTGATCTTGGAGAGGCAGTGTTTCAGTGATAGCACAGGACAGTCTGGCACAGGGAATACAGAAAAAATGACTGGTTCTTTTGTTCCAGGCAGAACTTGGAATTTCCCAAAGCACCCTGATGATGAGAGTGATTTATTTAGAATAACACCCTTGGTAATAAGTTTGCTTGAAGATCACAAGTGTACAACCCCTCAAATTGCATGAACTGTCATAGAAAGACACCTTTGAGTCGCAAACATGCAGTCCCAGTAACCTGTTTGAACCATGGAAAACTTGCAGCTTCAGGTCTCAGCTGCAAGGATTAGCTAATTAGGACAAGGAGCAAAGATAAGTGACATCTTACTGGAAACCATGAACTACTACTGTTGCTATGAGAGGTGGGATGTTCTAAGGGTATAAGTGAAGTCGTGATGTAGATAAAAGCAGTTTCTTTTACTAGACCAGCTGAGGCAGCTGGAAAACTATATACAAATTCTCAATTATGAAACTTGCCTAGTTTATCTTTAATATAGTATAAAGACTACTGTCTTCTCTCCCTACAGATCATGCTCTGTTTATAAAATTCAGAAGTTGTTGGTATGGGTATATTAGCTGGAAATTGCATAGAGAATGAAACTAATGTGCTTATTCTGATATAACTGCAGTAGACATTAATTTGGTTCCTTTGCTTTTTGTATCTATCTGGTTTATTATCTGAGAATTTCTTAAAACTTTATTCAGTATTTTCAAAGATAAATGATGCCTACCATGTTTAGCATTTTTTAATATTTGTAATACTATAAACTTCAGGCTAGCAAGATATTTTTTTTATTGCCAACATATGTTAGCTCTTGAGTTGGTGGAAATCAGCATGTGGTTGAGATGATCAAGTTGGTTTTAGTGTCTGTTATTTAGCAAGCTTTGGTCCTCGGGAAGAGTTTGGTTTGGTCACCTACATGCTTCTGCTAGTTTAAACATTGTTTTGCTTTAAATCTTGGAAAAGTTGAGTTTTGATATTCAAGAAGCTGCTGGGCAATTTTGAGTTGCATGACCAGCATGGAACATGGTAAAGCTCCTTGACTTTGGTAGCACTGCAGAGCATTGTGTTTCTGCTCAGGTGGTGGTTCTTGAACTGTTTCTCCACTGATCTGGAGCATCCTTTTAAAAATGAGCAGAGGTAAAACCAGGGTTTCAGCTTCTGCTTACTAATATTTTTTCTGAAATTGCTCATCAGATTTGAGTCATGCATCACAAAACCTAAATGTCTCATGAGAGTTTTGGTGCTGAAGCAGTCTGCTTAGCAAGTCTTTGGTCTGTACACCCAGTTCAGGATGCAGTTTGTCCTCCTACCAACCGTACACAATTAGAGGACATCTGAATTTGTGAATCTCTTTAGACATTTGATACAAGATCTAGGCACTTTGTCACTACTTCATGGCAAATTCAGCAGTCCTGCTGGTATGACATTGTATTTAAGTATTCCTGTCTCCATGTTGTCCATCAAAGAACTTCTGAGAGTCCTGTGTTGCCCTATGCAGAGGATATTTTTGATGCTTGTCTGGGATTCTGTCATTGCCTCAAGACTACACGTTGATCCTGCTCTGCAGCTCATCTGGTTTGCTATACACAACTGCCAGCACACAGTGTCTGTCAAATATCTTCATTTCTTCCAGGTCCTTGGGACACTTTACCACCCAAGGAACCACTAAAACTGTGTCTGGTGGTGAGCCATGGTGATGGACTATAATGTGAGACAAGCTTGCTTTAAACAAGAAGCAGGGCAAAGTAGGGAGCACAGAGCCTGTGGTCAGCTTGCTTCTGAAACCTGCCAGCTGCTGCAAAGCTCAGACACCTCTGTGCTCCCTGTTCCCAGAGGTGTGAGAGACATGCCTGCACTGCTGGGCTCTACCCTGCACAGACCCTTCTCACTTCCATCTCCACCCACAGAAGGTCCAGATCTCTCCAGCTGTTACAAAGCCAACCCAAGACACACTCCAGCAGGCTGCCTTCTTACTCCCACGCTTCAGGGACCAGAGGGAGGAGCTGCAGGGAGAATGTCCCTTCCCAGCAGTGTACTTGTCTGATTGCCATGTAGCAGTGCTGTTGCTGCAGCAGGCACAAATGTCGCTCCACCAACCCACTGTGTCTCCACACAGTCTGACCAGGGAGCATCCTGGCAGAGCAAGGAATGCCCAAAGGGGAGGCATCTTGCTGAGAGATGCCCTGCTGTTCGGACAGCTGTGAGGAAGGAGTAGTGCTAACTTGGTTACTTGGATCCTACAAAAACAAGTGTGCTTTGCCAGCTCCAGGAAGTTCACAGATGTGGCTGAGGTCTTGCTGGCTGCTGCAGTTAGGAATTGAGTCCCGGCCATGTGCTCTGCAGGCTCAGTTCCTGTGTGAAGCCAGCCATGACTCAGCTTCATGCAAACTCCATTAACCCCCAAACAGAGCCCCTTCCCTTTTGGGTCTTGTTCATGGCACCAGTCATATTTTTTAAAAAAACTTGTCTAGTTAAAAGAAAAAGGCACATGGTGTGAAAAGTGGCTATTTTTGCATCCCATCATACAGATAAACATTGGAGCTAAAAAGCAGCAGTAACGTCGCTAGTACTCAGCAGAAAATCAGACTGTATACAGAAAGAAAATCTCTGTTCTTGGCAGCTCTTTTCCCTTCATTTTCTGTAACTTCTTCCCTTTACAGTCTCAAATTTACCCTCCAGCAGCTGGAAATAAGTCCCACTCCCCTTCCTCATCTGCTCCCTTAGGAACTGCGGATTTCCTGATGTCAGGGAGCAAGAGGAGGTACTCCCAGGGCTTGGTGGAGACAGAAGGGTTTCCAACCTGTTCTATTTCATCAGAAAATCTGCCTCTGTATTGAATGAGTTTGAGGTCTTTTGGATGGCTAAATATGTGCATTAGGGTCCTGTAGGATTTTCAGGAGCTCCTAACTCGCCCTGGAACCTGTTGGAGGGAGGCAGCTGGGCCCTTTGCAGACCTCACCAAGTGCCTGTCTATAGTGTCTGCAGAAATTCATGAGCACATCACACTGATCAACCCAGGCATTTTGGTTGAGGTTCAGATGGGCGAAACAGAAGTATTCAGTGCTGTCATAGGTATCATAAAGGTATCTCCTGGGCCCCAGGTGCCACCTCAGAATAGCATGGGTCTGTCAGCACTGTGTCAGACCTGTTACTCACATGGGGATACTTCACCTACCCCAGGGCTCTCAGATGGTACTAGAAGCCTATGTTTAGACAGCTAAATTACACCCTACGCATGCAATTTAATTTAATGTCACTTCATTTTAATTGAAAGTTAAGACTCTGCTTTCAGCCTTCATAGCTAGGGGAAACCAGATGACATGACAGGTAAGTTATATTTAAATCCAAGCCTGTGCATTTTTACTTAGCAGAGCCTTAGCTTGACTTGCAGAGGGACCCTGCAGTTTAAGTGGCCTTAGGGGGACTCTGCAGTTTATTGCCAGCCTCTGAAACGACACTTTAAGCATGGGAGCTTAAAGAAAGTTAAAAAAAACCCTAAACATAGAAATGCAGGGATCCAGAGCTAAAATTAGTTATGGGTGGTTCCGTCTGGCAGGGGCTTAATAGTTTTCCATGACTGACTGCTGTTTTTATCTCTTCTAGGAAATTCAGCAAAGACATGGTCTGGCCAACTCCATCTCTTCTTATTTAATCAAGCCTGTCCAGAGGATCACAAAATATCAACTCCTACTCAAGGTACCTTGGTGAGCTGCACAAATCAGCTCACACAGAGCAGTTCACAGGTGTAATGAGTTACCTTGTGCTTAAGGGAGCTGCTTCATGACCCCTAAGCAGCTGCTGCTGAGCTGCTACTCCCACTTTCCAGGCCTAGGCATGACAACAAAGTGTGAAATCAGGTTGGCTGTTTTAAAGGAAAAGACTCACATAAAGAAAGAAAAAAAAAATCAAACCAACACCAAACAAACCAGTAAAAAACCTTTTCAGCTGGCTTTTGTTTTTGTTTTTGTTTTTTTTTTTTTGGCATCCAAGTGGATTTCATCTTCAAAAGCAACAAATGGGAAAGGAAAGTTGAAGGGATGACAGAACTGTTTAGTTTGCTTCTTTCTAAGTTTGGGACATGTCGTATTTTGATTAAAGGCTTCAATGATGGTAGCAATGAATTTTGGGAAATTTCAGTGACTCTTGACTGAGACTCCTTCATTGGCATTGGATTCTGTTTGAGAGCTAACGTGTTTGTGTTTGAAAAATCAGGGAAAAGTTCCATATACAAAGCAAGGACTTCCAAGTGAAACATTAACATTTTCCATTTAAAAAAAACCCCCCACAACTTCGTTGTTTTTTGTAAATTGGTTACAGGTTTTTCTAGTATCTTCTGCATAGGTTAATTTTAGATCTAACTTAACCAGCCATTGTTCACTTCAAAACTAGTAAGCCAGAGAAGAAAAAATTCTGGGGGTTAAGGGAAAAAACAGATTCTGACTTTGAAAACCTAAGACCAGATATGATACTTCTCTTTAAAGCTTCCTGAGTATACACCAAAGGAGTTATATGCTGTACTAGGAAGGTACTTGCTATGTTCAACACACTGGGAAATCTGTGCTTTGTACCTCGGTACTGAAATAGCACTCAGGTTTACCATAGCCTGGTGAGGGCTGTGGGATAAGAAACCTGCACTGCATAACCCATCTGCTGGTGGGAATGCTGAAGCACCCCTTTGGTCTCTCCTCAGGTGAATCTTTCCTGGAGGGCCCTCCCTGCCCTGCGGTGCTCACCAGCACTGCAGGATTAGGCAGGGATCCTGCCATGCACCTGGCACAGCTGGACAGAGTGGTGGCTGCAGCATGAGCAAAACTCCCCAGAAATCTTCCACAGTCTCACTTGAGAGCACCTTGCTTTGTCTTGCTTTATAGTTGCTCCTGTTTGATCCCCCCTATTTGTGAGCATCGCCAGCGGGATTTGCTACAGTTCAGCTTTCTCCTGTCACTGTTAGTGAAGCAGTTGCGTGTACCGAGTAACACGGTCAGACACAAAGCCAGCATGTTGGTCAGAGTTTGTTTATGGGTGTTTCTGCATTGCTTCTTAGGAACTGCTGACCTGCTGCGAGGAGGGCAAAGGGGAACTCAAAGATGGTCTGGAAGTGATGCTCAGTGTCCCAAAGAAGGCCAACGACGCGATGCACGTCAGCATGCTGGAAGGTAGCAGATGGGCAAGCAGCCAGGGCAGGGGGGGGACCCACAGATAAATGAAGCCTGCTTGTAACTTGTGTGGACAGTTAGTTGAGACTTTCTTTCTGAATGAAAAAAAAATCCTCCTGGAACAGTATCAGTTTAGCTGCTGGCAGCCCTAACAATTATTGGATCAAAACATTTCTAAATACTGTTTCAACATTTCAAAAGTTCTGGTTTTCTGAGTCAAAACAGTTTGTGTTTCAAAATGTTAGCATAATTATGCCAAAGATGTAAAAAATGTTATTTAAAAAAAAATAAAATTACAGGAAAAATTTGATTGGCAAAGTCTTTTACTGGCTTTTTGATGTGTGAAATATATCTAAAACTTAAAAATTTTATTCTGGACACAGATACTTTATTTTCCCAAATGTTTTCTTGGCCTGGAAAAATAATTTCCAGCCTGGCCTGAGTCAGAACCAAGAAACAAGCAGAGGAGTAAAACAGGTGAAAAAAAGCAAAATGCCAGTAGCTAGGCAGCACTTTAAGACCAGGTGATTAAAATTGCAGGAGGGCAAACTGACCCAGCATACACAGAAACACTATGAAGATGGTTTTAACTGTGGTGTCTGGTGAAAAGCAAGGGTTCCCAAAATAACATCTGGGTATTCGGTCCTCATGAGTAGATCAGCAGCACACAATAATGAAGAAGCAGGGATGACTTTGTTAGGGTAGCCAAGGTTATCTTCTGAATAAGACATTATTCCTGAATATTTTGGAGCAGGGACCAGGGCTGCTTGCTGCTCTCCAGTGCTGCCTGGCAGAGCCAACCAGACTGTGCTGGTGGTGGAGCAATCCCCAGCTCTGGAGAGAAGTGTGACCCATGAGCTTCCAGGGGCAGCTGCTGAGACAGGAACTTGGAGGAAGGAACCTTGCACTGGACACTCCCTTTTCTCCAGTTATGTGGAGAGAGGGAGGGAATCCTGTGATCCTCAGCCATGTGAAGGTGTTTGACAGGCAGCGTGGGAAACTCCTCCTGGAAAACTTGTTTCAGACACCATACCCCTTCACTCTCATAGGTGTAGCTCCCCCATGCCACTGCTGTCCCTTGAAGGTTGGTTGATGTGCTTGAAAGCATCCTGGTATAATGGGGCACTTCTACCCACCACACACTACATTTCTCTGAATTTGTATTGACATGCATAAGATTTCTTGCAATGCAGTTCTGTGTGCAGTAACCACCATTGAAACCTTCATAATATTTGTGTTGAAGTAATTCCTACTACACTTTAGCAGCAGTCTCATTTAGCACATATGATGTATTTGCTTCTGGTGAAATACTTATGTCATTGTAGTAGGAAAAAAAAAGGAAAAACAAAAATATTTTCACTGGGGCAATGGATGCCCATTAATGTCCTTTCAGAATATGTGTGAAAAAAGAAAGAGACCATTTTATTTCAAGTCCTTACTGCTCTGGTGTTTCTGGGAATTGCTGATCCTAAGAATAAGTACAAGCCAATCTGTTTTGTGGTTTTAGGGTTTGATGAGAACCTGGACGTCCAGGGAGAGCTGATTCTTCAGGATTCCTTCCAAGTCTGGGATCCCAAGTCTCTCATTCGGAAAGGCCGTGAGAGGCATTTGTTTCTCTTTGAAATCTCTTTGGTGTTTAGCAAAGAGATCAAAGATTCTTCAGGACACACAAAATATGTTTACAAGAACAAGTTACTGGTAGGTGTGGCTGCAAAGAAAACATTCTGGGTGTTGTGTTTCTTGTAGGTAGAGGTGAAGGTTGGGAGATGGCTCACAAGTCCCCATGCTGAGTTTGGGATATTCATGCCACCTGGAAGGGCTGGCTCTGAGTCCTGCAGGGCTCACCTGGAAGTCAGCCTGCAGTGAGTCTGGAGAGGTTTAAGACAGTGAGATATGAAGGATGGGTGGGAAATGCAAGCAGGATCACTCAAGCCATTCAATTCCCTGCCATCCCCAGTGGTTTTCTGATTCTTTCATCTGTGTGTAGCAAAGCTGAGATAAGATCTTATTCCTTTACCCATCCCAGCCACCCCACTTCTTCCCACGAGTCCAAAGTTTTCTGGACTCGTGAAGCTTCATATGTATGAAATCTCTCATCTCTCCTCCACACTAGACCTCAGAACTGGGAGTGACTGAACATGTTGAAGGAGATCCCTGCAAATTTGCTTTGTGGTCTGGACGAACACCATCCTCGGACAACAAAACAGTGCTGAAAGTAAGTATTTTCTGTTTGTTTTCTTTGCCTTTAGAGCTTCTAGTTCAGGCCTTGGGAACACTAAATGAGAGGTCAGTTTCTTCCTTCCTCATATTCACGTGGCTTCCATGTCTGTCAGGGGGGTCATGCCAGCATCAGGAGCAGTTCAGCTCTAAGGTTCTAGTTGGAATTGGCAGTGTGGTTGTGCAGCCATGCTGGAATTGCATCTCCTTGCAACCTGGCTTGAGTAGCTGCACACTGACACAGGGCATGTCTCAGGGTGTCTGCCTGGGAGGTGTAATTCTCTTAGTCCTTTGCCACTGGGCATATCAACAATCACACATTCCTCAAACCTCCAGAGCTGACAGCCTTTTCTGTCAAGTGAGTTTCTAATGAAGAATTCATGTTGTGGTTGCTTTGTCTGAGGAAGTCTCAGCTGTGCACTGATAACCTATTTCCCCTCTGCAGAGCATGCTGTATTGCTTAAGTGTTAAATATACTTATCCAGAGCTTAGCTGCTT
Source organism: Oxyruncus cristatus (assembly GCA_013399855.1). Taxonomy (NCBI): domain Eukaryota; kingdom Metazoa; phylum Chordata; class Aves; order Passeriformes; family Cotingidae; genus Oxyruncus; species Oxyruncus cristatus. The sequence goes on from VXAY01005475.1 coordinate 3,457,613, forward strand.
TGCTGCTGCTTGCCAAATTGGTCTGGTAAAAATGCTCTCAGATCTCTGGGTGCTACCAGGTACTCCAGTGCAGCAGAGAGGACAAACAGTTAATCACACATTTGCATCAGCCGACCACAACTCTTCTACATAGGAGGTGACATCCCGAGAACGTGATAAAGTCTTTGTCTTTCTGCCTTGTGGAACTCTAGGCATCCAGTATTGAAACAAAACAGGAATGGATCAAAAATATCCGGGAAGTTATTCAAGAAAGGATTATTCATCTGAAGGGAGCTCTGAAAGAGCCAATTCAGCTCCCCAAGACACCAGCAAAGCAGCGAAACAACAGTAGAAGGTAACCTCAACCGTTCCCTATAACATGAAATCATTAGTGTTTTCTCAACCCACAGCAGTGTAGTGTCTGTGGGCTTTTTACCATTTTTTACTATAGTCAAAGCAGTTTTCATTGTCTTTGCTTTTTGTATGTTGTCTTGGCAAAAGTAGCTAGAAAGCTTTTCTATGATATATGTGCAAAGATCTTTTATTGTGCTATACTCCAAAGTATTAGAGAGAAATTCTTCATTTCTTCAGAGTCCAAGGTTATGTTACTTTCCTAAAGTAGATTTTACTTCTTCACATTTGAATAAAACCAGATTTTTTTTCCCCGTTCGGCATTTTTAATTGTTTGAAATGAAAATCGTAGTTGATCATGACAATGTATTATTACAGTGAAGAATCTGTTTTCATCATCAAATACAAACTCATTTCAGCCCATGAAGCAATATTAATTTTTCTTGTCGACTTCTGTCAATCCTGGATTAAATAGAAATTAGACAAAATGAATTGTTCTTTTTCTGTTGTGGCATTCCCAAAAGCCACCTGTAACTTGAGTACCTCCATTTCCTCACAAGTTTTATGCTTCTCTTACTTCAGGATGTATTATAGAGACATCCAAAGCTGAAGTAACCAAGGTCACCCAGGAGACTTGTAGCAAGACAGAGATCTGGTCTGGACATTTCTTCCTGGGAACATGCACCAATACAAGAGTTTTCTAGTACAGAATGGAGATCCTTTTTTTTCTTTGGCCTTAAATATGTATTTTGAATTATTTAAATGTTTCATTTGAAAGACCAGTAAAAATTTAGAAATTTATCTACATAGCAAAATGGAAGAAAATACCCTCTATTAGCAGCCTCATAGAGGTAAATTTGTAGAGCTCTACACTGTCTTTATGTTTGTTTGGAGGGCATATTTATGGCTATCCAAACTCAAATTTTAAATATCCAGTATTAAATTTCTAAAGATGTGGTTCCTGTGAGGCAAGAGAAATGCCCTTTCCTTCGGTGTTACATGTAAACTAGGCTGAATGTTTCTGGTTAGGGCAGAAATCTAATTGAAAGAAGATTTCTGCCTGACACCCTCATTACGCAGCTATCTCTGAACACCAGAGTCTTCTCTGCTGTCAACATGCAGGCAATGGCCATCCTGTTTCCAGCAACAAATGTTGTGATTATGTGCTAATCCCAACCCTATGGCTAAGGGTGACATCATTTTAAATTGCAGTTAAATAGCATCATGGGCTGCATTACAGAGGTAATTGTGGCACAAAGCCAGCTCTATCTCGCTGACGCTGCTCTTCTCAAATCCACCTGTAAAGCTGTGCACATTCTAAGGTGGTGTGTTAAGTAAGCGTCGTTGTTCCCCTATTATGTCTCTTGCAGAGATGGAATAGATGATGCAGACAGCCAAGGGGATGGCAGCAGTCAACCTGACACCATTTCCATTGCATCCAGGACGTCACAGAACACAGTGGACAGTGATAAGGTAGGACTGAAATGTGAAAATACACGGCAGCTACTTGCCCCCAGAAAAACATAAGTGAAAAGCAGAACAGAAGGCAAAATAAAGCAATCTGTCATCTACTGAGTGAGTTGAAACTTGTATTCCCCCTCGCTATGCTATTAAATTCCAGTCTGTTTCTGTGTGCTCGTCAGTACTGGTGTTGTACATGGAAACATCTCTGTTGCTGCAGCTTTTTGTGGTTAATATATAGAGGTTGGATTGGATCTGAAGAAACACAGCCCAGAGCAACCTTTTCTTCCCCAGCAGAACTTGTCCTGTGAGAGCCAGTTTCTGAATCAGCAAACAGTTGGTTATGTTACATATTTACCCTCTGAGCTGAAATCAGTAGTTTGTTGGTGGGAATACAGGTGCTTACACACCAGTGAATACAGCAACACTGGGATCCTGGCTGGTATCTTGAGAGCCTGGGAGACCTACCCTTTCCAGAGGCTGTGATTCTGGACCCCTTTCCTCACAGACATATGGTGGAGCATATGGATGGCCCCGAGACACGCTAGATTCTGTTGGAATGCTGCACACTGTCGGCACGTATGTACTCATTGTTTTGCATGTCAGACAATCTGAGTCCAGATTCCCAGCTCCACTAGGGTGCCTCACTTGAATATGTCAGTCTGATATCTCCGACTGTGGTCTTCCACTGAATTAGCAATTGGTGCTAGGAGTAAATGGGTGGTTAATAATTACCTTTGCAACGCTGATGGGGTTTGTCATATCCACTGAGATAATGCCCGTGTTCGCTTCATGTGTTGTTTAGAAATCACCTGTAACTTGAAAAAATATGAATTCTTCCATGCCTTTGTGGATTTATCTGTTTATCAGGGCTTTAATTATGCTGCCACTTACACCAGGTAGAAGGGTGTCTTCACAAAATCAGAGTCCATGTTTTGGTTGTAAAGTTCACAGGTAAGGTTCAGTGCAGGCATTATTTTGAAAGCTGGCCTCAGAAATATAAGTAAATTGCAAATAAATTACCTTTGTAAGACCACTTATTGCATTTATCTTAAAGGCATGTCCCCATGATTTTGCTTTTTTGTCCAATAATGTGCCTTAGAAAAGTATTGATCCTCACAATCCAAAGGCCACTGTAGTGTATGCAAATACTTTGCCCGATATCTGAGAAGTATTTTCTTGTGTCTTCAACCCTTCAGTGGACTTGGCTTACATTCTGTGTTTTTCACATTTATCATTCCTGATAAAGGCCCTGACTTAGTAAAGTACTTGAGCTCATGTTTAATTTTAGGCATTTGCATAACCTTTGCTCATTTGCCCCAAGCCTATTGACTCAGTTGCATGGATTCTGGCAATGTCTAGGTGAGATGCTCCATATTGCATGCTGCAGCTGCATACAAGGGCTATGGTGCCAAGTCAGGCTGTACCCTGAAAGACAGCCCATCGTGGCAGGAATTGGTTTAAGGACGCAAGACTGGAAAGGGCTAGAGGAATTTCTATCTGAAACTTTCTGTGAACTGAATGGCGAATGTGTGTGAGATAAACTGAGTACCAGATCTTACAGGGAAGAAGTTAATTACCACTGGGGAAAGGGTTATGTCATGCTTTTAGCTTTTTTAAGGTGGGTAGGTTTACTTGCTGACTTGAGGCTGTGTGTTTGTGTGTCCTTTTGTAGATTTAATGAATAGAAACCAATCTGAATGTGCAGCTAAGGCTTAAATACACTTGTCTGAGATACTAGTGCATCATCCTTAACTAGAGAGGCAGCTCCTGCTGAACAGCTTCCTTATTGTCACTGCCAGAATACTGTGTAGAATTCAGCTCCCAGACTGCTGCATTACCATGTCTTTGCTCCAAGGAAAATCAACTCCCTGCGTCTCTTTATAGTTCTCTCTCGGTTTTTCTACACAATGTTACCCAAATTAACAACAGATGAAGCTGAGTTGTCTTACTTCCCATTGAAGAGGCACAGAGACACACCTGCATTCAGTCTCAGTTCAAACATCTGTCTGTCAGCAGATACAAAGCTGTGCGAGGACCCGAGACACAAGACTTCTAGTGGTGAAGTTTTACCACATGGGAACAATTCACTGTCATTCCAGTGAAGTTATTTTACTCTCCAAGTTTAAAACTGGATTTTTTTCCTCCAGTGTGTAGTTGATCTCATCTTTTGGCATGGTCTGAGTGGATGTCATTGGACTGGGAAGTTTTATATTCTCACATAGACTGGTGCTAGTTATTGACACTGGAAGACTGGACTATATCATGCTCCCTAGTTTGGTTTTCTTGGCAGAGTTAACAGTGCTTGGTAAACACCGTAACATAACATGCTGTAATTAACTTGTGTGGGACTGACAGCAGCTCTGATAGGTAAGGTGTTCAGCAAATGGTGATTTCCTTGCCTATTTAACTCTAGCATAATCAGCAGAGTTATCCCCAGGAGCTCAAATTCAAGCTTTGGGGCTGTTCACAGCAGCCTCCATGGATGACCTCTCTGTGTGCCCCAGTGAGATCTCCATCCCAAGGAGCCAACAGAAAGAGCTCTTACCCTTAAAAACTCTGGCTGTTCACAGCAGCCTCGTTTACAAAAGGGTTTTGCAGTGCTAGCAGAGTGCCAGGATGGCAGCAGATTAATGCTGCATTGGGACCATATATGTGTTAACTCAGTGCCAGAAACAATTCTTAAGTAACATGTGAGAGTTGATATTACTCTCTGAAGGCAAAAGAATTCAAAGAACTAGCTGACATATTTTGTCCTTTCCCTAAACCTTGCTGTTGCGCCTGAGGATTACCTAACGCATTAACTCAATGTTCAGACAAGAATGCCAAGCAACATTTTAGACAAAGAAAATCACAACTTCTCAAAGATAATCCATCTCAAGTAGCACTTCTGCTGTAATAACACTCCTCGTGCCTCAAGTCATATGTATTTCTTTCGACTTATTTGTGAGTCAATTCTGTCTGACTTGTGACTAGTGATTTCCGTCTCCTCTCATCCCAGCGCAGCCCTAGAGCTAAGCTTTACCTTTGCATTTCAAACTCCTAAAATTACAAAAGGTTTTTTGTTTTGAAGTGGGAATGAAATAACATTACTGTAAATTCAGCAAGAATTTTGTTTCCTCTCAAGACAGCTGAATGTAGCCACAACATTAATCAGGGGGATCCTTTGATGCAGAGGACAGAGCGCTTGACTGGGGCTCAGAAGAGTTGAGTCCTAGTTCTGCTCTGTCATTCACATGTTGGAGGCCATCACAAATCATATTTGATGGCACGTTACCCTTTCCTCTTCCTTTCCCTTGTTTGGATGAGAAACTGGGAGGGGAGACAGGAATTCTTGCAAATATTACATTTGTACATTAATTATAGCATTGCCCTATGTTGTCCCAACACAGATACAGACCCAAATTTGGACCTATTTTTGTATATTAAAGGAAATTCACAGCAGCTTTTATAGTAGCAGACTCTGCTTTAAAAATATTCTTAATTATATGCCTGATTCCAGAAATGTTACTAAGCCTTTAAATATTCAGGCTTTGCTGGCTGCAGGCAGTGGTCAGGTAATTATATAGACTTTTCAGATTAAAAAAAAATTAATAATGTCCATGTCTGTTTAAATTAAATACCTGATTAAATCTGGATCTTAGTGTTTAATATCTTTAAATTTCTTGGATTTTTCTCTCTCAAAAATATATAAAGCAATTATCCCTGGGCTCAAACATTTCATTTTCATTAAATTCTATATAGTAGAAACACAGACTTGAAGTAATGTCTGTAGGTCTGCACCTTCATAAAAGGAAAGAAAGAGAAAACATATAAAATCTTTATTTTTCCATTTGCAATCCATGACTTTTTCTATATGCAATCTATAATCTAAAATATTCCATACAAAGAATTATTTGGATTGTCATTTGTATTGTAAAAGTTTTATGTAGAGGGGAGAAAGCTGGTTGATGACCCAGACTCAGTACTAAAGAATCAATAGGTAATGAATATTATTACAGCAATTGTAATTCCCATTGAGCATCCAGGTCAGGTCTTAGGTAACCTACTATACAAAATTTCTTCATCCTTTGCCAAAAGGCAAAGGAGAGAGCTTTTGTTCCATACAGTAAGCCCTCTTCAGCTATCTAAAAACCTCTCCTTACGGAGAAATCCTTTCCCTATTCAATTCATGGCACACGGGATTTCAGTCTTTATATTTGGATTCAAAGCAGTGGGGAATTGCATAAAGAAAATGCTACATGCAGGGCATTCTCATTTGTTAAGCCCATTGTGCTGTTGGCTTGTGAAACAGCTGTTTCTGGCGATACTGTTCCATCTTCCAATGGCCTCCTTTTTGTTGGCTTTTGCAGAATACTGAGGAGAGCAGTTCTCGTTTCCTTCTGTTGTTTTTGGACGTGGAAAAAAGCTCTGAAATGTGAACTGAAAACTTTTTACTCTCTAAAAATAAATATACACAATACACTTTTATCTTTTCCATTAGCTACTAGACTTAGCTCATGTTTGAGCAGTCATGAGACTGAGATCTTGGTGGTATTATGTAAAATCTGGGAATAATCATTTTTCTAATTAAAGGTAATTGGTGTAAGGGGAGATTTTAGAAATAAGGCTTGTTGGAACAACTCACTTAGGGACAAATTCCCTTTTCTTGAAATGCTTCTAATCAAGGTAAAAGAGCTTTCTTTCTCCCCGTGATGTTGTTGCTGAAGCAGGAAGTACAGCTTCCATTTCTTCATCAAGAAAAATTCTCAGTTCCTTGGAAGTTTCTTTTCCAAGTAACACAGATATAAGGAGTGCCTTGATCCCCCTCTTTCTTTCTTTCTTGAGGCTACTAATCATTTTGAGTTTGAACTCCATGAAGTTGTGCACCAACATGCTGCTCTTTTTTCTAAGTAAGTTGTGTTTCCTTGTACTGTCACTCAGTGTTAATGTGTGTTATTTAAAAAGAAAAAAAACATACACACAAAAACCACCAACCCCCCATAAACTCCCAAAACAACACAAAAAAACCCAAACAGAAAACCAAACAAAAATTAGCAAACAGAAATGCCCACTCATTAAATAGTAAAGGAAACTTGTGTTGCATATCTCACAAGGAGGACATAAGGAAAATCCTAGAATCAGATAATGGGTAAAATTGGAAGGGATGATTGGTGGGGCCAGTAACCTTTCAAGGAAAATCCCCTTGAAATAAGAACATCAACATAAGGAAGAAGCATTTAAAAAATTATGAAAGTATGAAATATTCCTTTGTCAAATACAGAAAAGGCAGATATGGGATAAAAATGAGAGGTAACCCCATTTTCATAGATGGAATTAAAGTCACAGAGAAATTAAAAGCAATACTATAAGGCAAATTCATACATTAATTCTGCTAACAAGAGCACTCTTGCTAAGACTGAGCTGACAATTTAGTTTCTACTTAGTTTCTCAGCAAGGGAACTGACACACCAAGCAGAATTAAAAACTGCATAACAGATCTCTGTCTCTCTTGAATGTTGTTAAAGTATTCTGTAGCTTTCACTTATATAGTTTACTTTCCTGAAGCATTTTTTTTTTCCTTTTGGACCCCTGGTACTAGGGGGTTTTTAACCCTGTTTAAGCTCTAACAAAATATTTACACAGCTGGTGATTGAAGCCCTCTATCCCTCTGGCATTGTTATGACACTTTTTGTGCATCCCATAATCTGAGTTTTGGCCTTTTCTATCTCTGCCAGTGAGTTTTGTGTAGAGTGATGTGCAAGAGACACATTTCTGCTGCAATACTGGGGGAACGTCAAGGCACAGCAGTGCTTGCGTATGGCCAAAACGTGTCACTGTGCACTGGGGTCTCTGCAATACCTGAGCAGTGGGACTGAACTGAACAGTAAACACCTTTCAGCCTCCCTGTCAGTGTTTAGTGGGTGCTGTGGATTGTAGCTGATGTAAAGGAAATTGGAAGGTGTGATGTAAACTCTTGACTGTGGCAGAGCTAAGGAAGAGCATGATCATGGCAATATGGAGTGGGTGGTGAAGGAGATAGTCACTTAAATACAAAATCTGGACTATTTCTTTAGCAATCTTCCTGTTTTCTGGAGCACTGTGATCGGTGCCAGCACTTTGTCTGCCAGATGAGGCTGGGCATTGACCTGAAGAGGTTTTTTCCTCCAACCAAGATATTTTAGTCTTGATAAATTACATTAGATTGAACAGTTGTGAGTTTCTAGAGGGCAAAGAAAGGAACTGATTTGGACTCATTTATGTAAGTATTGTTGTGGTTATTCTGCACTAAGCCTGTTCAGTTAAGTGATGTGCTGGAATTCAGTGTACTGTCTGGAGTGCTGCTTCCTTTTAGTAATTGATGAATTATGGTACAAGTAAAATTAAATTTATATAATAGAAAATGACTGCTGACTGTTAAGTGAATTTTTCCTGTGAAGGTACGATAAAGAGGAGTGAATTATGGCCCCAGAGGATGTATTTCTATTGCTTGAATGCTGCCTAGCATTAGTGCATTTGTCACACTGAATTCTTACTGCCCTCACCTGTGGAAAAGGGAAAACACGATAGTGATCAAAGGAAAACCTGACATAAAACATTTTGGTACTTTAATTAGCCTTCTTGTAGTAGCAAAATGTTTATCTTATCAAGGAAATAAATTGTTCAGCCAGGAGATGACATCTCTCTGCCTTCCCTCTAATGGTAGTTTCGCAGTATTTCCTTAGGCTTTGGGTGACTACCTCTCAATTCTTGCTCTGAATCCTAGGTAGGACCCCTGTAAATTCAACTCTTCCCTCTGAAAAATGTACAAATGTATGCATCTTTTTTCTTCTTTTTTTTTTTTTTTTTACTGTGAATGGTTGCCTGAAGCTGAAGTCATTGAAGTGACACTTGAAGCTGATAAAATGAGACTGGTTTATCTCTGCTGGCAATGCCTTCTTTGGCATGAACTTGCCTTTCTAATCATTGATGCTCACTAATGTTACTTTGGCACTTTTCTTTCTTCTCTCTTTCCTAAGTATAAGTGAGGGCTTTCCCTCTGCTTTCTGTATTTCTTATCAGGAATGCAGCAGTGCCAGCATTATGAAATATTCCAGCATTTGATTTGCAGAGCTGTACCTGCCTGTCTACATATTTTTCAGTCTTTTGGAAAATAAACTTGAGGCTCTTGGAGTGAAATATAACACGCTCAAAGAGACAAGGTATAAGTTAAATTTTTTAGATTTCTAAATGAAATCTTCCAAGGACTGAAGTGCTACACACATTTTATTTAAATTGTTGTGCAAAGTTACACAGGCACTCACGGAAAACTGAACCCCAGAGGGGATCCAAATAGTTACAATGCTCAGTGTTAGGCCTATGCTCTGCCTTGGTATGACTTAATCTCTGCTTTAGGGACTTGGCTGATAGGTCTCACTGCCTTTTTTTGTCTCTACACCAGTCACTATGCCTTGTAGCTCTACAGGAATTTACCCACCTGCCATCTGCAAGCAGAGTCAGTCAACAGCTCTTTTTTCATTGTTTTACAATGCACATAGCACAGGATCTCCTGCTCCTCGAAACAGGTATTAATACTGGCTCTGCCTGCAACACGGATCTCCCAGGACAATTCTGGGACTTCTGGCCCTTTTTTCTTCTCTGTGAACTTTAAACAAATGGACTTTGGTCTTCCCTGGGTTGAAACCAGCTTCCAAAACAATAAAAAAATTAATTCTTACCAACCTTGATCTTCTGCCAGGTTTAATCCTGGCTTGAATTACGTGTTACCTGTCTTTTCCGGCACCCATTTCTAAATGTAACAAGTAGATGATGAGGAGTTTACCTCTGAGAAGAGATCCATCAAGGGTGTAAGTGCTGCTGAAAGGACATTTGCTTTCTGTTTGTTGCCAGCAAGGCTTTGCTGCAGCTGTGGGTGGAGGCAGCAGTAGCCGCAGGCTGTCTTGTTTCTAAGAGCTTTCTTGGAAAAGGTGTATGTGTTCTTTTGAAAAACAAACTAAAATATGATCAGCTGCTTTTCAAATATAACATTGTTGGAAGAACTTGCAAAATTCGTAGTAATTACTCAGGGGACTTTCTCAAACCAGGTAGTGGAGCATTATCCATTTCCTTTTGTTACTGCATGGCTGGACAATTCCTCACACACCTACTGAGGAGATGATGACAGTGATGAATTTCCCCAGAGGTCCCCTTTTTTTATCTAATAGTTGAATTTTAGCAAGAAATTTCCCAGACTGTTTCATACAACCCTGGCTTCATCACTGTGAAAATACAGCAAAGCCAAGACAAAGGAAAAAATACATCAGAAGCTTCTCAGGGGGACCTTTCATTTTCACATCAAATGACATTTAAATTAATGTGAATAGTGCCAGATTTTTAATTGTATTATATAGATAAAGTTTTAATCTCACTGTGATTGTTTCTAATGTACCTAAAGCACTCTGAAAGAAAACAAAAACCAAACCAAAAAAAACCCCAACAAAACCACCCAACAAACAGCCTCTGGAGAGTTTGCTGTCTGTGGAGCATCAAAGTCATGGGCAAAAATGAATGAATACCTAGAGATACGGAACATCTGCAGTGCCCATGGAAATAGCAATCATATTGTTCCTTGGGTATTATTCCTAGGAAATACCTTCATAAAAGGCAGACAAGAAATTTGCCATGCATCTTAAATATCTCAGCTGGGATTTCTGAAAGAGCTGTGGAATTGTAGTGGGACCTCTGCTCGCAAAATGCTTGGGCACAATTCTCCCCAAAGGAAAGCCATTCCTGTGGGGGTCAGTGTAGGGTCACTGCTCAGCACTCACAAGTTTATTGCCAGACTAGTGCCAGAAGCAGCAGATATTTTCTTAACACCTCTCCCAGGTTTTTGGTTTTCTTTCAGCTATAAGTAGCTGCAGATAAGAATCCAGATTCAGCTGAGTGATCAGATGCTGAAAACAGATTCAACTGAAAGTCCCTGAAAGTGAAGTCCTACAGGAAGAGATTCTTCAAAGATTTATTTTCAGCATTTCCCTCCATGCACAACTGGCAGTTGCACCCAGGGAAGATTGAATATGCTCCACTTCTTTTTTAAACTGCATTATTTTGTAAATTTTCATGTCTATTGCTATCCATTTCATAAAGAACATTTGTTATTGATTTTAATAGATTTTTTTTCATTTAGGAAATAAGGGTCAGCATTCAGTACACATTCATTATTATTCTTAGGTCATTTCAATCTGTTCCATCTTTTGGTGGAAAATAAGTAAACCAATAACATTTGAAAATATGAAGTCAAGTCCCCCTGTAACAAAACAAGTGTATGGAACTCCTTCAGGCTGAAGCTCTCCTGAAACACTGTAGGCATGAATACCAACACTTCCATGTTGAGGGTATTTAAATGTATTTTATGTGGCAACCCACCTGATCTCTCCTTTCTAGTCCTGCAATCAGTGTGAAAATCAGGTTCTGTACTAATGTACTGATGGACACATTCCCCATAAGGGCACAAGGCATACAGATAAAGGTCATCTTAGTTCATATAGTGAGTATCCTAAATTCACAGTAAATGTGGTATCATTTCTGAAGAACATGTGATCCTGCTTAGACAGGATGGCTGTAAATTTAAAATGTACAGAATAAGGTGCCTTTGAAATGATGGCTGAAGTTCAGCTGTGAACAACATTATGGTCTTAAATGGCAGGAAATAAATCTAGCTCCGTATCAATAAATCTGTATTACTAAACAAAAAAGAAGATATTTTGATGCCTATTGTGAAGAAATAGGATGTTTAAGTTATAGGGATGTTTAAGTGAATCAGTTTGAAGTAATCAGAACAGACTAAAAAGGAAGTGCAGTAAAATCCCTATCTTTATTTCGAAGACCATCACTGACCCCAGTCATTTTAAAATAGCAGAATAAAAATAAATTATTGATTTGAACAGAAGAATTAAAGGATATTCTGTTTTTCAGCTCTAAACTGGGACCAGCTGTTGTTTGACTTTTATAAATGTGCTCTGATTTTCAAAGAGCCAGATGTCAAAGATTTGTTGCCATTTACCTTGCATTAGAAACTGAGTTGAAACTCAGGTGTCAGAAAAGTTTCTAGCTCTGAATTGATCTTTGACTGACTGGGAAACCGTTAAAACTGATTCATGTTAGTCAAAAACAGTATTTTTTTTTCCAGCAAGATTCCATCTGTAATGGTTAGGCAAAAAAACACCCACATATATATTAAGAGATCAAAAGAATGAGTTCCTTCTTCCTCTACATATCCACTAATGAGAGTGTGAGCTGAACTGTAGGTCATTAAAGGCCATTTCAAAATTACTGCTTTTAAAAATTAACATTGTATTCCTTCCCTTTCTTCTAATGAACGATTCCTTTTCACTTTTGTTCTTGCACAGCACAGGATGTCAGTCCTGGACTGACACTGGCCCAGGTGATTCCTTATCCTGCCCACAGACTGACCTGCTCTGTCACATCTCACAGGGGTTCACTGGCACCTGCCCAGGCCCGTGTTCCTGAAAATCTGAGCACCACTTTGGAAACCAGCCTGCTCAGGACATGAAATGGATGCTTCAGGCTCAGCATCATGCTGTTTTTCCAAATTTTCTGTTGATAGAAGGGACAAAAGAGTTAATTAAAAGTGGCTAGATTGTGTGGTCCCCTAAAATGAGAACATAAATAGAATAGGAATTGTCCGTCACTATTCTGTGGTTGTCTGTGTATCTGTTCTTGGGCTACTTGATCATCTAAAGTGCTTGACTTGGAAAGAAAGGAGCAAACAGTATTTAGAACTTGTTTTTAAAAAGTGTGTTTTATTATTTTTTTAATTTCACCTCAAGTTCTACCTTCTATGTTATCATTAAGCAAGGAGTTATTTGTCATCTAAATTTGATCATTCTCCTCCTGTTCTTCAAAGAACTTGAGTTCATATTTATTTTTCCTGTGCTGTTGTTTTGAGTTGTTTCTGGGGTTTCATTCTAGTGATTAAAGTGTGTTTGTTTGATTTGGCTGTACAATATTAAATATATCCCTCTGGAGGAACAATATGTTTTCTTTTTGGCATACTTTTTTTTTTTTATTTTAGAATTCATCATTTGTGTGTCATTAATATTTATTAGAAGTGCCAGGTTTGTTCAAAAAACTTAGAAAACTTTGAAACAATATGGTTCCAGCTATAAAGGGCATATAGGGATAACACAGAATAACTGTCTAGAAAGGAAGAAAAGTTCAAGTAAGATCAGAAATTAGTGTTAGGAACCGATCTTTGAACAACACTGTAAACTTCATTGATCAAGGACATTAGAGGACATGGAGATCATTCAAGTTCAAAGTTAATATTAGCAAGAACTTTGTTATTGGAAACAAAACTATATATGAAGGAGGGTGATAAAGGGAAACAGTTCCAAATTCCTTTTTTCTTCATATAGGGGATCAAGCCAGGAAAACACATTTATTTATATGAACACCTTTAATTTGGGTGTGGAGGTCTGTACTGGTGAGCAGCAGCTCTTAGGCGGGTGTTCAGAAATTCTGTTGAAGGATTTTTTTTTTTTGTCAGGTGTTTGTGTGAATCTGCACACAGCAGCTGTTGCCACCTTGGATCTAGTCTGAGTTATGCTGGTGTGTGCTGGTGGCCTTGTCCAGATCTGGCTGACTCTTGGTGTGCTGAATTTATCAGTTCCTGGGGATTAATCAAGACTGCTCATCTCCAGAGCTGATCAGGTCTTGGGAAAATTTCACAGCCTACCGCCTCAGCTCATGCTTCTCCTCCCTTCAGCTTGCTGTCTGCTGGTAAATGTTTCTCCATCCAAACCTGTATATAGAACTTATACAAAACTCATTCACGCATTCTCATGTGGTAGCAGCCTTTATGGCATGGTGAAACGCCTGATCAAGGGCAAAAGGGAGCAGGCAGAGAGTGAGATAGTTCATTGTAACTCTTTATGCTCAGTCTTTGTGTGTTGCCTGGTCAAGTACAGTTGTGACCATGGAGGACCATGAAGTATCACAAGAACGTAGGTACTGCAGGGGGAGGCAATAGAAGGAGATGTAGGAACATGGAGTGCAAGCCACAGGGAAGCACAGAGCTGCGCAAGTATCTGAGGGAGGTGAAAGCTTCCGGGGGAACTGGAGGAAGAGATCACACCACACAATGTATCGTTATTTTGTCTTCCCTTTCCCCTTAAATCCCAGTAAGGGTTTACCTCTTGTTACCCCTAGGTCAGTTAGGGAAGAAAAGAAAAGGCTCTGAGTTAGGGGGAGGGCTATTCTGGTTGCTTCTGCTCATCCACAAACTCATGGCCTTTTCAGTGTTACAAGGCAGTATTTATTCTGGAGCCAAATATTTTCGTTGCAGGATGCCCCAGGAGGCACTTGACTGCCTTGGAGTCGGCATTCTCCCCACCTTGTAAACCACATGCATGCCTTGCTACTGGCAGCCTACAGCTGAGAGAGAGACATCCAAAGGTCCCCTCAAGCCTCTGTTTCTAGTGCTGCTGCTATCGAGACAAACTTCTATTTTTCTGTTTGGATCTTGCCCAAATTTAAAACTAATTTAAAACAATCACAATCAAACTCGCCCTTCTCAAATGTGTGTGGGCAAGAAACAGAGGGGTGTGAAACATATGGCACAACTCCACAGCCCCTTTTCTCCCTGGGTTCACTTTTCCTGATACTACAGCATCACTTCCTGACCGTACTTGTAAATAAACAGTTATTGAAAGAACATGGCTGGACCACACATGTGTATTTTCCACTCTCATGGAGAAAAGCTGTGTGTTGACTGGTGGTTATTTATTTTCAAAAGAGTCAGTTGGGTTTGTTGTTGTGTCTTTAGGGCACCATCTCTCGAGGTGCTGAGCCTTCTCAGCTTGCAGGAAGAATTGAGGGTGGGAGCCAGCTGTGCCCCACAGGTCCTGGGCCTCAGCTGGCATCATTACTTCTGAATGTTTTCCAGTGTTGATATTTACTGCATGATCCTAAGGAGTCAATAGGAAAGGACAGCAGGAGTCTACCCAGCAGAAGAAACAGTTAGCCAAGCCACGTGATATTCCTTTAAGATTGGAATCGTTGTTAAACCATCATTTAGAAGTGTGACACTTACAGGGAGAAGAAAAAGTAAATTGATACACAGAAACTTCAGCTTTCTGGCTTGCTGCAGACAATGCAGAGAGCACTGATTTTTGTATGAATTTAACTGATTGTCCTTAGAAAGGTAAAGGGCTGTGTTCTGCATCTGTTGCTACATGTAAAATGGGGAAAGTGCCATTCAGCTGGCTGGTCTTTACCTTCACAGTTTGGCATCATGAGTCATGGATAATCCCCCACTGGGCAGGTTTCCAGTGTGTGCTGGGACACTTGAAAGGCTGATGGCACCCTGTCTCTGCTTCCCTCCTACCTTCCCAGCAGCAGACCCAGCCTCCCCCCTCCAGCTTTGTACTGGTTTAAACATCTGCGGACTGCAGGGTACAGGTTAGGGGCTGAGGGCTGTTCTTCAATCACCTTCTGACTTTGGTTGCAATGCTGAGCAGACTATTGCTGCTCAGATATAAGAGCTGTAAACCAGGCTTTCAGGGATTGTTTTTGTGGGTTGTCTTTTGAAATCTCTGAGGTTTCGTGTTCTTGCAAAGGTCCTGTTCTCAGTGCTACAGGCAGTTATTTTGCAGAAACTCTCTAACAGCTCTGTAGTTCTGCTGCCCCTCCCAGCAGCTGAACCTTTGGTACCTTTTACCTTTATGAAACCTCTGCCCTTCAGACTTCCTAGGAGAGAAATTTGAGGACTGAGAAAGGACTTTTTTAATCAACCCTTTCTCAGGCTTATCCAGTTGCTCCCTTATGACCTTCTCTTTGTGTGATGCCCATGGGTTATTTATGAGCACTTGGCCACTCGTTTCCAAAAAAAAAAAAAAAAAGAAAAAAAGAAAAAGATAGCATTGCGGAGGCTGAAATGCAATTAGTTACCTGGCACTGGAGAAAGGGGTTGGTGAGAGCTGTTATACAGGGTTAGGCAGCTGTTGGGTCAGAGGTGCAAGGCAGAAAAGATAAGTTATTTGAAGACATGGAAAGCAAACAGGATGATATGTAAGTCAGTTTTCTTTCACCAAGTCGAGGAAAGCACCTCACTCTGCACCAGATGAATGTCTGGCTCTGAGCATCTCGTAGTTCCACACCAGATCCAGCCTTCCAGGAATCCATTGGCTGCTCAGGGTTTTGTTTCAGTAGTAGCAGGATTTGCCTCCAGCCTTTGAACAAAACACTTTCCCTGTGAGGGAGGAGATAAATGAATAAAAATAGTTCAGTAAGAGCTGGGCTAAAGCGGATGTCTTCTAAACAAATATACAACTTATTTTCCATCTGCTCGTTCCCAGTCCTTGATTGCTGTGAGAGAGAAAAAGCAGCACTGCTGCATTTCAGGAGAACCAGAATGTGCCTCCCCAGGTGCAGATCTGAAAGGTGGCCACTTGCATCCATGAACCTGGTATTTTTGTTGACAGGGGTAATACAGAAACTGCTAAAATTGATCCTAATGAATGAAAGTTTTCCTTTGCATTTCTTAATGTATAACTGATTAATTCTCCGAAGAATTCTTCTGGGCATCCCATCCCTATGTAAAGACTATGGCTAAGTGGCTTAATAGGATAAGTGTTTTATAATGACAGCTCTGTCATATTTTGGTTGTCTCTTTTCATTTCAGTAACAAGCATAGGGGAAGATAATGTCCCAGTAAACAGGGATTTGTAATCACCATTAATGGAGATAATTCCCCTCATGGGGAACAATAAAATATACTATTGCAAGAGCTAGAACACTTTTCTAGCTTTGCATTTTCATCACAACAGATTGTGTCTCTCTTGCTAAGTCTCTTTGTGCTGTAGAGGAGAAAATAAATCTGGCAAAGAGAAGCAACTTGAAATCACTGAGATAAACTCTTGATGGGGGACAATAAAGGGGTGATTCTGAGTGTCCCAAGACAGCATATATATGATTGAGGAAAATGAAATAAAATCATGACAGCTATTAGCAGTTTAGTGGGTTTTAAATGAGCCCTGAATGATGCTTCTCAATTCTGCCATCTGAATAATAGCAGAATTAAGAAGAGCTTTGCCTTTTTCACATTATCATCAGTAACAGGAGAGGTCTCACCTGCTGTTTGTTCTATTTTGATGGTAAATCCTGTTTTAACAAATATGCTGACAAGCTGGAAAAGAGCAACCAACTTCAATTGCATGGGATGTCTATCTCATATTCTGTAGTCATAGATCTCAGACTACTGCAAAGCAGTCAGTGTCATTTTGTGGCTGAGAAAACCGGTCACAGAGCACCGATGTGATTTGCTAGAGCTCACGCTGCTGCCCAGCATGAGGAGAAGTTCTGTCTCAGTCCCACTTTGTGCTGAATCCATTGGGCACCCTTTCTTATGGGAGACCAAGGGACAGTACTTGTTGGAGGTCAGGTTTGTGAAGTCTGCCAGACACCACTGCTCTGCCACAGGGGCTGAGAGAATCACTTTCCTGCTGTGTTCCAGTTACTTTATGTTCGTAAGGAATCACTGGGCAAAGGTTGGTTTGATGCTTTGCAGATCTGACCAGAAGAAGTGTAGCAAGAACCTTATTTTGTTCCTGGAACATTTTTGGGAAAGCACCTTTCTGGGGCTGAATACTAGGTTACAAATTAAATGTGCTGTAAGAATGAGAACGTGCAAAGGAAGGAGAAGCCTTTAAAAGACCAATTTAATGTTATTTTTCCTTTCTTTTCAAAATGAAGAAGCAGCTTGTGGTGCTCAGAAAGCCCTTGAAATCTGGGCTTCATGTCTTTAAAATATGCAGTGGAGATTAATACATTGGTTTGGTTTTTTTATGAAGTGAATCTTGGAACTGGATTTCAATATTTGATGCTAACTCTTTTATTTAAATGCTTTCTTATTTATGGTGCCGTGCTTAGAATGTTATGCTTAGCATTATCTAACTAATAACTTGTGTGACAAGATGGATTTTAGGATTAAATAAATTGTGAGCATTCCTTTTAAATTGCTGGAACCAAAGGGGTTAGGAGTGTTAGATTATCCAGCAGCAGCCATTCTTCCTGCATAGCCTCATGGCATGCTACAGGAGTTGTGGTGGCTGAGCAGGAGGGAAGAAGTCACTGGAAGCAGCTTGAATTGCTCATCCTCTACTCACCACATAGGGTAGGTGACCAAACTGTTTCATGAGCAGCAGGCAGAGAGAGGGAATGGTAGCTTTGATTCAGCACAATATGAGCTCCACACTGGGCATATATTTATTGCCCTTTGAAAGCAGTCAGATTTAAACATTTTGTGCTTTTTTTGCCAAGTTGTGGTTGTTATGCTGAGCTACTTTTTTGCTTTTATGAGCAAGGTGCTAATGCAAGTGATTATTCCAGAAGTTGTTTGAGGGGCAGCTTGTTTCCGTTGTGTGACTGGTCCCAGTGATCTTTTAGGTGCAGAAAAATAGATGGTTTCTCTTTTCTTCAACTGAAATATAGCAAATATAGAACTCACTCATGTGAGCGGTTTGGAAACCAGTTACGATTCCAGGCCAAACCCTGTTCCTCTTAAGTATGTGAGGACTGACTTTAGCGGGACCTGAATTTGTGTTCCTTCTCAAGCAGGTTATTGCCTTGAACCTTTATACTTGAAACTAGAGAACATTATGAGCCTGATAATGGCTTTGAGCCAACACTAATCTTTTAGTCAAGCAAGGAAGAGTCATATTTTTACATCCAAACATTAAACATTTCCTTCCTGCTGTCACACCTGTTTCCACTAACAAGTGTGGATTACATAGAGTTGCTACCATTTACAGTCAGCTGTTCCTTGGGAAAAGTCATCTTCTATACACACCTTTCCAGTTTCCTCTAAAGCATGTTCTTGGGTGATTAAGTCTTATGCAAACAAACCCTTGACCGGGTGATCATTTCCTCACCTGTTTCTCATATTCATGTGTTATTGCCCTGTCTGCTACGTAGTGCAGTGGTTTACTCCATCTTCAGATTTTTGAAGAAAAGAATTAAATTTATCATCCTTCATTTCTCCATACATCTAAATACAACCTCTTTGTTGCCAGGAACTTTGTTCACTGAGGCTGATTAGTCGAGGAAGTGGTTTTGTACCACCATCTAGTGCTAATTTCAATCAGTGATTTTGACTGGATGAAATGACTGGTGCAATTACTCAGGTCAGTATGTCTCGGTCACCAAGTGTAATCAGGTGAAGATATAGAGTTTACCTTATTATATTCACTTCACAGAAATCAGTGTCAACTGGAACGTCACTGTTGAGTAAGGCTTTTATGTTCATGGAATGGAAAACGAACAGGAAGAGGGAGGACAGTAAAGAATGAGTTTCTCAGTTCCACAGAAATGTCATCTTGAGATGTGAATTTTAGTAAGAAAGAACTAGCAGAAGGAGCAGAAGGAATCATGTGAACCTGTCTCTATGTCAGTGGATAAATTAGGCATGCTTCAGCAAAATGGATAATGGAAACAAGTGATACTGTGACTTTCTTGTCTGTTCTGTAGGCTTGAACAGCAGTGACTGTTTTGTCTGATCTTACCTGTAAAATGGAGAGCACAGGGTGCTTGTGACAACCCTTTGGTCTGATCACTGTGGCTTTTATTTTGCAAAGATGAGAAACACTGCCAGGCAGTGTGACTGGATAGCAAGAGCTGGGAATGAGGCATTGTGCCTAAAGTGCAAAAGGTGGGGAGCAGGAGAATGGGAATAGCAATAAAGCTTAGAGGCTGAGATGGGGAAAATAACAGGGAGTGAGACATGTGTAACAAACCCAAGCAGTGGCTGGGTGTCCCTCACTTCAGACTTGATCCCATCAGGTCCACAGCTCTCTGGGACTGGTTGTGTCCAGGTGGCCAAATGGGTCTTGCACACGGGTAAGAGCAGCCCATGGCAAGGGCCCCAGTGCAACTTGATTTTCCCACTGCAGCTGAGGAGGAATCTGACACTCACCAAATATACCAGGGAGCCTGTTGGCTTAGATTCTTTCTCCAGGAATGAGACAGTATCCCTTAAAGATGCTCTTGGTGCTGTTGTGCTAATGCCTTTCACAGAAGAGAAGGAGAAATGATGGGAAATACTGTCTTTTGGAGTAGGCTCCTTGCAAGCAAATTACAGACCATGAGCAATGAATGCATTTGACAGCAGAATTTCTGATTTTACAACACATTCATAACACCTTGGAGCACTTAGTACCTTGTTAACCCAATTAGCATATGCTAAAACTGCCAAGGCAATCTGAACAGTTATTAATCACATGCCAAACTGTCCAAGATCATGCTTTGTTATTACTGCAGAGGCAGCTAAGAGTAGATTGGGATAGAAGCGGCTTTAAATGTCTGTGTGCACAGGCAATTGATTACAGTAAAGCCAAATAATACTGAATCAGAAATTAATACAATAAAACAAGCCATCCTACCATAGACTGTCTTGCCCCATCGGCACGGGAAGAACTACATTAGTGTATAAGGAGAAGTTGCTTATCCTGAAGCTATAAAAAGAGCCCTAAATGGTCTGTGCTGAGCAATCACTGATAGTACTGTTCCAGCCCGTGGGCTGTGCAGGTTGTTTCTAGCATGTCACAGAAAATGGAAGCGTTAGTGAAACACAACTGCAGCCTGCAGGCAATCAGATGTGAACCTGTGCTTGTATTGAGCAACTCCAGATTGTACCCACCACGAGTCATTTCCAGCCTCTGGTGTTCACAGCTAAAGTTTAAGTACAGTTCAGCTCACAGGCACAGGTGATCCTTGACCTCTGTTGCAAGACAGCTTTTACAGGTGTTAATGCTATGGGACTGTTTGATCCTGCCCAGGAGGAATGGGACAGGAGCTCTGTGTCACAACTGGGCTGCATTAGCATGTCCACAAGGGAGTTGCTTTTCCTAATCTGTTCAAGTTCCCAATAGCAACATCTCTTATGACAGAAGAATCGTCTAACCTATAGAAGTCAAAACTGGTATGGTTTCTAATGACATAGCAAAGGGTATCTGTGTTCCTGCATGAGATATAAGTGATAGAAAAGATCCTGAGAAACTTCAGAAGTTGAATTTAACCAAAAAAATGAAAACAGTAAGAGGATTCCTAAGTATCAGATCATTTCACTTTAACTATGAGTTGATGCAATTCTCAAAATCTTCTATGTCTCATTTGTAGTTAATACCACTGAATTGCAAACCTGGTATATTGGCTCCAGGAATAGCAATGAAATGATGAAAAAAGAGCATGAGTTAATGATGGATTAAACCTTGTGCTTGTAAATAATGCCAGTTAGCACCTGTTTATGGAAAATAAAATTAAGCTAGCTTCGTATTTTTTATGAGGTTGTAATTCAGCTAATAGAGGAAATAGTGATAGACTTTTGTGGCCATTTGATTTGACAGAGCAGAACAATAGAAAATGAACATGGCATGTGCTAAATGATGGAAACCTGGCTACTTGACAGATAATATCATTATTATAGGGCAGACATCTTTGTAGAGAAAGCTTGAAGAGACTTGTGACAGGAGAAAGTTTTAAACTTAATTTTCTAAAGAAACAGTGTTTTCTTTCATGTTTTCCACATCTGTTTGTGCTCTGCCCTCTAACAACTTTGGTCCTCATTGGACAAATTCCAAGCAAATCAGCAGAAGCTTCTGATCTCAAAAATAACTTCTGTGGAAATCAGCGTAAGGATAGGGACAGCAACCCAGAAGTAGCTCTAATTAGGAGAAATGCAGTAGTATGAAGATATATGTTTGTGGACACACACATCACTAAAGACTCCGGATGGCTGAGAGGCCTCATAGATGCCTGACCCTCAGGATAAGCTTCCACTGAATCTGGAGAGTGACCACACAGCCCAGACCCATGGGAAGCTGGCCTGCACGGGGTGGGCTCCACAGGGACTGCTAGTCATGCACGAGAAGCCAAAAAAATTAGAAGTATGCCACTAATGCCTGCAGCTGGCTGAGCAGTCAGGAGCAAAAGCAACAGGCTGCTGATCCAAACAGATCAGTTAGCTTGGTGTAGATAAACAGGACCTGCCCTAACACACACAGATCTCATCGTCATGGAGGGAAAAACATCAGCCACGCTTTTAGGTGCAGGAGTTAGTTGTGGTATTGAGGAGACTGGTGACTTCACCAACACTGAGGTGGCTTTTATCGTGCTAGAAATGAGCTAATCCAGACAGCATGTTTCTTGAAAAAAACAACCATTAGTTCGAATGCAAGTTTGCACATGGTCTCATGACAAGGGGACTGACACTACCCCTGTTTTCAAGATGCAGAAGAAATATAGGAAGGTGGAGTCATCCAAGTTAAACACTAGCCAAAAAAGAGTTGGAGTTAGAACCAAGATGTCCCAGGCAGTGGCCTTCTGCAAGGTTATTTTACCTTCCATATCTGTATGTTCCCATCTTTAAGTGGAAAACCAATCCATATGGATGTAGACACGGTGCCTTTCTTATGTGAAGGTTTGTAACAGCTTGGGGCACTCAGCACTCTTGAGGCATAATTATAATCTGTCCCGTTGCTAAGTCTTTCAGATTTTAATTATTTTGCAAACACATCTGTGACAGCATATACAAGAGCAACAGGGTAACAATAACAATAAAGTTGTGTTGTGTTTTTTGGTATAAACTCTTTGGTTTGAAGTTTACAATTTATGTGTTCTGGAACTGGATTATTGCCTTATAAAACAATGCAGCAGCCTTTTCTCATTTAGTTAGCCATCTATTTTTATTAGGGTGCTATATAGAATGCCTGCAATAATATTATAAAGGTGCACAAAGTTCATTATTTCACAACAAGCAACTAGCCAAGACCATTATTATTTTTACAACAGCCAGGCTTTCCATTGAAATATAGTTTGGATTATAACCTTTTTTTGCCTCTTCCCTCTTTCTCGTTACCAAAAGCTGAGATGTGCAATTGTTCCTTTTCAGAGTGCTTTTCCACTCCCTCACAAAACATGTCGTTTTCTGTGAAATGGACGGATTATAATGGGAACAGATCAGTGATAATGCATTACTGGAATACAGCCATTCCCAAGGGAGCTTATAATAATATCCAGCCTTCCTAAGCTTTAAAATCTGCAGTTTGGACAGCCTATAGCTCTAATATGGAATCTAGTTCTGAATTTTCCCTGCACTTAAAATTCTTTGATGCTCAGTTATTGTTTGGGTTCTGCCCTCCCTATCACATTGCCATGGCAACTGCCTTGCATAAAATCCTCTGCTCAGACAATACAGCCACTGCTTTATAGAGGGGCTCCAGGCTCAGAAAAGTTGAAATCGTTGTTCAAAGAGATGACTCAAGATTAATGACTCTGCTTTGAGCGCTGCAGAGCAGATTTCTGAAAACCATAGTAATTAAATAAAAAATACATGCAGGTGGTGTGTTCTCCCAGTCAGGAGTGTTGACACCTGCTGGGAGTGGTGGAGTTACAGTAAATCTGTAGTAAAAACACCTGTGGGTATTATTCCAGCATTTAGTTTCTCTGTGCTAAACAGCTCCGGTGTGTAATTAGCTGTGGTGGTTTTCCTTCGCCTGTTCTCTGGTTCAAATGGAACATATTGGCCAGGGTTTGCCACTGGGACTGGAGCGGGGGGGAGGTTGGTTTGTCCTGGTCTGGTGCTGGTGGTGTGCTTGTTCAGCCTCATGGCCCCAGTGACGAGACCAGTGCTCTGTTTCCTGCCACCCGCCCGTCGTAATTCCGTGGACACCTTACTGCTTGTAAGGAAGATGAAAACAGAGCTGCAAATTGCTTGTGCTGAATCATAAACCAGGATGCGTTTCATGAGCCCATTAAGCACATGCCCCTAATGTTAAGCATATGCTCTACTCTGCTCCATGGAAATAGAGTTAGCAAAAGGATGAGGTTAAGTGTATGTTTTTGAAGTCCTGAACTGGCTTGAATGTCTTAAGAGTTGTGAACCTCACTGGGACAATGAATTAAACACATTTATTAGATTTGCAAAAGTGTTAGCTGTTTTCGTATTCAGGAATAACATCTTTACTATTACATGCCACATTAGTTGTAAGCAGCTGTCATGCAGCAGGATTTAAAGTAATCTTATCAGGAGTCAAAGAAGGCATTTTGTCTTCCCCAAAGACAATAGCACACCGTTGGTTTGGGCTTTGCCTCCCTCTGAAGGTGAGCAGTACTCCTCGGGCTAACCTCCAAAATCACATCTGTTTGAGAGCAGCGTATTACAACCTTATGTTACTAAAACATGTGTACTAGGAAAAGCCTAGCTTAGGAAAAAATCTCATGTATTCTAAGGGGATAAAAATATTAACTCAAACCAGATGCATAAAGGCTAGGGACATCTTTGTTCACTACACAAGGGCTTTCAAAATCTATTTTCAGAGCTTATGTCTGCCACATAAGGATCTTAGTTTGTGTGCATCAAGAAACCTACAAGTATGGGAATTAATGAAAAATCAGAATGTGTTCACAATGTCAAGCAAAGAAGAAATACATGCAGCCTGAAAGGGAACAATAATTCATTTTGAGATCTAGACCTGTTTTCAAATTAGCTCTTTGTACGTTAACTTCCTCAATTCAGAAGCTTAGCCATCTGTTTCAGTTAATTAGTTAGCCTTTGGCTGAAGTTTAATCATTGTAGGAATAAGAGGTAGGGGAATCAGTAGTCCTAGAGGATTCACAGAGACCACGCCCATGAGGTCGAATTTAGCATCAGCCCCAGTGCTTAAAAAAAAGGGCAACTTTGCATTGCTGCACAGGGTAGAATCCCTGCCGGGGCCAGCATGGCAGTTAAGACTGATGGGGTGGCACAGCTGCACCAAAACATATTTTATTGCTCCTGGAAGATTCTTTGGTTTTGTTTCCATATCCAGGACGTGATCCTCTTTGAGGACTGCTGGGTTCTCCTTCTCTGCAGTAAGAATGGCAAGGTTGATAATAAATAAATTTGTACCTTCAGATTTGCAAACCTGATGTTCATGGCTCAAATAGTCCATCCTCCTGCTTGTAGTGAGCTGTAAGCCTGGGGTTAATTGTAGCAAATGTAAGAAGCATTCAAGCAGCTGGGCCAGCGTTTTTCATTGGGGTTATTTGATGTCAATTGCTGCAAATTAGACATATATAAAATTTATAATGTGGGGGAGCCTGTGCACAGAAATTTAGCTTCCTCAGTATTTACAGAACATAAAACAGTCCTCCTTGTTTAAGGCTAGGATGAACATTTCTGTCACATTAGAAAAGGCAATCTTATTTCATTCTGCAGCTGCTATTTAAATTCTACAAGATCCTTTTAATCTTAGGCAAAGTTCAGAACAAGATATTTCAAACATCTGCTAACTATTATGGGCCATGCCTGTTAGTAGAGCTAATAAATTACAGTCAAGAAGAGAATCAAATGTCTTAATAGTGTTTTTGTTCATTGCTTCAAAGTTTGTCGTCTTTCTGTGTTATCTGTTCTCTTTTTGAGCATGGTAGTCGACCATGCCTGCAAAGAAGATTGTGCTGTGGGTGAGGTCTGTGGGATCACTGTGCGATGAGGGTGACACCCTCTAGTTCAAGTTAGGGGAAAAACAACAAACAATTTGTGTTCTCAATTCCAGAACAGAGGGAAGTCTAAATCAATCACAAAAACGCACCCTCTGTGCTACGTGCCAAAAACAAGATGGGTGGGTCTAGCAGAATATGGGAGAGAGGGCATTCTAGTTTCCTCCAAAAGGGAGATAACAGATCAGCTTTCTCATTTGTCATGGAAACCTTTTGTCAACCCAGTAACAATGACGTCAAGGTGGCAGTGGCACAGAGACAGGGTTGGTTAATGTAGCACACACCTGTTGAACTGCCAGAGGGGAAGGTATGTTGGCTTTTACATTTTACATCCCTGATTCTGAACAGCTTTGGTGAATGAAGGTTTAGAAAGTGTTGTTCAAGTCCCAGGTCAGTTTTCCTGAGCTGTAGCAGGTTCATACTGTGAGCAGGTGGTGCTGGAGCTTTCACTCATGGAGAAATCTACCTAAGAGGCATTTGCTCAAGCAATGCAATTGTACAAATCCTCCTCTTTTAGGTATCCGTTTGGAGGGTGGGGAGAGCAGACTTGTACCTCGAAAGAACAGCACCAAATTCCTTCAGAGTGTTTACTTTGCTTGAGAGTAAAGGTTTTGCTGGTGTTTGCCAAAGGAGGTTTTTAGAAACAATTCTTCAGAAAGAGAAAACCAAACCTATATTTACTATGCCAATCTATAGCTGTAGATGTATAGCAGAGAACTGTAGCCCATTTTTGGAATGAGTTTTCCTGCCTATTTTTCAGGCAGGTGCTATGCCTTTGTGTTTAGTGTTGTTGACTGGCTACTTTTTCTTTTCGTAAAGTGAGATTAGATCATTTTTTCACTTCATTCAGTGTTGCTTTTGTGACTACCTTCCCATTTTCAGTAATTAAAAAAATGTTTTAACAATTCCTTTTAAAATAAGCTTACTTCTTTTCACAAGAGAAGTGTGTAAGTAGGGAAAGCAGTACATTTTTTCTGGCATGTTCCTGTCTACCAAAAATCATAGAAGATGTGTTTGCAGAAGACTTCGAATCAGTTAAAGTATTGCACTGTGTCAATAGTCGATGCAGGTTCAGTTACCATGGCTAAAACATGAATTTACATTGGTTGAATTTATTCCCTATGGTAACACAGATAATTCTCATAAACTAAAGTATGCCTTTGTTATTGCTAAACAATATACATAATTCAGACTATTTCCTATCGTATAGTTTGTAAGAGGAAAAGTAGAGCCTCCTTAATGGATGATAATTCAAATTATATTGGGTCACAAAGTAGAATTAAGGCTGAGAAAAAAGAATGGCATAAAATGACGGACAGTGATCAGAAAAGGAAAATGGAGTCAGCCAAAGTATATTATATATACTGTACAAATAGAATCCAGCTGTATGTAGGGGTGCCAGTGAGTGGTAGAAATTTTTGCAAGAGAACCATCTGGGATTGTAATTGTCCAAATAGCCAATGTTGACAACCCATGACATCCTAATAGAGACAGATGATGTCAAATGCCTGCCAAGTTTCAAAGAGGTGGAAAAAAATAAAACTGGGTGATGAACATCGTTTTCTGTAGAAGATGAAATTGTCCTTCACATGAAAGAAATAAGGTTTAGCTACATTAGTACTACTGCCATTGTGGTCTGTTTAAATACTCTGGAAATATCTATGAAGAACTATAATTCTCCTTGGCTTTGGTTCGGAAAATGCTGCACATTCATCTAAATTTTTTTATATGCTCATTACTGTTGCTTTCAGCCTGACAAAGATATTTCGTGTGATCTAAAGTCTCTGTAGTATTGTTCGATTTTATTGGGGACTTTAGCTGGAAGGCTAGAAAAAGGTATTATACACATTCTTGAAATAAGACTCTTCATGAGTTTTTACTATCACTGATAGGGAAACTGAGACATGGCAGAATCTATTGTCGAGTTTTGGAGGTGCTCCTCTTGCTTTCATCATTAATATGCATGGAACATGACTGTGGTCTCCATAATAAAGTTGCCATGTGCTTGGCATAGCACAAAGAAAATAAATGGAGACATGTAGTCTGGGGAATGGAACCAAGGTTTTTATTTCTCAATGACCCACATCCCTGTCCCCAGACATAACAGAGCATCCCACCCTGTAAGATGCTGCAGAATCATGTGATCAAATGGTCTCACCACATGCTTAAATCCCTTCCTTTTTTTGAACTGCTCCTTGTTTTGCCCTGCTTGTGAGTACTCACATCAGTCCTGACTCACAAAATAGCACCCTTTGCAACGTAAGCCCTATTGATTTTTACAAAGCTTGTGCATAAATGTGGCTGCTCTTCTGAATTAGACCTATAGTTTGTGCCTCTTGCATAAAACTCTGTAAATGCAGAAGGGAGCATAGGAGGGACATTTGTCAGTGTACTGAGATGTCTATTTACCCCTTTACATTTCTTTCTGGCTGTCTGTGCCGAACTTTGTCTTAAAATTCTGCAATTTGAGGATTTAGGAAAAAAAAAAAAAAAGGAAGGAGCTTGTTGCTGCAGCTGGACAGTGGTACACCAGTGACCAAAAACCTCTGTCTGTCTGCCAGGAGCGAACCTGCCTCTGAATACTGTTTCCCCTGAGTTTCTCTGTTTTCTGCAGGGACTTTTCAGACTCTCTTTTCAGACTCTCTTTGCTTTTTTCCCCATGTCTCAATGGTGCATGTTACTGACAAAAATACCTTTGATATAGGAGAGACAAATTCATTTATCTGCACCTTTGATCCATCCAGACATTAGTTATGGTACAATATGGAGCAGTGTGATAAAGAGTCCCTTTTTTTGCTGAAGGGACAGAAAGGGGACCCATAAAGAGAGGGAAACAGTGCAGGCTGTGATAAGTTAGGTACATGCTTCTAATAGAGTTACTCCTTGCTAAGGCCTTGCATGTGAACTCTGAGAAGGAAAGATGATTTGCATTGTGTTTTCATCATTTTCTTGCAGAAATTTATCATTGAAAGAGCCACCACCTTATAACCATATTGTTAGGTGTGGTGATGCAACAGTAAATTCCTATTTCATGCAGTAAAGGCTGATTCATTCTCTTTTACTTCAAGCACATTTTCCCTCCACTTAGGACTCATTCTGGCAACCAGAGCATTTCAGCAGATTCTTCTTTAGATTGGATGGGGATTAATGAGGTTTGAATGCACAGCTCTGCTACTGTATTGCCTGGGATAGAGGAAATTGCTTACTTATTATTTATCATTCTTGTTTTATGAAAGGAAACAGATGCTTATGCCAAAAATCTTACAGCATAGATGAGGTAATGGTGAATTCGTAAAACAGAATTTGTTGGGGGAACATAATTCTGTGACTGAAAAAGGAAATATTCAGCCAAGAAAGTGTCCTGTTGGATGTTCAGGTTAAGTAGGTGGGATAATACAAAGTTAATAGCTACAAGCAGAAGTATGGCAGGCAGGCTGTGGATGTAAGAGTAAATAGGAAGTGAAGTTGATGCAAGTGCAGCAAAGATTAATAATTTTTTCCTTCATTTTAGGATTCTTCAGTATGCAGTTTGAGAACCTGATCTCAGATTAAAGTTTTGTATGGGAATTGCTTGGTTTTGTTACAAGTGCTGATCAGCACTGAAGGCTGTGTATCAACCAGACCAGTCACATCTTCTTTTGCCTACTCCCAGGCTCCCGTGTTGCAATTTGTCCTCCATCTCTGCAGCCCCAGTTCTACCACAGCCCTGTTCTTTTGTGGTGCCTCTATCCCTACATGCATGGGCTCCTGTTGTCCCTCTTGCCTGCCCCTAGGATGCCACAAAATCCCTTGCTATTCCAGCTGAAACAAAGCAACTCAGATCCACTGTCAAACTCTATGGATTGACTGTAATAGAGTTTCTTACTCAGTTTATCTTTATTTCCCAGTTACTAGCAAAAAATCAAATGTGGTTCCCTTGAGCACACATCTTTAGATCTGCTAATTAAGGATAAGATGGAGATTTAGCCGAGGGTTTTCAAAAAGAAACCCAGAGGAAGTTAGTTAGCCTGACTTCAGGCTCTGGCCCTCCTCTGTGACTCTGATTCCACAGCAGTAACTCTAATTGAGCTGCTCTGAACGTGTCCTCCACACGGCTTTATAGACACACAGGATATGGTGATGTCAAACATTAAGTGTACTTGGATCTCAGGCTGAAAATGTTACACTCCTCTACCAGAATCTTTTGTTTATCCTGGACACTGTTGTATTACATGTTGTCAAATACCCCAAGGATGTTTTAAGCTCAGGTCATATCACCTTCCTCTGCGTGTGTGGAGTGTGAAAGAGAAATGTGGTTTTAGGGAACAAAAGAATACATGTATGAGAGTTATGGATAAACACAGACATCTGTTTGTGAAAATTGAGGCCTCCATATTGATTGAACTGAGCCTAGCAAGAACAGAAATGAACGTATTCGTCCGGGAACAATTCACATGTAACAGTGATCGCACAGGCCAGAGTATTTTATTGGAATTGTCTTCAGGGAAAGAAATTAGCAGGAGCTTGGAATGTGCTTATCAATAGACCTTATTATTCTGCTCATCCTTTGATAAATGAACATAGCAAGTACTTTCAGGCTCCTCTCAATCTTCTGTTTGTTTGTGCTGGACTTCATTGATCCATATTTAGCCCTCCCTGATAATGTGACATGACAGCAAATGTACATGGCAAAGTCAATGAGCATTTCCTTTCAGCTGAAACAAAGCAAGTCAGATCAACTATCAAACTCTTTGGATTTATATTCCTGTTTGAAATAGAATTTATTACCTTGTTAGAAACTAAAACAAAACACACCAAAAAAAAAGCGTGCGACCATTTTTTATTATTGTAGTTATAGAAGAAAATTTTATGGGAGGAGTGTCCTTTGGGCATGCTTCAGTCAACTCTATCAAACAGAGTGGCCAAGAATGATAAAATTCAAAACCTGCAGCTGCTGGTTCCTTTGGGAGTCACATTACAGTAGTACAAGCAACAGTCTTTCATTTCAGAAGGGAAGCATATGATGGAGCCAAAGGCCTTTCAACACTATTTTAGGTAAGCTGATCTGCATAAAGGCCATTGTAATCTCTTGTGCTGCTCAGGTTTTAGGCGATATTTTCTTTCATAATGCTGTTTCTGTGTCCACTGAAAACATCTGCTTAGACGTGCCAGGCTCGATTGTGCACCCTGTTACATCACTTGGCAAATGAGGTCACCTCACGTAAATAGCAGTATTATGGAGAAGGGAATAAAGCCCCAGAATTTAACTGTTGGGACTCAAACTGCAACTGTTGTGATGGCTGAAGATCATGCAGCAATGCTGGAAAGGCTCAGTGGGTGCGGTGGACAAGGCAAGCAATAGGGAGGGCTCAAACTCAAGTAATCATCTCTCCCAAGTTCCTTTTTTTCTCAGTGCCAAACACTCTCTGAGGGCAAACTCCTGTGCTCAAAGTTGGCTTTGCTTCAAGCAGAGTTCACCCATGCAGCAGCAGTGCCTGGTTTTATGTGGTGATTAATGGGAACACTGAGGTGAAGCATATCATTAGGATGATAATTTAATATAACAACCAGTAAACTACAGGTATGGGAGAAAACAGCTTGGGAGAGAGGGAGAGGGAACTGTGGGGTTGCCTGGCTGCCTCCAGCTGCTGTCAGACTAATTGCAACCAGCTCACCCAAACAGCATCCATAGTTTACATTGCACCCCCAGCCTCTCAAAGTGTGATTTAAATTTACCAGGAACATTATTACTCTCAACTGATGAGAATTCATGAGCTGCATTGGGTGCAATAGAAATAGGCTCTGGATGGCCAGGCTGCACTGAGCCCAGCCATGTGCCCAGTGCAGTGCTGGGGCAGGGAAGTGCCCTCAGCCATCACATGTTCTTCCAGACTGAAGCCCGCCTGGCAGCTCTGCAGTGTGACACTGGCAAGGGGAGAAGGAGCACGAAAATGTGCCAGTCAGGAGCAGGTCTTCCTTTGGCAGCTTGGCAATGAACTCACCGTCATTATTCTTCCCAATGCATTTTCTGTATCTCAAATCTGGATTTACCTTTATGTTCTATTACACCAACCAACCACCGAAAATCATTCAAAGCAATTTCTTCAAATCCACCTTTGAATTAATTTTGGGCCTAAGGCCCTGATTTATAGTAATGGGACCTAGGGACCAACAATAAAAAAGAAAAATAGCAGCTATTAAATCTGTGAAAAGGAAATGACTTGAAAACAAAGAGGGATGCCAAGCTAGCCTCTACAGCAATGGCAGAGGGAGTCAGACTTACAGGACCATATGGCCCAGACATAGTTTAAGTAATCTCCTCCAATTAAAAACAAAGCCAGTTTTATGTAAAACATCTGTTCTGTGAATTCATCAATTTGGGCAGAAAAAACATCAGGGGATATTTTAAATACTTCACTGTGGTTTTGGTTTCTTTGTTCAGATCCTCACCCATTTTGAGGAGCTAATATCCCCAAAGGAGGAATGCTGGAGTTTCCTATGATGCTACCAAGCATCAGTGCAGGCTTTTTAATTTCTGTGTGCTGTGCTCCCCATCTCCGGTGCCTTCAGATATCCAGCATTTATTGCAGAGATGTGTGTGTCCAGAGCACCTGAGGCAGGCCAGTGAAGATCAGCAGAGGGTCTGCTGGAAGCTGGGCACAGCTGTCCCCTGGACAGGGTATTTATCTAATGTAATCAGTCTATTCTGTATCTAAAACTCAGTGGCACTTGGTTACTAAATACTGATTAGTCCATGCTAGCAAAAGTAACGAAGAGAATATAAGATTATCCTTTTTCAGCCTTCAAGCACTCAATTCTTACATCAGGACAAGGAAAACATAGCTTTGAAGCAATCTGTAACTTCTTGTCTTGGAAATGTCTGCTTTTTGCTTGAACAGGGGAGGGAAGATCAGTTACAAATATTTTTTGAAATTGTATCACTTTTCATAACTTCATTAAAAGTGTAACTGTGCAGACAGCAATGTACCTGTCTAAAATAACTATCCAGATTATAAGGGAAATATAATCTGGGGATATGTGTATTGAGCAAAATTGAGACAGTGCACAAACTGAGATTCACTTTGTTCTAAAGCATCCCTAGGTGATATTATTGTGCTTTTCCTCTGGGAATCATTTGCTTCCTTCTCAAGAGGGCATGATTCTGATGTTTCTCCTCTGGTTACTGTGAGCCATTGTTCCCTGTTCTTCAGGTAACTGTATTCATTTTGCTGTAATTTAAAAGCTGAGGTGGCTAATCAGGGACCTGTAGGTCCTAATTATTCCCTGATGTTGATATCAGGGAAAATGTAGGTTGTCTTATTATAAACAATTAGTGGGCAGTCATACTCAGCTGGGACCATCGAGGAGCAAACAAGTCTTCTGTAAGATTTTTTGATTCCTCTCTTCTCAAAACTCTGGTCAGGGCAGAATGCCCCAGTTAGATAAAGACAATTGTGTGTATTGCCCACCCTTTGCAAGGGCTCATGTTCCTGTCCCTTCTTTCTCTAAAGCTTCTGTTGGACTCAAATTCTCCTTTTCCGCCAGCACCAGGTTTGTGATGCTGGCAGCTGGGTTTCTATTTTAAACTCATCAGCTACGAAAGAAGCTTTTTACTATGCACATTTTGCATCTGCCGTTTATACCTGAAGGTGTTTCACAAACTTCCTGGCCAGAATACATGATCAGATTTTGTGTACTTGCTGGGAGTTTCTTGGGAATTGGTGTCTGATGAATCATCTGTGACTGGAACCCTTGATCCCCCAGGTCAAGATTGCTCAGACTGTGGCACACGTATGAAAGAAAGCAACTAGTCGGTGCTTCCTGATTTCAGTCTATTCTTGCATTTTTATTAACCCTGTGTGGGTTTAGAACATCTTGTGGTTGCAAAAGACAGCAGGTAGGGTTTACCTTGGAGGGTTTCAGCCATCTGCCTTGCTCACCTTTCTTACCCTCTGCAGCACTGGCAGGGTTTTGGAGCCAGTCATGCTGGCAGTGTGTCTGAGGAGCACAGACAATATCTGCTCCATTTTGTGCCTCTCCAGGGAAGGAAAAGGAATGGAATTTGTGTACCAGCTCTTTGAGCCAAATGCCATGAGGAAAATGTCAATCTGATAGGATCAAACGCAGACATGCTCTGGTTCAATTCGTTGAGTGAAACAAAGTGAATCTGGTTGTCTTTATCTTCAAAAGCATTTTTTATAGTTAGAAGTGCTGTTTCATTTGGATCGACTTTAGTCTTACTTTCTGGAAAAAGGGCTCCAGAAATAATTCAGACAGCTTCATTCAAGCTGTTCTGCAGATGTCAGCATATGCCAGAATCCAAAATCCAGCACAGTCTATGGTTGTCTAGTGGAGACTCCAGCAAGAGATGGAAAGGTATGTGCTATTTAAGACTATAACACCAGATTTCCTTTCTGTTAGCATATTTATATGTCCCACGTGCCATCTCTGTCTCTTCTTCCTGCTGTGGAATAACTAGCTGTGTTTATATTTATAATGCTGCACATCCAGATGCCTCTCTTATCTCCTTGCTGAGAAGAGCAAAGATGGTACATTTGGACTACAGGATGTCACCATTATCCTAGTCATGTGTTTTACTAATTGGCTAAATATAAACAGACCTTCCCGTGAAGCTCAAGCAGTGATCCCCTCTGTTCAGTCAGACAAAACAGAAAGAGTGGGAAGCACCAACTCCATCTTAATGGAAAATGGGTAGAGGGGCCTGAGGACTAAGAAAGACTCGGAGATGAGCCAGTTATTCCCCAGTGAATTTCCATTTCTGAACTCAGTCCAGAGCCATTCTACTGACCACAGTAGGTTATTCCTGGTTCAGCTCATAGCTCCTGAAATACAGTCTGTCCCCACAGAAACACCTCCATACAGATGCAATAAAGCAGTCACCAGAATTGCCGAACTCACAGTTCAGCATCCTTTAGGGCTGCAGAGGCTTTAGAGGCAGGAACATAGGTGACTCAGAGTTCACACTCCAAACAGAGCCTGTTACAGAGTAAGAAAACTAAAGGAATTCTCTAGCACTGAAATTCCTCAAAGGCTTTTTCTGAATTTGGTCTCTCACTCTCTAACCTCCCAGAAAAAAGAAAATCTCTACGATATTACAGAAATTTTCACAAGGAGCTCTGTGGGGGATAAGATTTCTCATGCCTGTCCTCCAGCTAGAGTGACAGCTCCTGGATTTATTTCAGCACAGACAGAAATAACATCTAAGTGGTTTTTTTCACTTTTTTTAAAGCTCTTGATAAAAATGCAAATCCCATTCTTGCTCCTACTGCCTCTCTCACCCTCTTGAAATAGGCTGTTTATGGTGACTAAATGCTTCTATCCAAAACTGGCTTTCATCCAAAACCAGATGGGCAGAAAGCCTAAAAGCAACAGAAAACTAGCAATTTATATTAGGCCACAGTGCTGCACCACACAGGATGCTTTGTTTAAACTAGCAGAGCTCTGTGTGCTGTTCAATAGATGTAAATAACCAGCTAGTGTGGATTTGTACAACAGTGTTGGCATATTTCAAAATACTTAAACAGACTTCAGACACCCACCTCCCAAATACCTGCTCACCCTGTTAGAGAGCTAATCATTCCCACTTCACTTTCAACTGGAGTGGATTTAGTACTACTTAAAATCTATTTTAGAGAGAAGGAGGGACAGCCTGTGACCTGATAGGTGTTTTCTGTCTGCAGTATGATAAAAAATATGCCTCTGGTGTTCAGCCTTACTTCCTCTGGCTGCTGCTTAGTGGTTGCAAACTACAAGTGCAGCAGTGGCCATGAACACACACTGGGATTTAGGAAATACCATCTCATGGTAATCCTGCACTAACCAGTACCTGCTGGTCCCTGGAACTGAGCTGGCTCCTTCGCTTGGAGCACCCTGGAGGCCCCTGCAGCAGGATGTGACAGTGCCTGGGATCATTTTGGTTGCTTGCACTTCACCCTCCTGCAACTGGTGGGCACTCAGTCGGGTGTTCCCAGAAGCAAAAGGGTTCACGTGAATGACAGAGCTCGTTCACCAGGGTTGGTGTCAGACACAAACTGCTCACATCGATGCTCTGAGGAGTGTGAGCTGTGTCCTGAAACAGAGAGGGAAGTTGTCATTGGTGTGATTGGGTCCCTGCCTGCACTGGTGACATAGGGCAGGGCTCCATTCTAGCTCAGGTTTGACCTGTGGTAGAACATCCTCGTGAAACACTTACATGCTGCATGCACAGTGATGCTTTCTAGCCCAGGAACACGTGAAGGCAGAGGACAGGAGATGGTTTGCTGATGGCAGACACTGTGGAGACAGGCTGGGGCTGCTGCTGGCTTCTTTCAGGGGATATGGCACATTCGCTCCAGACTGCCTGGGGCCCTCTTGCTTCCTCATTACATTTTGCTATTTGCTTCTTCCATTTCCTTTTTTTCCTGATTTTAAGGCTGTTGCTTGCTGTGCAATTCATTAGATCTGTCCCTGTGTCAGATCTTTCAGTTATGCCTTGTGCTCTGCAAAGGCATGTTGCATTATTATTTTTATTTTAATGTGTCTCACCAATCTTGTTGTGCCATATACAGATTAGGGTGCTGCCTGGGTTTTCAATATATCCAGTCAGTGGCTTTAATGGTGGTTTTAATCACAGGAATAATAAAAGTGAATGTTACATGTTAAATTATGAAGCCATTTACCTGTGAAGTTCAACCTTAAGGGCATTTTCTATTTTCTCTCTCTTTCCAAAACAAATGCAATATGTGTGAAAGACCAGCAGCCTATCTGTATTCCTATTTGCATGCTCCAACACAGAGAGAAGCCGGATGCACTTCTCTGAGACTGGAAAATTGCTCTCTAAAAACAAATTAAGTAACTAATAGCTTGAGTGATCACTTCATAGGTGAAAGGATTTCTGTCATCGGGAATCAGATGTATTTGCATTATTCCTCAGTGGCTTACAAATTGTGTATGTATTAGTATATTGTAAGTTTTCTAGAGAGATGACTTTGCTGTGGGCTAATTTGGTAAGTAAATGTTCTTTGTGGTATGGTAGTCTGTAAGACACAGAACAGGCCTGAGAAAAACTTGGAAGCCCTTGGGCAAAAGGAAGGAGCTTCTTTTCTGTTCTTTGCAGGTGGCACCTAAAAATGATCTGTGGGCCCCTACTTGAGCTAACTGCTGATACCTGCTACCTGCACCTGCCTGTAAAACAGAAACCGCTTAATTCCACTTGCCAAAGATGGGCTCTTTTCCAGAAAATGTATTATTTTAGCACTGGCTCCAAGTGGTGAGTTGGAGCATACAGAAACCCCCGGTCCACACTTCCATCCAGAGGATGCTGGATGAGCAGATGATATAAATTCATTCAGCTTCCAGGAAGCTGAGGGATGTTGGCTCCCTCCCTCACACATCAAAGGTACGCTTCTAAAGCCAGGGGGGTGAATGTCTCGCCAGCCAAGGAAGAGCTTGATCATACCAGGTGCCAGCCAGCTCCTACAGGGGATGATTACTTCCAGTTCTCATTATATTAAATTGCTATTTTTAATGAGTCAGAGCAAACAGGCGCACAGGGCTGGACGGTACCTGAGGGTAATGGGGCACACCTGCATCCTCTGGGTTAGTGTTTACAGGTGTTGCCCAAATTGAAGCATCTGTTTGTGTCACAGATGTTTAGTTATTTCAGAAGGCCTGTTAGGTTGGCTGCCCCTCAGCTCCCAGTGAGAGGGCAGCATCACAGGCGTGGAGCAGGGAGCTGCTTAGGGCAGCACTTCCCAGGCTGATGCTCCCTAGGAAGTGCTTTGTTAGCCTCAAACTTCCCCAGGTGCTGTCTTGAACAGGCCTTTTCCCCTGGATTATTTCAGGGCTGTTTCACTTTTCCTGCCTAAGCAATAAAAATTACTTATTTTTCAAAATTGAATCTGAACCATCTGAAGAAATTTTTTTAATATTCTGTAACATCCTCTGCCTTTAGCATTGAGTCTTGGGATCCTGTCTGAAGCAGCTCCTTCATGTCCAGACACTGCACCTCATCCTTAGACAAGCACTTTGAAGACAAGTGAGAGTTAATTCTTTATAGGAAATTCACTTGCTTGTGTGATGGCAAACACGGACACCTAGTGGTACTCGGGAACAGGGCATGGAAATGCTCTAAATAGTTCTCTGGGTGATAAGTTGATATAGCAGAGTATTTGTTCACATATTTTCCCCTAAAAGAAGGAGAGATTTGATTATTTTCAGAGAAGATATGATAGATAGCATAATTTCGGAGACAGAAAATTTACCTAGCAAGTAATAGTGGAAGAGTTAAGGGGTAATATTTGGTAAGATTTGTCAGTGTATTTAGCAAGAAGTAATCAGTTTTTTTCTTGTGTCTTAAATATCCCATGCCATACAAAATCAGATATCATGTTGGATCAAGAAGATTTTGTACTCCCCAAATTAGTCCATAGCAAAGAAACCTCAGCAAATATTATAGCAATATATTATTCTTACCATACCTGTGAATGTCTGTACTCCAGTTATGGGGTGTCATATCTGGGGTGTCAGATTATGTCAGTGTGACAAGAGGTGGGTTTGCTGATAAATGGCCCAAATAGGTGCTAAAATGATCTCTTGTGTGCTTCCATCAACCCACTGAGCTCTTTCTGTCAGGATTAATGCCAGCACTTTGTCTGAATGGCCTCGAACAGCTGCCGTGGTTTGTTTTGTTTGGTTTTTTCTATTTATTTACAAATAATCTTTCAGAGAAATATTTCCTTCTTCTTCCCCAAATCTAGCATTTCGTCTACGGCAGAGACACAGGACAGGTGAGAACCAGTCCTTGTCCACTGACCCCTTTCTGTAATTGTGAATATCACCCCTGTGAGTGGGATATCTCTCACACCTGCATTGGACACACAAACCCCTATGCCACTGAGTGGGGAGACAGGCTGTTCCCATGGGAGTGTGTGTTCCGGGCTACTTGGGCTAAGATAAGGGATTTTAAGATTGTACCAGCTGAAGAATAAAGTCTGTAGAGATGAATGTGATCTCCTCAAGGGTTTCCCCATTCAAGCGGATAAGCAGACCACAGTTTTTACTGATTTTGCAGTTACTCAGCGTCTTATAAGATTTATTCTAATTCAGTTGGATTGACAAATTGTTCCTTTAAAAACATTGCATATTATCCTTTGTTTTAGCTTCATATCCTAAGAAAATTAGGTTTATGGTATTATTTTGTTTTGAATCAGCTTGTTTACTATTCTCATTTTAATCACTTTTGGATCAGTGAACTAATTTCCATCAAAATTTCTACCAAATTTGACACTGGAATAAGTACCTCAGAGATTTATGGATGCTTCAGGGCAGTAGGCAGCATGTAGGACAAGAAAGGAGGGCCCCTAACAACAGGCAGACAGCAAGAAATCCACATTAAGAAAGATTCCTCATGCCAGAAAAACTCAGATTTGTTCTCGCAGCTTTTTAGACACACAAGAATCCAACTCTGAGATCCAAATTTGTAAAAAACCCAAGCTTTGTTAAAAACAAGCTTGTGAAATCCCTTCTTCTATTTTTCTCTGCTGTATGCACAAGTGCTTATATATGTGGTCTCTGGTTATAGAGAGACTGTGATTACACAGAGACCAGAATTGTTCATCCAGAGTCACAGGGTGTGAGGCTGAAGGAAAGCAGCAGGTTGTCAGTGCTCAGTACGGAAGTAAGATGATACATTTATTCTTAGGTACAAATCCTGGAAGTCAGCATATAATCAATCACTCTGTGTTTATATATTTACACCTCTGGGTTCCATCAGAGAGCATGAGAGGAGCTTTCCTGAGCTGCCCCATCAGGATTTCCTAGTCTCCCAAGAGGTCCCTAGAGCAAGACTGGGGAGATGAGGGTATGTTTCTTGTCTTGCAAGAAAAGAGAAGCTGCTTCCTCACTGCACTGGTGGTGTGTGGGAATGTGTCTAGGTCAAGCTGTAGAGTGGCAAGCTGGAATTTGTCCTGCCATGAGGCACAGCACTGAGGCAGCCTGGGCTATTTCCCTTCTAGAAAGTCACCCCAGAAACTAAAGCAACAAAAACCCCTCAGGGTTTCTGATGGACACTCACAGATAGAAAATTCACAGCTCAAAAGTTCCCTCACAGCTACCATTCAAAAGGTTAGTGGGTGGGTAGCTTTGGTGTCTCACTTCAGCCCAGCAACATCAATAAGAAGTAAAGGAAACCAGGGCCACAACACGTTGAACTTTGACAAAAGAAATCATTAACTTGGCTTCTAAGGAATACAAATCCTGTCTTTGCCAGTGTAAATATGATGCAAAGATGATTGCTTTCATCCTACCTCCTCTAACGTCTATTCCTTTTCTTTTTTTTTTTTTTTTATTTCTTTTCTGTTGACCCTGGGCAGTTGTCTGGAGGGTGTGAACTAACTGTGGTGCTCCAGGACTTCACAGCAGGCCACAGCAGCGAGCTGAGCGTTCAGGTGGGGCAGACAGTGGAGCTGCTGGAGAGGCCGAGTGAAAGGCCAGGCTGGTGTTTGGTCCGGACCACGGAGCGAAGCCCACCTCAGGAGGGTCTGGTCCCCAGCAGCGCTCTCTGCATTTCCCATTCCCGCAGCAGTGTGGAGATGGATTGCTTCTTCCCTTCAGGAAAAGGTAGGCAACAGTCTGACAGGTTTGAGACTGCTTTGGATTTTCCCTTTTGTATCATGTAAGTGCAAAGCTGCTTGGGCTGCTCCTGCAGTCGGCGTGGGTAAAAGGCTGTTCAGTCATTGGTGAGTTTTGTTCCCAGATCTCTGTGAATGGGCACAGCACAAGCCTGACTCCATGTCCATGAATCACTGTTTGTGCGTGTGCGTCTTCTGCTATGTGGTAATCATTATTGTCTTGAGAATATGGATAAAAGTAAGACCTTTAAACAACAAAGGGACTGTTTCAGTGCCTAATGGCCTGCAGGGAGGGGAAATCATGCTGTATATATACCCAGGATGGCCCAAATTGTGGATATGTTATTTTATCAGTGCCACAGTGCACACTAGTTCTTTTAGTATAACTCTACTGCCTGGATGTAATTGCAAAGAGGCCACCAGTGATTACTGGTACACACTACTGCCTTTTGAACTGGAGATGTTGTGTGTAATGGCACAGCAAAATGGAGAAAGAATACAATTAGTGTGGAACAAAACACATCCCTGGTATTATCCTGAGAGCTTGGGCTTCATCCGCAATGAATGGAGAAATATTGTTCGTCTCTGTGATGTCTGTGGCCTCCTTAGTTGACGTTCTGTTCTGAGCAATGTGTGTCCCACATATAGCATCCATGCAACCAGGCTTAGGAGACGCTCCAGACTGATAGACCAGAACTGGTTCAGCTCAGTGTGGCCAGAGCAGGTCTCCTTTTGGCTGTGGCCCCACTTCTGGCCATGCACAATGCAAGGAAGGTCTAGGTGGGAAAGGCTCCTATCATCCCAACTTGAAGCCTGCAACCTGAACTGGCTTTTTAGATTTTTGTTCCCCCTCTGCATTAAGAGAAATGGAATTTGATTCATTGTTGCTTGAGCAAGTTAAGCTTGGTGGTTTTGTTTGTTTGGAGAAAAAGCATTGAAACTGAGCTGTAATCTGTCCTCATTCCCTGCCTGCCCTCCCACTGCAGAGGCTGGGAGTGGGACACATGCCCAGGACAGAGCAGCACTGTAGGGCCAGGGTCTGCTATCAAAGTTTCCCTTTTAGAGGCATCTGAGCCAAATCCAGGGGAGGAGAGCTCAGCTTCTCCTCTCAGACTCAATCCCCTCAGCTGTCAGCTCTGTTTGTGGTGTGAACTGCAAACTCCTCACACACCTCTTAGACCCACTGCCACCTCTCCTCCCTGCTGCATGCCCAGGGCCCTGCCCTGCTGCTGCTGCCACAGGAGCCTGTCCTGGTCCTCAGGTCTCCACTGAGAAGTGCTGCAGTTGCTTACATGTAAATTAAAGCTGGGAATAAACAGAAAGGTAAAGCTGAGAGTCAGCCTGGCCTGTGTGTGAGCAGTCACTGCCTGGCATGACTCACAGGAAGCCAGGGACATGTCTGCTGGGTGCATGGTCCAGCAGTCAGGCTTGTGTCCTCTGCTGAAGGATACTTCACTGGGTGACACCACTCAAATTTCATTTGAGTCCACCAGATTGTAGAGCTTTTTCTTAAATGAAATATATCTAAAAATTTGCAAGAGTAGGCTGTGGAAAGGGAGGCAGGAAATCCTGAGGATGGAGACAGGGTGGTGCAGGGGCTGGAGGATGACGGGGGACATGGGAACTCTGCTTTTGGCGTGATTGCATGAGCTCCAGGGCACAATTGCACCACAGGTATGGCAGGATGGGCACAGTGCTGGTCTATGGCTGGAGGGCCAGAGCCGACTTCCAGATGCCTGGAAGCCACCAGGCTGTGTCAGCAGAGCACTGAGCCTTTGCCAGCATGTTTTGTTTGCCTGTGGGCAGGTTCTCTCACCTAACATGCTGCCACAGCTTCCAGACTGGAGTTGGCTCTTGGTCCAGCATCTCTAAACAAGTGCCAAGTGAGTCTGGGGCCGGCTGGCTCCAGCCATGTATTCATGGCCTTTATTTCTTTATATCTCTTTCCTCCTTGGCCTCAGTTTTCTTCCTGCACATACCAAAACTGTATCAGAGAGCCTCAGTATTAATGGGATCTCCAGAAGTGCAGCTAGAAATAATAAAAATAACCACCGTATCCACTATTTTGGCTAGAGTACAGCAAATAGGCTCTGTGTCTAATCAGTTCTCCCTCTATTAGGAAAACAGGAAGTTGTTTAAACTGAATGAACAGATGCTGGGAATACAGAAAGAGGGGTAAGTTTAAAGGGGAAAGTGCAGTAGCTGCTGAAAGAGCCTGCTGGTCTTACGAGGTGCTGGAAAGATTAGCATGATAAAGGGCTTCTGACTATTCAGAGTTGTGCCCTTCTCTGCTTCCAGGAGCTTTAGGCACAGGTTGGATACAGAATTCCTTGGTCCAGGCTTCCAAAATTTCTGGGCTTTTTCAACAACGCAGAACAAAGGCTGGCACATCTCACATCAACATTAATGGTGTTCCCGGTCTGCTTCAAGTATGTAAACATACACAGTTGCAGAAAAACAGGTTAACAGCTGAATTTTGCTTGCAGTTACCAGGACACATGATTCTTTGCTTTCACAAGCACTGAATTTCAAGAACAGAAAGTACCTACACTCAAAACTTAACATTTCTAATAATAGAATTTGCCATCTATTTTAGAAACATGCAGAGTTTTGCCAAGTATCACAACGTAGTTACATCTGCATAGAGGGAAATGGCAAATTACTCTGGTTTGTCCTATTATAAGTTATTGTGGAGTGTAAATGTAAATCATGGCTTAGAGAAGCTACCTACTATCCTTAAAGTGCAAGAGTAAAGAAAGTAGTATGTTGGCCAACATCTGAACAGACGAAGGCTTGACAGATTTGGTGGGATCACCAGGACACTTTGTAAAGCATCAGTGCAAGTCCTCATCAAGCTTTTTTAAGCAGTCCAACTGAAAGCCACTGGAAATGCAAAACCAAACTTCACAACTGAACATGTGCTCTGGCTCTTCCTCACTCTTTTACGCATCCTTTGAAAATAGGTGGTGAATTAACATAAAATATTGCAAAGGGAAAAATGTGGTGTGAACATAACAGAACAAACCTAGAAGAGAACAATTCCTACCTTTTGTAATGAAATATCTGTACAGATCTCTCTTGTTCATCATTAAAAGTGCAGAGACTGTAAGGACTGGTCTGCCAGCCTTCCATCTGACTCCTGTCTGTGTTCCTTTGGAGGATACACATTTGATTTTTTCAGCTCAACACACAAGTATCCTCCTGCCTGTCCTTCCTTTCCGATGATCTGACAGCGTTTGCAATGACACTCTGTAAAAAGGCAAACGGATTTCTGGAATTAACCTTTTGCAAGTGATTTACAGATGATTGAGTAAAAGGAACTCTGCAGTCTGTGTTACTGTTCTCCAGAATTTGCAGGATGGGGGTTTTTTTTCTGACTAGCATTCCTAGGAAGGAAAAAGAAAGATCTATAATACCAGAAATGAAGCTCTGTTTGAACTATCCCACATGACTAATTACAGGAAAGCTGTGACTTTTATTTCTTTTATTTCTCTTTTACCCTATAATTGAATCTAAGGTATTAAGCTATACATTTCAGAATGAAGAGAACAATCTACTTTGATAGAAAGCAACCTAATGACCTAGCCCATATTCATTAAGCATATTGCCACAAGCATATTCCTGGTGTCAGCCTGTTAACTTTGAGTGATTCCAAATTTGAATTTGGCCCATGAAACTATTAGATGAAATCTTGATCGTAAAAGTCTTTGTCTTACGACCCTTTACGCAGCATTTTTCTTGTAACATCAAATACAGAGTATTTCAAAGAGAAACAAAGGTTAGTTCTTGCAGTAATTTTAAGCAACCTCCATCACAAAAAGAAAAAGGAAGTGTTTAAAAAAAGACAGGTTTTCATGGCACTTGTTTTGGATTGATGATATGTGAAAGGAGGGTCCCATTCAGGGCCCCAAAACAGATCCTGCCCACAGGATACTTGTGTCTGGTGCAATATCTCTGGAGGAGACAGAAAATGTATTTTTTTAAGATGCTATGCAAACCTCTTGCTGTGCAGGCAGACGGCCACCTAACAGCAGGGCTTTGGTGGCAGTGGTGGGTCCTTGTAACAGAGCAAACCGAAAAATAGTTGGATCTCTTTCAACTGAAGAGGGAACACAGATCTTGCAGGGCGTATGTTAGCAGGGTGAGCTTCTTGCATGCGGTTTTCCCAGATGGGTCACTTTGGCCTGGTCCATCAACTGGGAGAGCACCAGACTTGTGCCAGGAGGGGCAGGAGTTTCGGTGCTGTTGCAGGTCACAGCTTATGCGTTTGGGGGGTCTCCTACCCCATCCTACAGCCAGAGAGAGCCTGTGGCTGGTAGGTGTGATGGCAGGCTGGGCTGTGACAGAAGGAAATAGAATAAGGATTTAACCTGGTGAGAAGGGTGGTATCAATGAAAAAGAGGTCACACTGAGACTTGCAGTTTTGTAACTTCTCCACGTGGGAAAG
The DNA here is from genome assembly GCA_013399855.1 of Oxyruncus cristatus. Lineage (NCBI taxonomy): Eukaryota > Metazoa > Chordata > Aves > Passeriformes > Cotingidae > Oxyruncus > Oxyruncus cristatus. Next base: position 3,501,971 of record VXAY01005475.1, read on the forward strand.
AGCAGATCGTTTAATGCATTAGTGTGCAAAGCTGGTCAGACTAATCCGGCTCTTGTTGCATTTTAAAGTCTCTTTCCTTCAGTTACTGATCTCAGAAGCATCATCTGTGTAGGGAAAAGCATTATTGTTTCTTCCCACATCTCTTTTTAAGAACATCTTGGGTTTTAGTGCAGGAAAAGAGTCTAGGTTGCTTTTATTGTATCCCTGTTCCCGTTGCGTATTAAATTGCGATCTGCATTGGCTCACGCATTTTCTCTGTTATGTTTTAAACAATCTCTGTTGCAAACATGGTAATGATTCCTGATGTCCCAGAGGAGCTGTGTGAGGACGATTCAGAAGTGTTAGTGTGCTGCATTAAACCTTCATTTGTCCTTGTAGAGGCTGAGACATTGTTTTTGTTTTTGAAAGTCTTAATGAAGAGCAGTCGATTAAAATGTTTGCAAGGCTCTGAACTAAAGGAAATATTTCATTAGGTAACACAGTTGATTTAACTGTTACATAAACAGGTCGTGGGGTTCCTATTAAACAATGTTCAGACTCCCATTGTCAATATAAATATGCAATATTTAAATTAAAAAACAACCCCTCACCTCTGTTCCTGTTAGTGCTCCAACAAGGGTGTTCAGCGTCAAAATGTTATAGTATGTCTTTCAAGAGAGGTCCCATGGAGCCCTTCTGCTGGCATTTAGTGCCTCCTTGTTACAAGTTCAGGACGTGGCTTATGTAGAAAAATCACATCAGGAAAGTTTTTGCTGTGTTTTCAGTCCTTTTCAATTATGATAGAGCAGCTGGAAGCAAGGCAGTCACCCAGCATGGTGTGACATGGCAGCTCTCTGTGGGCTGGCACCAAGGTGTGCCATAGCCCAGCTCAGGACTACTGCTCTGCCTCACTGTACAAGTGTGGCTCTATGCAGTTGTGAAAGGAATGGGAAAAGAAAGACAAAAGAACTCAAAACCACTTTGCTATTTCAGTCAGGTCACCTTTTTCCTTTTTTTTCTTTACTGTGTCTCCCTCCTCTCTCGCTTCAAACAATGTCCATCTATCTTCACTTTCATGGCCCTTCACAGTTTTTCCCCACCATATCACTGCTTTCTACCTCAGTGGGCAATGTCTGCCCCAGAGGTGGAGAGCCGATGATGCCTCACTCCCCCACCTACTGGTATATTTTGATCCCAGACCCCTGTGCTTTCTCCTTCTTCAAAGTCCCTCTGTAGAAGAACTGAGACACCCATAAAGTGTCCATTCTTGGAGTTATCTATGTTTATATCTTCTCTGGGACTCTATTATCTTCAAAATAGTAAAAAATTAACAAATATTTAGAAACAGTTGGCAACACGGGTGATGAGATCTGATTTTCATTGTGTCTGAGGGGTAGGCCAAGTCGAGGCTGGGAGGATGAGCCATACCTGTGTACGGCTATTCGTGTCACTATGGGAACATCAGGAAAACAAAACTATACTGACAACTCTAAGAGGCAGTGTCAGTCCAAGCACTACCCGAGTAACTAAGCTGGGCACAACCTGACCAAGCATGGGAGACATATGGACACAGATTGTATGCAGGCTGTTGGAGCCATGCTCTCATGGCTTGTGAACAGCCCTATTTCTCTGATGTGGCATTTCTGTTTCATGATTTTTTCTTATTTTCAGTATGGCGTCACTAGATACTAACACCTACATTCAGCCATGTGGACTTGTTTGGGACATACCAGATACCACTAAAATCTATTATGCTTATTGCTTCAGCTGCTTTGTTATCTACTCAAAGCAAAAGGCCTCCAGTGCGCTACCTGGGACTTTATTTTTGTGGAGAAGTGCAATTTTGATGAATACTTTGATAAAACAGGAAAGGCTATTTTGAGCAAGTTGCTTTGCTTTTGTACGGTGGATTTTTATTATTTTAAACACAGGAGTCTTTGTTTAAAAGAGAGAAGGCCTGCAAATTTTCTTGTTTACTTTGCCTTTGCTTCCCCTTCTGACAGGGGGTAAAATTTATCCAGCTCTGTCAGCTTAATCCCAAATTTCAGTGTACAGTGTCTGTGCTGGTTTTATCACTAGGAAAAAAAACAGAACCAAACTCAAAAACTGGAGGTAATTTAAAATGCTGTGGCACACTGAGCTCACCAAGAATGCCAAAGGGTTCAGCGCTTGGTCTTGGCAAAGAAACTGGAGAGAAACTCAGTAGTGGTACTGAGGGCAGGGAAAGATGAATCTCAGCTGCAAAGAGGCTTTCTCTTATGGCCTCTCTGGACCTGTTTCCTCTCTTGCTTTTTTTGCTCTTGCCTTATTTCTGTCTGTCTGAGGTGTAAAGAACAATACCCAGGTAGACGTGGCTGACCATTTTAAGGGGAGATAGAGAAGGAGAACCGAGTTGCCAAAACATAGCCATGTGTTCTCCCAATTCTTTGATGTTTCTCTAAAACTCTCATGTTCTGCTGGAGTTTGCTTGTAAAGTCATTGTTGGAAGGCATTTTCATGCTTCCCCTCAGTGAAGAAAAGAACCACTTATGCAGGGTCCCCCTCTGTGTCAGGCCCAGGACTGCAGTTCCTCACAGTTTGAGAGCACTTCAGTTGTGCATACCTGGACAAACAAGACTGCATTGGTCCTTTTTTACCAACTTCAAAGATATGTTGTAGAAGGAGTCTTTAATTGTTATTGCTCAGTTATTGATGTCCCAGCTGTTGGGATATCACAAAGGCCAAAGACAGTTCTACTGATGAAATACTGTACTTTCAATTAATTAAGTGAGATAGTTTCATGGGTAATGTGGGCTGTGAAGCATCCCATGTGGCCCAGGGAAGACCAGAAGCATGTTCCATATAAAGGACTCTAAGCCAGTCCCCAGCACTCCAGTGATCCCAGCACGTCTGTTCACAAAATGGCAGAGCTCAGCCTTCCTTTGTGTTAGCAGGTTCAAAGCAGAGAGAGAGGCCTTTGAAGGGACTTCACAAATGGTGCTCACAGAGTCTGAGCACTGGTTGTTGTACTGAGAAAGGATTTGGGCTCCTGCTGTGGTAATGAGGTTCAAGAGACCGGGTCAGGTATTATCCAAAGCGCTCTGCACAGTTATCCAGGGGAGACACCTACTGAAAATGGTCTGAATATTCTTTTTATTAACTGCATAGGAACCTTACAGATGTCTTCTGTTTCTTCTCTTTGGAGCTGTGGTGCCTCAGTGCAGCACAGACACCAGAGCAAGCAGGCAGCATAGAGAGTTCATTTTGTACCACAAGGTTTTATACGAGCTCTGACCTAAAGCCAGCAGCCATAACATCTCCATGCCTCCACCACACTAGTGGAAAACAAGCAGCCTGGAGAAAGGGTGTAAAAATAACTCCTGGAGTGAAATTTATTTCCTCTGTATTTAGTTGTGTTTCTTGAAATACATGTAGTGTGGTGGGAAGGGGGGAGTTGTTCTGTAGCGCTTGGCCCATCGAGTTAACAGGAAGGTCATCCTCAGAGATCAACGGGAGCATGTGCAGGACTTGCATCTTGTGTTTCCTCTGAGGCCAGACTAAATTTAGCATTTTCACAGATGGACATTGAACCATAATCCATCCATCTAGGAGTGTGGGGTGAAGAGTGGAATCTGCTTTTTGCTGTGTAACCAGCCTTAGTGCACCACTATTCATTATTACCTCATGGTTTTCTGCCTTGCTCAGTATTCTGTAACTTACTGCCTGATCCTTTTCCCTGAAATGTTTAAAGTTTAAGCATGAAGGAAAAATAAACTGCTGGTTCTGGGCTCATGCCTGACATCCCTATTAACTTAGTGTCAAACTGTAGATGTACTTTTTAACAGCACCATCACAAAGATTAGCTTTAACTGGTACTTGCAATAATTGCAGTAACACAAATACTCACAATTGATGATTTTGGCTTACCCAAAATGTTACCTCCCCAGTCTTTTAGCTTCCAGATGGTTAAAGAGACTAATCCTAAACGTGGTATTTGCACCCTGCAATGCCTGTATACTGCTGGGCTGGCCCTTCCGTTGCTAATCTTAAACAAATATTTTATGAGCATGTTTTGAAGTGAACTACTTCTGCTAAAAACTCCATTTCCCTGGCTGGTCTGAGCCAGAGATAGGCAAACTGCGAAGCAAAGCACATCTGTATTAAATGATGTATTTCCAGTAATAGAAATTATGTTTCTTAAAATCTGCTTCAGCCCACTGCACAGATTTGATATATTGATTCTGACATGAGAAGCCTGATTTGCCTGTCATTTACACAAGTATTTTGTCAGAGCACTTGTTTCCAGGTTACACATTTTGAAGAAGAGCCTGAAACAATGTCAACTTTGCTTAGTTCAGATTAATCCCAAATTTTAGAAAGTGGAATTAATGGTCCTGTCACTATGATGATCTAAAAGTCTAGAGCAGGAGGTCATTTATATAAATGGCAGTGTATCTTTTTCCATTCATATTAACTGATCTCATAAAGGATATTATCTTTTCTTTAAAATGTTGCCTTTAATTCCAGAATTTTATTTTTCTTTTCTTAAGGCAGAGTCCATATTTGACTACATTTTCCTTAAATCAGTTTAAATAAGTCTCTCACAATTCAGAACGGGATAACAGAGATTAAACCATTCTTGTTCTTGGATGCCCTAGGCATTTATTAAAAGGTACTATTTTACATATGTATCATATATTCTTCATAAATGCACTGAACAATTATTAAATCTGCAGAAATGAAAAGCAGTGAAATAAGTATTTTTTTCTTTCCAAAGTTTACAAAGTACAAATTAAATTTTACACAGCATAAAAATAGAGATAATTACTTGCATATTGCAGGAAAGATTGGGATGGCCTCCAGCCTCACTAAAGGTGTGCCTTCCAACAGAAACAATAATAATACACTTCACATAATAAAGCACCCCGACTTCTCTTAATCAAGACAATTTGCAGTTCATGAGTGTTGGTGACTCCTGTTTTCATGGAGTGAACACTCCATTTTTTTCATCAATAGCATTAAACTGCCTGATGCCAAACTATGGGGTTTTTATTGTCCTTTTCTTTTGGAAGCCAAAAAGATTACAAGTTCTAAAGTAGCACCCAGTGTTCATATTTCAAGGACATTTTTCTATTTTCTACACTAGGGAGGAACACTGAAATCTTTGAACTCAAGACACACTGCTAACAAGTATTTTTAGGTCTTTGTACATTTTAGTTTTACTCCTTTCAGACTGTACCCAGTTCTTTAGTTTCTCTGTAGATTTCATGTATCTTCAGGATTTCAAGGTAATAGCTGTATTTTGCCAAGGAATATATACTCAGTTTCCTTGGAAATCTATGGGAATTGCATTTAGGTACTAGAGATTCTGGCTGTAAGAACCAAATGGCATTCCTCAGAAAAGCACTGAAGAATTTATTAACTCTGCAGGACTCTTACTCAGTGAAGTAAGAACACTTTTCCTCTCACTGACTGTAGAAGTCAATTTAGGTTTCATGCGGTGTGAAGGAATCAGGGTGCTCTTGCTGCAGAGACAGGCCAATTTGACCTGTGAAAAACCTTAATGAAAAAAAGCTTTGTGCACGGGTGGCCAGGCAAGGTAGTTCAGGCTTTACACCCTGTAGTGCCTTTTTACATTGCACATCTGTTCAGACAGATCTGCTGTGGTTGTGCTGTGCATACACAGTGCTGCTCCACGGGACAACTGCTGGTACACAGCCTTCACCTGGGATTTATACACGCTCTGCAACATTCAATCTGCCACAGCCTTTCCTTATTATTCTGAAGATGTGCCTTTCTGCACGTAAAGATGCAAAAATGTGCATTCCACTCCCATCAGCTTCTGATTGCCATCATAAAACAGGACATTTAGGCACGACAGAGTTGGGCCTGTGCTCAGCAGCACTGGGGGCTGGTGCCTCTCCCTCTTTGCTGAGCAAAAGATAGTCAGCCAGATGGAAGTACCTGTTTTGTCTCACGTGGGGAGGCTGAACCTCTTTGAGCATCAGGTATGTGTCCTGTGCCTACCTGAGAAGCCAGGATCTACCACAGTGAGTGAGATCACTGAGACCAGGAGACGGCACAGCAGTACAGGTGATGCAACCGCCATGTAGCTCGAGGCTTTTGCAGTGAAATCTGAACAGGAGAACCGAGGCAGACCAAGGAACCAATCTGGGCTAAAACAAACTTCTTTTCCACCCTAGGTTGATTTTAACCTGGATCCATTTGCAGATCAGATTCACTGTGAGGCTGCACAAACATTTCTGTTGGCAGAGGGGAAGCAGCAGGAAGGAGCAGACACCTGGGAGAGACAGAAAAGGCTACAAAGGGTTTTGGCAGGACTGTTGGCTCTTGACAACTCAAAGTGCACATGGAAATATCATGTAATGTGGAGCTGTTAAATACCAAGATTTTGCCTGAACATAGGAATTAAAAAGTACTCCATGACATCATGTAATTGTCCCTCTCACAGAAAGACAAGAAGTTGTTCTGTCCTGTGGTGACTGAAAATGCCAATGTGTAGAAATCCAGCTTTTGACAACGCCTGGTGGTACCAAGCAGAAGGTGGATTTCTAGAGTATTTGGTGCTAGACCAGCAATTGCTCTCTGGCATTCCCAGGACTAGCATTTCTGGCAGGATATCAGCAGAAATCCTGCCTGTCAGAAAGCTAACATCCTCAAAATGCCATTACTGTGCTAGTATGTGGACACCAAAGAATGAAAGCAGGCAGAGGTTCTCCACACTGAGAAAAGCAGAAGGGTTGTTTTCTAGCCAGTCATTCCACCAGCTGATAAAAATAGCTTTAAAACTACTTCTTTTTTTTTTCCCAATTCTCCTCACAGCAGGCTGCCTGTTATGTGTGCCCTTGTTATTTATACCCACCATAAGTTTCAATAACAGCTTTACAGGTTCTTTTATGCTTGTCTTAGATCTGGTATTGTAAATCAGAAAACTTTGCCATCCTAAACATTTGAATGGTAAGAAATCCCCTGTTTTCTTTTTACCCTAGAATAAAAAGGAAGTGGAAAATACAGTGAATGCAATAATTTGGCCTGAATAAATAAAAGCTTTTACAATATTGACATTGAATTTTATGTTAATTCCAGACCAATTCCTCCAGATTGGTGAAAGAGAGAAAATTTTCTCTCTAACTAGCAAATAGTGTGTGCCAGTTTTTAAATTTTTCTTTTAACATGATTTGAACAATAATTGTGTTGGGTACTGGGTAGATGAAAGGTGATGAGTAGAATTTGCAATTTGCTGCAGAACATCTCAGGAAAATAGTCTGAATACTCTTTCATTAAGCAAACAAACAAACATGTAAAACAACACAGGTAACAACTTCCTCTGAGGAAGGAGAAATGACATTGAAAAAAAAAAAATCAGCTGTGGCTTCTACCATCCAAATAGAACAACTTTAGGCAAGTTGAGACAGGTAGGCCAGGAATACTTTTGTTACACTATTAGTTTTGTAGTTGCTAAAACAACAACTCACCTTTGTCAGGCACAAGTGGGTGAGGCTCCTGTTTGTCTTGGAAAGCAGACCATGATGGGCTGAGATAGGCTTATGATTTCCCCACTGAGACCCAAAACAGGAGCCAAAACATGTCCAAAAGGCAGTGCTTTAATGCTTCTTGTCTTCTGTCATTGGATATTGCTGTAACTCCCAAAGATATGTCTCTGTTCTAATGGCGATAAGTGCTTCAGGAAACGAACACACAACCTGCTTTAATTTTTTATTTCACTCTTTTCTGCTGAAGGGTTGGGGTTTTTTTATTCTGACCAGTAGCTTGTTCAGGATGTGCCCACCACCCAGCATACCTCTCCAGCAACCAATCAATACCATACTAACATAATGTGGTACGTGGTTTCACTTACTGGACCTCGTAGGTTAAACTAGTTTGTGAGATGAGGCTCTTTGCTACAGCCTCATCTGAGCATTACTGATGTGGTGGTACTGCTGGTGGGTCAGAAAAGTCTTCTCTGCTCACACAAGACCTTGCTGAAACAGTAGAGCCAGTCCCAGGAGCAGGTGAACCTACCCTGAGGTCTTGGAGGAGGGTAGCGGGGCTGTATTTTACATCATCTTGTAGCTGTTTTCTTAAGCAACTCGCTGCCAGCAAATGGTTACTGCTTAAGAAGAAGCTGTATATATAGTGGAATTGGTCCTGTGCCCAGGAAACCAGAGGAATTGGACAATGTAGGAATCTGTTCTGAGATCTTGGAGAGGCAAAGTTAGGCTGGAGGTTGAAGGGCCACATGTGTTCTGCAGGTGTGTTCTGCTCCTGAGAGTGGGTGAAACTATGCTAGATTATACCTACCTAAATACTTTTGGGGCAACTCTAAATTGCCTTGAAACAGACTGAATCACATGAAAGCACGTGTATGTATCTCGTTCTGTGGTCTGCTGTACAGCCATCCACCTTTACTTGATGAACTTTTTAAGATACTTTTGGGGATAAGTCTCCAAGCGACTTCTCTTCTTCCATAGACTCTCCCTTCTTTATAGGATGCTGAGAAAGAGAAAAGATGGGTTGTAAATTAGGAAAGAAAGTTAGGCTAGTGTCAGTAGGGGGCTTCTGATGTCTGGGAGAGGTGGATTGAGCAGTCTGTAAAGGTGATGTCCATCGCAGCAGAGCAGACAGGTCTGGCTGTGGCCTTTAAGGCTCTACAGTAGAGCTGGTGCGCCAGGATGTTATGAGGTCATGGCAACTCTGCTGAGTTGCCATAAATCCGTCCCGTGCTGACATCTACAGCAGAGGGATCAGGAATGATATATTCTAACATTTGCTGAACATATGCCTACATTGCAGTTTAGCATGGAGGTTGTGCTGGACTGTCTATATTTCTTCTTAATTTGTTTGGTTTAGCTAGTTGAGAATGTTCTTTTTTTACCTACCACTGTGCTGAACTGAGGAGCCAAAAATCTCTCCTTGGAGTTGTACTCTCTTGAGCCAGGAAGGAATATGACTCCATTTATTTATTTATTTTTAATTTATTTTATCTGGTTTAGTACCCAATAAAGTTGTTGTTTTTTCCAATTGGCATGACAAGGCTCTGGCTATTTTTAAAGAATGTGGTTCATTTGATTTAATCTAATGAATGTTTAGTGCTGTTGAAAATAGCTGGAGTCAGAGCCAAGAATAATGTACTGAAATGTGCTGGTTGAGCAAGGACTGCTTCATTCTGCCAATCTTTGCTTCCAGTTGTTCAGATTTACCTGGTTTTGCAAGTAGCATTTGCAGGCAAGACATATTGATCACAGTGCTTTTTAATACTGACTTTAAAGGCCAATAATATCAGAGCCACATTGCGCCACACTCATTTCAGGGTACGTCTAACAATAACAACTCTTCTTGTTGTTCAGTGTGAGATGTCTAATCTCTGTTTTGGACCACTTTAAAGGGAATATGAAATGCTAATATCCTTTTATTGCACATAGAAAAATTGAGGCATGACATGGTAATTTTTTTTCCCCTAAAGTACCCAGAAAGCAAGTGAGAGAATGAGTAATGAAACCAGTCAGGCAGCATCTACTGGGCTCCTGAAGTTGCTGTGTAACTCTTCATTTCTCAATGAACTGAAACAAGACCGTAATCTGAAAGCAAGTTCTTTTAAGTCCTTACTCCTGGTGTTTCTCGCTGACTAGTTCTCAGTCCATGAGAATGTCCATATTTGCTGTTCTGTCTGCACTGTCTGAATTGCTCTGCAGAGGTACCTAGCTCTCCCTATCAATGAAGTTTAAATTTCATGCCTGTCCTTGTACTATCTGAATATGACTCTGCAAGTCACATCATATATTTAAATGATCTCTTTAAAACTGCAAGAATCCATCTTCCTTTTGCTATCCATGAGTTATTTCTGTTAGATAGTTGGTTTCCAATTCCTTCCGAAGAAATGAGTAGGTAATACTTAAGTTTCATTGGATTAAAAAAATAAATCGGCCACAATACATCTTACTCCATCATAGTGGTGCCCAGGGGGATGGATTTTCTGCAGAGATCATTTTACACCCTAAAGCACAATGTAGGATTGACTTGCATGAGTAATGAACAGATGCTCCTGACAGCTATTACATTATTCATCTCCCTGTATATGTGATGGGGAGAAGGAAACAGCACCTGTTATTATGGGAGAAATAGTGTTGCTGCTGTTCTGTATTACAGACCTCCAGGGCAGTCTGGGCCAGGCATTTGTGTTGACCCAAAATGCAACCATGCCAGTTTACATCCCCTAGTTGCTCTGTCCTGTGTTTCCCTCAGTTAGGTCTGTTGGTGTATAAGCTAAGAAAATGAAATAGCAGCTGCAGGTATGAGGGAGCACTGAAGACAGTGAAAAAATTTATGTTTCATCTTTCACCCCAAATTTTGCACAGAAAGACTGGGTCAAAATGTGAGAATTTACTTCCCCTCTACAACAAAAGTAATTTTTTATAGGCTTTCTTAGATTTTGTATGAAAGCAACTCATATGCCTGGGGACTGTCTAATGGTGTATTTAGGAGCAGGCAGAAGTGATTTCCTTGTCATCCTGACATTAGACTGAGATGACTTCTCTTCCATCATATGCTTTGGGCAGGGCAGCTCTTGGCCCATGGTGCAGGCACACTGCTAATTGCCTTAGCTTCAGATGGAGCAAGCTAGGACCCTAATATTTTCTTGTCCACTCCACTGCAGATAATGATTGCGTTTGGAGTATGATGCCAGGAGATGTTTCCTCAAAGAACTCCTGTGACTCAGCTTTTCAGTAAAAGGGGCTTATAACAAAGAGGAAGAGTGCCTTTTTACATGGGCAGATAGTGATAGGACAAGGGGAATGGTTTTAAACTAAAGGAGGAGAGATATAGATTATATGTTAGGATGTTAGGAAAAAATTCTTTACTGCGAGGGTGGTGAGTCACTGGAACAGATTGCCCAGAGAAGTTGTGGCTGCCCCATTCCTGGAAGTGTCCAAGGCCAGACTGGTTGGGGTTTTGAGCAACCTGGTCTGGTGGAAGATGTACGTGCCTATGGCAGGGTGGCTGGAACAAGATGATCTTAAGGTCCCTTACAATCCAAACCTATGATTCCGTGATTCCATTCTTTGACTCAGGAGTCGGTTACAGCAAGGGCATGGATGCTTTCTTTGCCAGGGGATATCCAGGTTATTCATGACCACAGTCACACACTCATGCATCCTGCCTGATAATCTTCTAGTCCCAGACAAGCAACTCCTCATCCCTCACCTAGAGCAAGGGGGCTGTACAGATTTCCACCCCCTCCAAATCTCTGCGACTCTGCCGTATCCCAAAGGCCAAGCTTCCTGCTTGAAGCTAAGGAAGGGCTCAGTGCACTTGGCAGTATAGTGCTGCTGCTGCTGCTGACTGAAGCAGGGGCTGGAGCTGAGCTAGACTGCCCACAGCACAGTCTCCCCCTCTGCTTTATAGGATCTAATTGATGTGTTGTGATTATTAAGAATATAGCTTTCAGTCTTATTTTGTGAAATATTTATTGCATGTATAATTCATCAGTGAGTATGCATAGATGTATGGGTTTTTAAAGATAACCTTCACAACATTGCTGGAATTGTAGATTGGGGAGGGGTGGAGCCTGCCTCCCCCACAATAATGATTTCAACTATGTTTTAATTAGGCAAAGAGTTTCTTCAGAGCTGAGATTGCACCTTAATTATGTTTTAAAGTTTGGCCGCAATTACAAGAGCTACGAACTTGCTTCCAAACCCTCCTCATGGTCTCAGACTCCATGTCCACGCGCTGGTTTAGCCAAGCCTCATTCCCAGGCGGGGTTTATTGCGGTGCCTCTGCCGTCACACACTCCGCGTTTCTCCGCCGCTCTCCGGCTTTCGGCTGATGTCTCCGAGCATCCCGGTCCCCCGCCGCCCCAGGCTCCCCGTGCCGTGCCGGGACCCGCCACCGGGTGTCCCCGCCGGCCCCGCCACCGCACCGGGGACCGCGGGTCCAGCACGCCCCTCCGCCGGGCTCCTCGCGGTGGACAGCTCTTCCGAAGGTCGCGGGAATTTAGGGCTGAAATGCGACGCTTAGGATGTTTCCTAGTTTCTTATAAGAGAAGTCTTAAAGATTTTCTTAAGCTGACTTTTAAACCCCAACAAGAGCTGGACTCCGGCAAACCAGGCGCTGTATATGGACTGCTCCTGCTTCGGAGCCCGTATCGCCCGTCTGGGCAGATGCCACACGAACAGTGAAATGCCAGTAAAGAGCATGGTCCTCTTACACATTTTCTGTTTGCACAAACCAACCTGAGATCAGGTGGGAGGCAGCCAGCCCACGGGGCAAGAGGTGGGCATGGTGTGTGAGGGTGGATTAGAAAAGAGAGATATAGTACAAAGTAGAAAGCAGAGAAGCAAGGACCTGCCTTCTCAGAATAGCCTGGCTGCAAGTTTCCTGAATCACTCGGGTCCTAAGCTGATGCCTTCTTACTGCCTGGCACTTCTGGTAGCCAAAATAGCCACCTTGAAGAGCTGCTGCTAGGGGAGCCATGGCAGGGACAAACAAGGAAAGGAAGAGGTGCAGAAGGCAAGGGTAACCTAGCTGGTTCCCTGTCTGCGTTTTCTTTCTCTAGCTGCAGCTGTGGTTTCTGCTTTGTGTGTGACATATTATCTCCCTGCTACAGGCATAAGAGCCCTGAGTGCACCTCCGAGACATTCCCTTGCAGCTCCCAGATAGGCAAAGACCCAAGTCAAAGAAAGACAGCACACACAGCAAGAGGGAAATAGAGTTACAGTGGCCTTCATTCTCATGTACTGGAAAGCACCTTGGTGCTCAGGGTCATTGGCAGGAAAATTTTGTGTGCTTAAGGCCTGTTGTGAGGTTGTTAGTCATTCCAGTGAGGCTGTAGTTGAAGAACAGTTTCTGCAGAGCAGACAGAAGGGAAGAAGGAGGGTTTCCTATTTGCCTCTGTGGTGGAGGCAGTCTCTCAGGAAAGGGCTCTGGCCCTTTTCTGGCACCAGGTCCTGAGGTCCTTCTGCCAGGATGGCTCCAGGGTCTGCATGATCCCAGCGGATGGTTACATGGAATCAGCCAGTACAGGCATGCCCCTGGACAGCAGCACCCTCTACATAGGCACAACACAAGGTGGGACTGTGAACACTCTGCTGTGGCCACAACTCTCCCTTCCTGTCCAGAAATGGCCCTTGGTCCCACAGGAGTGGCACAGGAGCATTCACCGTAAGATGACCAGTCTGGGGCATCAGTAGAGCCATGCCTGCTGGGGCTGAAGTCTTGGCACACAGAGGCACAAAGCATGGCACATCTGCCCTCTGCTCTTCCCTCTCAATACCTATTCCTGCCTGGGAGAAGTAGCTTGTTGGGTTTGTTCAGGTTTTGATGCAAGAGTGCAAAACTATGATGCTGTCGCTCTGGAATCCTGCCCGACCTCTCCTACCAGCTGCCTCCAGCAAGGTTCAGGATGTTTTTGGCACCTCCAGTTTTCTGTGCTTTAGGTGGGAAATCCCAACACAACAGGCTGGCACCTTCCAAAACAAGCTGTGCTTCTGGATCTCAAGTGTCTTGGTCCATGTGTCAGAAGAGTAGGCATTCCCACTGCAGTGCTTCAGGCAGGTCTGCTGCTGCAGGAAGCAGGCAGAGCCCTTGGGATCACAAGACAGCTGGGCAGTATTTTCAGCTAGTTGTAAAGAGTTTTAGCTGTCAGATGCTTAAGTTAAGGAATGGCACTGGGGAAAGGAGGGGGAGCGGGGGAGAGAAGTTGTGAAGTTTAAAAAACCCGCAGCAACACAAGTTTTGCCTTTTAAAGGCTTTGGAGGAACCCCTCCCTTCCACAACGTATCGGGTCTTTACCAAACTTCCTCCCAGGCTTTTTTTTATTTCTCGCTACCGACTTCGCATGCCGCCTGCCCGGGCGTAGATACCGCCTTTCTTCACTTCTTCCCCCGAAAAAACTCCCTTTTCCTTCCAGACAGCGGCGGGAGCCCCGTCCGGCCGCAGCTCCGCCCTCGCTGGCGGCGCCGCCCCCGAGGAGCGCGCCGGGCTCGGGCACAGCGGCTCCGGCGCCGCGGCCGCCAGCGGCTCGGCCGCCCATCACGGCCGTTCCTCAGCAGTTTTTTCGGCTTTNTTTTTCCCAAGCGGGCCGGTGGCTCCTTGCCATGAGCAGCCCGAAGGCAGCATGAAAGCGGGCAGGCGCGGCTATCCCGCCCGCTCCGGTGTAGGATGGCTCCTGGCGAAGTACTGCTGCTGCTGCTGCCCCTTCACAGGTCGGTGGGGCCCGAGGGAGCCTTGTTCCGGGGGGTTGCTGCGGGGCCGGGAGGTCAGCGGTGTCCTCGGCAGGGCAGCGACCCCCGGCCGGCTGCCCCGGGGACAAGCGGGGAACAGGGGCAGGCGGAGGGACAGCGGTGCCCTCGGTCCCGGGGACAGCGGAGGGCAGGGACAGGCGGGGGGGACAGCGGTGGGGGAGCCGGTAACGGGCACCAAGAGCGGGAAAGCTGTAGTTGATACAGTTTATACAGTTATACATTTTATCATTACTTGTAGGAAACACCCTGGGACTGTAGGGTCAATAGGGCGGGGAGAAATATTTGCTTGAATGAGATTTTTATTTTTTTTTTTTCCTTCCTCTCTAGTCTTTCTTGGGCTCGGTAGGACCAAAATGCTTTGAGAACATCTGTTTCTCACAGTTCACAAATCTCTGAATGATGATGGGGGGAGGTCTGGGGAAGCTGGCTGAGCTGAAGCACTGAGAGAGATGTGGGAAAGCCAGGGCAGCTGGAGAGCCTTGTAAAAATAAAATCAGAGTCTGGCTTTTACATGGAACAGCACAGCTCAGATGCTTCGACTGAAGGTTTCCCAGCGCGCAGTTTTTAACGCTGTGATATGGCTCTTGAACTAGTTCTGGATAATGTGAGTTTTTTGGAGATGGTTTGTGGTATTTGATGTTTCCTGTTCTCTGGATGGCCAAGCAAAACGTCCTGAACAAAACTTGGCTTTTGTTTTCTATCTTTTTTTTTTTTTTTTTTTTTTTTTTTTAGTAACTGTAGCTTTCAAATGCATTTTTTGGTTACCCTGAAATTCAGACAAAGAACAGATAAAGATGACTTTGAGGACGGGTGGGCCTACTAATTTCTTGAGGCACCCATTTGCAATGCAGGAGCCCTCTTTCCTCTAACCTATTCAAATCTACTGAATTAGAGTCACACTTACGTGGCGATAGCAGCAAACTAATTGGTGATGGAGTTTGCCATGGCTTTGTAAGACGTAATGTTTTTCAGCCTGGGGAGAACACGCTTCTTCATGCCAAATAAGTGACTCTTGAGGTCAACGCACAACATTCCACTATTTTGCAGCCTATAAGAAGGAACATTTAATCTGGTTGTAGGGGTAGGGCTGCCTGCAGAAGGGTTGTGGTGCTAAACTACTGGGAAAGCCAAGTCTCTTGGACAGTCTGTGCTTTAATGTGTTAGCCCATGCAGCAGGCTGGAGAAGTATTCAAGCTCTCTGACAGGGATCTGGTCTTATACATGTTGATTCTAAGGGATTAAAATCTCCCTGCTGCCTGTCCTGGCTACAGATGTCTCTAGAAGGGGGAAGGGGAAGCAGGTGGCTCTTCTCTCACCATTTGAAATGTTAACTTTGTTTGCAGTTCTAGTTTATTGGGTTGGTAACAAAAGGTGTTTTGTGATACAAATTGATTTACTTGTCTCTTGCCCTTGGTAGCAAACTTCAGGTAAAAAGTTGTAAAAGGCTATCTGTCATGCTGTATTCATTCAAGAAAACCAGAGGTAGTTAGATGATGGAAATAGTCCCTGAATTTAAACTGGTACTAAACCTGACATTTGACAAGGGATTCAGGTGCCCCAGATTATGGCATCAGTGCACCCCTGTTTGCAGCTTCTGCCATTAAGCTTGGAGATGTGGCCAGTTAAAACAGACCTTTGAAGCTCTAACTTCATGTATTCTCTGTTTTCAGTGATCACCTGGGTTTCTGGAGGGGACACTTCTCGTCCCAGGGCTTCTCACTGATCTCAACCTTGCAGTGCAAATAGGTGACTGTAGCTTGTATTTAAGAGGGATGTGAAGCACCTTGGAGCTATTCTCAGCACTGCCCCATAAGTGACCTTTCCTTTTCCTTTGGAAATTTGGGTCTGCTTTTTTCTGGTGACGGATGCCTGATGTATCTTGATCTTTTGCAACAACTGAGTAGGTTTTGTTGTGCAAATAAGAACCTTTGGAAGAGAGAAATAGAGAAGATGAGTGTGCAGTCTATGTTCAAACACAGGTTGTGTCAGTATGAGCTGCGTCAGTGCTTTTCGCAGTGTGGAGCTTGGAAGTGATGTGGATGCTTGATATCATAAATAGCAGCAATAATGCAGAGCTGAAAAAACCCAAACCCTAGGTCCCCGGTGTATCATGAAATACGTAAGTTTTGGTTAACTGGACATTTCTCTGAAGGATTTTGACAGATGACTCAAACTACTCTTTCACATTAGTTTTCTCCCATCTATTGCAGCAGTGGAGACCTTGATGCTACTTTTTTGCTTATTTCTCTTGGTGAGTTTCTGATCTTGTCAGCTTTGCCCATGTACAGAGCTATTGGGATCCATCCAGAGAAAGTAAATGACTCTTAGTACCATTTACAATTTTACTCTGACCTCGATAGTCCCCTGCATGAACTAAATAAGGACTACTTGTCTGTTCTGAAGTATGGAGAGATATGACTCCTAATATAGGAGTGCCTCATAGCAAGAGTCTGTCACTTGCTTTCAGCCATAGAGGGGAGTAGTTAGGAGCAGTAAACTTGCATAGCTTCTAGGCCAATGCCCTTAGTAAGCCAAGAGTGGGCAAGGAAGGCTTTTTGCTGTATCTCCTAAATGCACAAATGCAAAGTGACCTAGTGTAATGGGATGCTTCTTAATGCTGCAAAACTGGCCCCGATGAGAGGGTTCAAATTCTGATGGTCTTCTGGTAGCTAGAAAGTCATTGAACTCTCCTTAGAAATCAGTTGAGGATGTGCAATTATATACCTTATATATAACAAATATACCTTTCTTTTTTTTAACATGAAGTCTGTATCTCCTCAGTTACCAGTGTGGCTCAGATTAGAGGTTGCTTTAAAGAGTACTGAAAGGGAGAGTGAAGAGATGGGAAGTATTCCTGCTTTGTAAAGTATCTTTTCTAAAGCAAAATGGTACACTGCATGCTTTGGATGTGAGGAGCTCAAAATTTTGTTGCCTTTAAGCACAGAGCAAAGTCCAGTGGGTGAGTCCCATTACTCTGCTCTACCTTCAGCGCAGGGCTTTGAAGCTCATCTCTCCTCTTTTTCTTTGAGATTGGGTGGAGACTAAATTCCAGACTCTGATGCACAGGGAGCTGTAAAGACCAGCCAGTGACTCAGATTTAATCCAGAAATTAAATGCTGTGTGGCCCTTATTTAGAGGACATTTTTTTGCGGTAGTTCAGCTTTGGTTCTAGCCCAGCCTGGAGCATGCTGGGGTCTCATTGCCCTAATGGGCACCAGGAGGGTGGAAAGCACTAACAAGGTATAGGAAATGCTATTCTTTGAGCATGAGGAGAGAGATGTTCCCATCTACTTGAGAAGCTGGCTATGAGTGTATCAGGTACAGACAAAGAAAGTGGTTAAAAGTAATCAACTGTCAGAATAACTTCTAGAGTTCAACCCCTTACACCCCATTATAGGTAATATTATGTGGCTGCATAGTGGTTTCAGGTGAGAATATAGAATACTTTCTACTTGAGGGTAGCCAGAAACTGGGAGGATGGATTTAAATGGATGTGTCATATTGGCTTCAGTAAAGAACATGTCCTCTGCCTCCTTGTACAGTTGCTCTTCTGAGTAGGCTGATTGTATCCAAACTTTTCATTTCCGAACAAAAGAAACTTAATCTGAATGTCAAACCTCTAATCTCAGTGTGTTAAAAATAAAAGGTTGTGTGGATTTGTCTGTGCTAAGCTCCTGGTAAAGCTCTTATTTTGAATTTTTTCTCCCTCTGGCTGCTCTTACCTCCTACAGTTTTGGTCTTCCTTCTGCATTTTTTTTTTGTTTGTTTTACTCTCCTCTTTTTCTTTCTTTCTTTCCTTTCTTCCTTTTCCTCTCTTTGCCTGAGTCTTTGATTTGTTACTGGCACTTAGCTGTAAGTTTAACAAAGACAGCTTCTCCTGACAGAGTGATGGTGACTTATTTGCAGTGAATGGAGTTTCAGCCAGCCACCTTGTACATCTTTCCTAGCTGGTCAGAAACAGAGCCTTAACTGGAAGTTAGGAAAACCAACATCATTGCAAGGGCTGTCAACAGCACGTTAATAAAAGTTATTTCTTCATTAGGGAAAAAGTGAGATCTGATGGTGCTTTTTATAGAAGGTGCTGACACTGTTACACAGAGTTGCAGAGCTTTGCTAAGGGAACTGGTACCTTTGTGCTGAGTGGTAGCAAGAGAGTGATCTGCAGTATTATATTCAAGCCCATAACATTTCCTAATTTGAACATATTTTATTTAGTGCTTCAGGCTGAGCCATGGTTACACTGTGTAAAGCATAATGGAATGTGTGGCCAAAGCAGTTCCATCAAAATTGAGGCAGAGGAGAAAACAATATTAAAATTAAGGGTGTCAACCAAAGCTTGCTTAGTTTCCTGGTCCTTCTTGAATGAGAAATATGAGGAAACTGTTACCTTCCCCAAATAAACTCCTTGGGTGATGTCCATCTGTTGCTCATTAGTCTCATCTCAGTAGAGTCAAGAGGATCAAGTGTACTGGTCTTCTGTAGGCAGTCTTTCTCTCTCATGCCAGAATTGAGCTCTGCTCTTTCTCCTGGCGAATTCATGAGCAAATGGCTGTGGTGAGGTTTGTGAGAGTTGTTGTTATTTCCTTCCAGTTCTATTAAGAGAAAACTGGTAAGCCCATGACAGGAACATCTCTTCCAAGCCCTGTGTTTTCCCACCTCTGCGGGCTGAGTCAGGAGTCATAGTAGGTCATAGCAGAGGGTTATTGGAAGGGACAAAGGAGTTGATGAAAATGCTGCTCAGTTGAGCAAGCAGGATTGACTTGACAAGGTGAATATCATTAGCAGAAAAAAAAAAAATCACTCTTTTTGTTAGTGTGAAACTGTGCTTTCCCACACCTGCTCTACACCCTCCTGACAAATAGTTCTGAGTTGTGTCCCAAAAGCATGACTGACAGTCCCCATACCAGTCTTTTGGGTAAATAGACTCACTACTCTGAACCTGTTATCGTTTGTGTGCGTGGCAACAACACAGGAAGATTTCAGGACAAGACCTGGGGCTGATAAGTAACCTCTGAAGATGGACAGAAGGAAAAGCACGGCCACTGCTCTGCTGGCAGACTGGGGGAGCAGTGAGCTCACTTTAGGACTACTCAGTTTTAAGTGTTTTTAAATCTTACCTGTTTGCAGGAGGGTTTTTTGGGGTGGGAACCTTGTTCATGGATACCACAGGTCAGATTTTCAGTGGGTCTGTATTACTGTAAAATATCAAGTGTCCAAGATCACAGGAGGTTTGAGGTTTTTGGAAGTGCTGGTTGCTGCACAAGAATTTCTACTCACTGCTCTCATCTGCCACCAGCCACTCTCTGTAAATATGATGTTTATCATATCAGTACCAGTGTTGGGATGCTTTAGCAACTTTCTCTCAGTTTCCAAGATCCAAGCAATAATAGTGTTACCTTTTTTCTCCTTTGAAATTTATGTGCACGGCTAGACAGCTCTAACTACTTTCAGATTTATTTGTCTGAAATAGATAGCAAGAGATTCCATAAAGATCGGCTTGCAGTTACTAGTCTGGGGGTGAATACGTGGTGGGGGATCCTCATTATTCAGGTTGCTGAGTTGTTTTCAACTTCTGTGAATTTGTCCAGCTTTAAAGAAACATGGGGTTTGCTTTTATGTAGGCAAAGCTCCTAAACTTCCCATTAACTCCAAGAAGCATATAGGAATTCACAAGGCTTTATTCATCTTGTCAAAAGCCTGAAGAAGGCATACTTTATTCTAAGGGAAAGAGAACAGATAATTGTGAAAAATATAGCTTGGGTAACTCCCTGCTCAGTGCAAAAACATGGGGTAACTAAACATGCTGTTTTCCTATAAAATAAGTGCCAGATAGATGTATTGTTCAGGAATTCAATGCACGGATGCTGAAATAAAACCTATCCATTTTGAAGTGAAACAAAAAGGGCAGTTATTTCACATGACCCCAGAAGGTTTTTGTTTGGGTTTTTTTCCCAAACACTTATATTTCAACATACACCTTGTTAAAACTTGCATACGTATTGGGAAAACTAATCTATCATTTCAAAGTTAAAAAATCCCAAACCTCAGAATGTTTCAGTCTAAAAAAAGCACCAAGATACTTCTCAAACACACCAGAACACTGTTTCATTTCAGTCTAATTCTTGTCTGTTAACAGACTTTATGAAAACATTTTCATATTTGGCAGAAGTTGCAGTTTCTTTTCAAAAGAGCAGTTGGTGGGCAGTCAGTGATTACAGCAAGGATCTGCAGATGTTGTGGTTTTCAGTTCAGTAAGGAAATCCAATTTTCTGCCAGTTTAGCCACTGCGCATCAGTTGCTATTGCAGGACAGTTCAATTGCTAATATTGCATCATGCAATTCAATGTCAAGTAAAGATACTTTTTAATACAACTATAGAAACATGTCCGGCTGTTTTCTTAAAAAGGATGCTTAGATCACAAGTGGTACTTAAGACACGTAAAGAATTATTAGAAAATAGCTAATGAGCTAAGCCTGAATACATCTCCTCTGGCCATCCTTTGCCATTGGAAAACCACAAAACAAAAATTAACCTGTTTGCTATTAGCTCCTAATAGCTGATTGTGCTGAAACACAAACCAGTCCTTGAGTTAAAGGTAGTTAGTGCATCCCTTTGGGTCTTCTCTTGAGTTTGACCTGCCTCTCAATCCTTCGGTCTCTAGCCTGGACCAGCCCCACAATCCTCTTCCCAGCAGGCTGAGAACATGGAAATTGCACACATCACCTGGGCTCTTTTCACTTAATTAGGCCAAAATATGAAAATTTCTTCAGTGAAGTTCTAATGAGAGGAAAAGTAGAACCTGCAAGCTGAATTATAGCAGTTAATAATAGAACAGCCACGGGGGTTTCTTCCCTATGATAGGGAGAGACCCATTGTATGCTTCTGTTTATGTACTTGTCGTTTGCTTTTCACTGAAGTAGCACGCATAAGATCAAGTTGCAGAAAGCCCTGGCTGGTTTCTTACTCACTGACCTCCCAGCTCTTCCCAACGGTTATGGGTGCTCCTTTCCTATACAGGAACTGTGGTTGCTCAGTACTTTTGGAGAATGGAAAAAGTACGTCTCCTATTTTGTGTGTTGCCACAAGTTAGGAAATGCTATTCTGTTGCCTTTTTTGCACCCCAGTACACTTGGCTGTTCCATGTGGTACAACCATTGCTAGTCCAGGTACAACTCAACAACTCTGAAATCTTGGATCCCTGCAAAGTTGTATTTCAGGCTGTGACGTTTCATAAAGGGGTGAAGCCTGGGAGCCAGACCTGTTGGGAACTCATTAGCAAACATCATTCTGAGGAACCAGTAGGTGGTTTCTGGTCGAGATTATTATCTTGTGTATTGGAAGACTGTAAATTAAACATGGAAATTTAATGTTGCTATGTACAGGAAAGCGCAAGTAGAGTCTATATGTGATTTTTGAGCAAAGATCCCGTGTTCACTAGCATAAGATAGCATTGAATTAGACATTTAAGAAAGAGAGAGATTCTGGCCTGCAATAGGAAGGGACTGGATTTAGCGACCCTGGAGGTGTCTCCACTGTTATGTTTTCTGAGCATTTTTCCATGTTCATTTTTCACATGGAGCGAGCAGATCAGAGCACAGGGGAAAGCTGGGAGTGGCGCATCCCCAGCTGCAACTAAATCCTCTGAGGACACTTTTTCATGCAGTTCAGTCTTGCTGACAATTGCAGCTACAGAGTACAGCAGCCAAGGATGTGCCCTGTTATGCTGTGTTGGATTTTTTCCTCATCTCTTCATAATGCACATGCAGCTTTAGTGAACAGAGATTTCTTGCATCCCCAGGACGTGCAGTACAGTCAGAACCTATCTGAAAACACACTACAGCTCACTGGGCGCTCAGAAACTTTCTTGAGGTCGTGTAGGAAACTGGTGACCAGCTGAGCATCGAATACTCAGCAGTGATAGCTTCCAGATTTGCATCAACCAGTTGATTTCAGGCGTGCGTGTCCTGGTAAGCGCATCCCACACGTACCCGAGATCATCTTGTTCTGTGGCACCAGTTGGCTGTGGCCAGAACAACACCCACGGCACAGTGGGGAGCAGCAGGGGAAGGCAGGGCAAGGCAGCATCCGAGCGGTGGTGAGGCAGGAGCACGAACCCGTGTGTGTGTTCCTTCTCATGGGCTGGGATTCGCTGCAGTCCCACATCAGATCTGCACATGTGGAGCACCCCTGATGAACAAGGCCCCAGCTGTCTGCTGCCACAGGAGCACGTGCCAAGGCAGGCCATGAGGAGTGTTGCACAACCGGCATAATTTAACCGCATGCTGAATAAATACACTTTTGAGAACTCCTTTGAAGAGATGTTGCCTAATTAATCCTGCAGGGGGTATAATATGTATATTTTTGAAATCCAGTTTTAGCATCATGCAATTAGCTTTTATGGCCTAAGGATTCTGATTTAAGACATTCTTTAGTTACTGATGCTAATCTGTTTTAATTAGAAATGCAAATGTATTTTAGATCCAAATGTGTCTGAGTGGTACAATGTAAAATGATGATTCACAGTGAATACCATTGAAATGCCTCAAGTTTGATATTCTTTGTACCTTCTGTAGTTTGAACCCTGAGGATCAGCACAATATTCAAGCATTGCTCTCAGCTGAAGCATGTGGAGGCTGAATAGATTTCTTTAGGAAATGGAATAAGTACTAATCAACAGGGATCCTTTCTAGGATGGCAGAAGGAAAATCATAGCTTTAGGCAAGAAGGAGGCGAATGCTTTGAATGTTAGTGATAACTTCAACTCCACAGTAGCAGAGCTTAGCTCCTGCCGGGGCACAGGTGCTGAGCAGACAGCAGCATCTTAGTTGTCTTTGTCTCAGTGTCAGAGAAATTACGTAGGCTTAAAGATCTCAGGCTGCTCGTAGGTGGAGGAAAGGGTTGTAGCTGCTCAGGGCTGTGTTGCTGTAAAATTTGATCTGGCAGTGTGTCTAAGACAAGCCGTTACAGCAAGGCAAGCTCCAGACAAATACCTAAAGGCTGATGATGCTTGCTGAATATTCACTGCAGTCACTTGTCCTGGAGGTCCTAAACTATCAGGCAGGTGGATGTCTATGATCAGACACTTTATAGTAACAGATCACATATATTTGACAAAGTCTTGCTAAAATCAGAGCCTCTGCTACTAGACTAATCCTTGTGTTGTGTTCAAATAAGTGTATCTTTTACATGATTTCTTTGAAAGATGGGGCCAAAAGAAAGCAAGTGCTCAGCAATAGTGAAGATGGCTTTTGTAATGTTTATAGTTTATTAGACATGTTGCTTGGTAGAGCATTTTTTCAGCTATTTGTGATGAAAGTCAGTGATGCAAATGGGAATGAAGCAGTACAGTTTATGCAGTACACCTCTCCACATCTCTGTTAAGCTGGATGCAGAATTGTTTTCCATGAGGAGGCTGCTGGTAAAAAGCAATGGTGTAGCACCACAAAAGCTGTGGGAGGTTCTGTGTAGCCCTCCAGAAGTCAAAATCAATGAGTTTCTTAGGACTAGCCTTACTGGGAAGGCTGGTGGCTGGGTAAAGGCACTTGCACGGCTTCAGAGGGCTGAGACCTCGGCACGGTGCTGCAGAGAGCTCTCCTGTTCCCATGCAGCAGATGGTCTCTGAGACTTCAAGTTCCTGTCCATCTTTCTTGCTGACGCAGATAGAGTGTAGTAGTGACTTCGTCACCTGAAATTTGATAAACTTGTTGACTGGCATCAGAGGAAAGGTTCCTCACAGATCTTCTCCCTGCCCCCAGAGAGCTGTCAAACAAAAAAACTAAGGTGTAGATCGCGTGAGCCTGTTATATGGGACAGCAAGTGATGTTCTGGTTTTCCTACTTAAGCTGAATGAATGAAAGCTTCCCACAAGTCTAACTGATAGTCTTGAGCATGCAGTTAAAAGTCTCTGAGCTGCTTAGCCATTTCCCTGTGCTGTGTTCAAAGAGCAAAGCATCACAAGCACCAGCAGTTCTTATCTGTGTGTTTTATTTCCAAACCGCTGTTTGCATTGACTTCATTCATTACTTCTTTTAATTCATCCCAACCAGTACCTTTGCTGTGAGCTTGTATTTTCCGCTAGTATTTCTGGAGGACAAGCGTGTGGAGGAAGCTGCTTTGGGCACCAGCCCTGGAGGCTTCAGCTGCAGTGTGTCTGTCGTCAAACACCCCAACCTCGTTGTTCTTGGTGGTTACGTGGTGTCCACCCTCGCCCTGCACCACTTGCAACTTATTCTTATTCCGTTCTTTTCTTTTCAGGGGCTGTCAGAGCCTGAATAATTTAAGAGTGAACAAATGAGAGACGTTCATGGAGGACTCTGTTCTTACCTAGGCACAATTTGACAAGCATGTAGATTGCCTTGGGTTTCCACTGCACCTACCGAAACTTTACTAAGTGAAAAGCCCCCTTTCCTAAACATCTGTGTCACTCTTGCTTAGTAAAGTTATTCAAGATCAGCGCCTTTGGAATTGGTTGGTAAATGGACAAAGACTTTCTCTTTGCCCGGAGCTCCTCACAGCCTCCAAGTACCAAAGAGAACTCCACAGCACTAGAAAGCAAGAGACAGCTGCTGAATGTTGGAAGCTACTGCATTTGGCAAAAGAAGCTGACGCTAAGATGCACACAGTTGTGTTTGTTTGTTCTGCTTGTTTTCTGTGCTTTCTGAGCCCTGTGTGTGCCTGGAAAGTTTAATGACCAATCCCTTCTTTCTCAACATGCAGTTTTTCTTCCTATCCCAAAAAGCTTTGGGTTCTGTTCTTGCTTTTTTTTCCAATTCCAATTTTGTCATTGATATTCTTCTGTGGTTTCCATGAAGAATTGTTTGGGTACATAGCCACACTTTCCTTTGAGGTAGGGAGACCTAAATATGACATTCAAATGTCATTGTCCTCCCTCCTCTCCCCCAGTTCAGCAGAGTGGTCCACCTTGTCACAGAGATTGCTGGCTTCAAGTGTAAGGCAGAGTTGACCTTAGCAATGATGTCATTTAACTGAGAAATTACTTCAGAATTCTTACAGTAGCTCAATTTGGAAGCTGCTGAATGAAGCTGACCCTTGACACTTCACAAAAGAATAAGGCTTGTGTTGTACTAACAGCTGCTTGGAAACCATGTGTAATAAAGTTTGTTTTTGTGCCCAACATCCAGGATAAAAGATGGTATTTGCCAACTCTGGTACCCTTACGCTCCCAGCAGAGCAAAACTGCTTAGATCAAAGTTAAAAAGTGCTTCTATGTGGGTGTCTAAGCATTTCACAGTTCCTTATGCTAAAAGTAACAGTGTACTTGCAAAGGCCAGCAAATGCTGCTCTTCTTGTTCAGCTTCAAACATGACATTTACCCCCTCATCATCCCATATAGCTTTACATAAAGGTTCAGGGTTAAAACTTTTTCTTACGGAACATGCATAAGTCTCCTATCAAAATATATCGAGGGGGATTTTTGCTCTGTGTTTGGGGCTTTGTTATTTTTGCTGCTAGCTACACTTATTCTGGAAGCTTCAGGGTCGGGAATTATTTTTGTCACAGAATGAGGACAGTGTAAATACAAAATGTAAAGTAGAACTTAGAGAAGTGCTTCAACGACTTGTTTGACTAAATTGAAATAAATGTTGATTTGTTCAAAAAAAAAAAAAAAGAAAAAAAAGCATGCCCTTTCTGGATCTTGTTAGTCTTGACTTTTTATTTCCTTCCTTTGATAAAGTGAAATGCGTGCCTCTGGCTCCAGAGATCTGTTCTCCCAGCTGTGAGGCATTACGGGAAGGCTGCTCCGACGTGCGCTCCCAGCAGATGTGTTGGACTTGCTGTTACTGTGCTCTGGGCTGGTCCAGGACATGTACTGGGCACAAACTTGAAGCAAGAGAATGGGTGAATGGAATCAGGTGTGAACGGATAGTACATCTGGCCCCAAACTCTCCTGTGTGGAGCAACTGCTATATTTCTGAGCTTTTCCACAGCCTTTCACTCAGTAAAAACCTATTCTAAAAAGCTGTCGCTTCAAGGTTTCCTTGAAGGTACATTATTGTCTGCCTTGAGTCATATCTCGTAGTAATTTGGGATAGGAGCTGGCTAGGAGTATCTCACCAACACATTGGTGGATTCACTGTGGATGTTTATTCTCTTACTATTCTTGTCACGAATTCACAGCAGCCTATGTGAGGGGTCAGAGGGGACTCTGAGGCAGGATGAATTGAACTGATAAATGGAGACAAAAAGGCTCAAACTTCCAACCAGAGTTGTTGTAGATACCCACCACAGTTGTAAGCTGTTATATGGAAACATTTCTGAGTGGGACACTCAGAGAGGAGGACTGCTAGTGCTTCAGTTGCTCTTCAAGTGCTTGGTGCCGTGGGGTTGAGTTGCACACTTTCCTGGGGTCTCTTCAGAGGCACAAAGACATGTTCTGCCTTCATGTGCAGCAGTTCCTCAGTTAAATGCTGATCTGTAGGAAACAAGACCCTGCCCTATATTCACCTGAGGACTCGTCCTGCTTTTTTCCCCATGCCCTCCCTACCAGTCACCTCTGATAAAAGCCTAAATCCACATGAAGCAACAGGTACAATAGAGAATTCCTGCAGCTGTTCCTCTCACTAGGCACTCTTGGAGAGTACTGAAGTCATGTTTTATTTCAGCAGGCTCTCTCTGTGCATTCCCCTTGTGCTGTTTCTCTCCCTGGAGACCCAGCTCACTCATTCAGCACGCTCTCAGGATTTCAGTAACTTTTCTTGCAAGGTCTCTTGGGACCACGCGCCTCTGCTGTTCCTCCAGGCTTTTGGTTTTATCTCACTCTTTGAAACTTTCCCAGAACTGCAGTGACTTTTCTCTGACCTCCAGGAACTGGAGCTCTTGAGCCCTAACACTCCGACTGGCACAACCAAGACCTGGAGACTACTTTGGGATGTCAGCTTTCCCAGCACATGCTGGATGGAAGCTGCATCTGAGCAACACCAGCTAAAAATAAAAGCTATTCAACTGAAGCTAATGGCAGGTTGCCATCAGTTATTGCTTATTAAAGTGGATTGTCAGATGCTTAACTTCAGCTAATCATTCCCTGCTGCGAGATCGGCCTGGTATGAAGCATACTCAAATGTGGGAAGGGGATTCACAATAACTAAATTTAGCTAAGGGTATAATTTCCTCTGACTCCCTCTGTAGTTAATGGAAAGAGAGAGGCTCCTACAGGGTGTGAGTCCCACTCTGCATCACCGTTGGGCAGAAGTGTGTGCAGCTCCTTGACTGCCAAGAGCAGGAGGTGAGCTCCTGCGTGACACAGAAATGAGCGGCTCCGAGTGACAGTGTTTACCCACCCCAGCTGGGTGAGTGCTTGTTTTTCTCAGCTTAGGTTTCAACCTGCAAGTAATAATCAGAAAGTTGAATATGAAAGCCAGCTGATAGGTGACCAGGGGCAAAACCCATATGCAAAATCCCCCAGGAGCATCCCCTGCTTTGCCGTGTGGCTAAAAGGAATTCCGCAGATCATTCTTTATCTCAAAGCAGCTCTTCTTTCATATTCCCAAGAAATACCAGCTATTCAATAATGAAACAGTGTGTTCTGAATGTTGTGTGATTAATTTAGATTCTAGTCCTTTTTTTCCCCTGTTCTTTTTGGAACTTAGTCATGTTTGTGTGTTTGGCAGTGAAACAGAAAGTCAAATTTTGAGTTTTTATATTACAGTCAGTGATCAGAAAGTTTGTCTGGTACATCTGCTACTTTGTGTATTGGACTAGGAACTTTTTTATAAAATATTTACCTTCAGACCATTATTCTTGAGTTTGGACAGAAGTCATTTCATCCATATGAGTGGAGTTGTGAAAATCCTGCCAGATTGATTTGTACCTTTTGAGGGGCCTTCCAGCTTTGAGCTTCAAATGATACTCCCAAGGCACAAACAGAAAATTCAGTTGAACCTTCTCAATTTGCTCATTTCCAGGAGATTATGGAGTTAGGGAGAGCATCTGAATCTCCAAACAAGATTTGCATTTAGATTTCAATGGCATAGTTTGAGTGTGCCTTTACCTACGTGGTCTCATCTCCCTTTTAGCTGAAGCTGAAGCACGGGGCAGGTCTGCAGTTGGACACCTGTAGAGCAGCTGAGCAGAGCTGGGAGCCGATGGGGAGCTTTGGAAGTCTCCAGGGCACGTTTCGCAATTCCATTGCAAAAGTTCAATGTACTTCTAATCTAAAGGGCTTTCCAAGCCAGTTGTCCTCCACATGTCTGACATGGGCACTGAAAATTTCCCTGTGTTCACTTACACTCTTCACTAGAGCCTTTTTCAGAGGCTGTGCCTGAGGAGGCAGCTTGTCTATTGACATAAGAAGTTGTCAGATTCGTGATTTACATTGTTAAAACCTAGGTTTTTTGCTTGAGGAATAGCTGTAAAGCGACTTTGTATTATCCAAATGTTGTTGCTTCCCAAACTTTTGGAAATCCATGCCAGGTTTTACAGGCAGAACAGGCTCTAACACTATAACTGGGATTGGTACTGTCCTCTGCCTAAGCCACAAAGTTTTGTAACCCTGACTCGTGCCAATAAAAATGTTTCTCTGAGCATGTTTTGGACATTTAATGCAAAAGCACAGAAGAGACCAAAGAAGCAGTCTTCATACCTCATTCTGCCATCTTTGCATCTGTCAATAGGGCTTTAGCCCTGAATCCCTTGAGCAGACCCAAGGTGGCTCTCAAAGCAGCATTTCCCAAGGGAGACTATAAAACTTGAAGAAGCTGAGAGCTGTGAACTGGAACCTATGGCCTGTATGATGGACACACTCTTGGAAAGGGCGGGAGAGGGTGCATTTTGGTGGTTTAGATGATACTTGTTTGTTTAGTGTGAAATTCTAACATAGGGGCTTTGAGTATACCGTGGGTCTAGATGATTCCTGCTTTCCAAGATTTTTTTCGTGCGGAGATTCCTGTTCTTTAGGAAACTTACTCAAGTAAAGACTGAGTGAGTCTTTCACCCATGTCTGATTTAAATTCTGTCTTTGTCAGAAGTATTATTTTACAAGAATCACTAAATATGGAAAACAGTCTCTGCTGAGCACAGCAGAGCTGATTTATGTGCTCATCGGTCAGATTGTCATTATTGGCTTTCATTCACAAGTGGAATTATTTTTGAAAAAAAATTGTTGATTTAAATGCACATGCTAGGAGGATTACAGAGTTCCCATTCTCGCTCATTTTCGTTGACTTCTGTGGAAAAATCCTTTTCTCTCAGTCTGTTTTTCCGGAATGAGAAATGGAGCCATAGATAAATGAGAAGAGGATTCACCTCACCTAAAGCAAGATTGTGCCCTGCTCTAGTCACCTGTCTTTGTAGCTATATTCTCTATTATCTTCTGGTTATGGACACATATTTCTTTCCTATCATATATGATCTGTAATTATTACGTACCAAAAAGAGAAGCCTGATGTTTTCTTTGGAGTTACTCTGAGAGGCCTTTCCCTTTCCCTGTTAAAGTTCCTGCGGAGTCTGGTGCTGCGTGACTGAGCAGACAGACCTCCTCTCCCATGTGTGCTCTGGGGAACAGGGAGGTAAAAATAAAATGCCTTGTATTTATGCTCCACCAGTAATTCCTGATGGCTCAAATGGGAATACAACTATACTTCTAAAACCAGGTCTGTGAGATTTTCATTTTTCCTTTCACCCAAGGTTGCACAGAACTGGAACCTTCCATTTTTCAAATATAAGAGCTGTGCTTTTATAGATGTCTGTTCATTTGAGCAACAACAACAAACATTTCGTGTCTCCAGCGGTGCAAAAGCACTGAATGTTAAAGCTCTTTGGTCTGGCTGAGTATCTGTCACAGTCCTCTTGCCAGAAGTTTCTTGGAGGTTTGCTTAGGAGTGTTTTGGAAACCATCATTTCTTCTGTCTGAATGAATGGTTTGGCCAGGAAATCAATCTAGCCACACGAGTCTGCTGACCTCCCTACACCCATTTTGCTTCACCAAATACCTTTTTTTAGACATGTGTGTCCTGGGACTCTGGTGGGAGGACAGCTGGTCATGGCAGACCTGCTGCAGTGTGAGGACAGCCACTGCTTCGCTGGTCCTTGTGGGCAGCAGCAGCTGTCTGAATTATCACACGATGAGCTGCTTCATCTTTTCAAAAGCTCTCTGGCTTTTCTTAAGCAAACTGTATTTCCAAACAGCTCTACTAATGCAGTTTGCAAAGCACATATGTGCCAGTGCTTTGCAAGAAGAGCACGGTAACGTCCTCCTCTTCCGATGGATCCACCTGGTGTCTGGATCTCAGGCCAGTATCAAGTGTCATGATTGATGTGTTTGTAGCTGTATGTGCTGCAGAAGCAGCGGAGCTCACACAAGCTCAGCTTAGGAGGTTGTCTTTCCTGGCAGATTTTTTTGTGTTTCATGTTTCTGTTTCTTATTTCATGAGCTCTGCTCTTCCTGGAGCTCCAGTGCTGCCTCCGCAACCGTGTCGATCTGACCTGCTTTATGTGCAAAAGAAATCATTCTCAGCAGGGCTGGCAAAACGGCAAATGCGACTTGCTCACAAATGTGTCCAAATTTGCAGTTCCTTTAAAAAAGGAAAGGAAAAAAGGTTATGAATATTGTGTGTGAACTCTCGGTGTGGCTTTTTCGTAGTGCGTGTGTGGTGGTAGTGGTAACTGGAATGATGAGATTGGGAATCCTTTGTACCTGTGTAGGGTGCTGGGTAGAGAAAAGTCACCCCACCTTGAAGGGTGGCTGGGGAGCAGGGAGATTCATACCAGTCCTTCTTTCCCACCTCCCTACCTGTCCTCCTACCACAGGGCGACTACATTACCATGTAAAGGGAAGATAAGGCCATGTTTCCAGTCTTGAGCTGCATGGGCCAAGCAAAGCCTGGGCTCTGTCCCAAATGCTGTACAGTGCTCAACCAGGGCAGCTCAGCAGACAAGGAGAAAGAAGGGGACTTTGTCTCTGCCAGGGCTGCACACAGCATGGCGTGACCGACCGACGTTTAGTAACCCCTTGGTAAACAGCCTTTTTCATCACCAAAGGCATGACCTTGAGCAGGAAAATCCAGAGCCTTGTTCAAGTGGGATTGTTGCACAGTGTAACACGCCTCCCTCTGGAAAGCTGTGGGTTGGCTTTCACCGTGGTTGGTGGCTCTTGGGGGCTGATGTTTGGTCTGCAGAGTTTTCCTGGCTCTGGATTAAACTTTGGACAAAATTCTTGCAAGCAGGGAGGGTGAGCTGTGGGCCAGCTTGGGACTGGGGCTGTTTCTGCCCACTTGCTGCCTTCCCAGGAATGACAGGGGACAACTGACTGTTGCTTCCCCAGGCTGGCTGAGCAAAGAGTGCTGTGGCAGGAGGGGTGCTGTGTGTCTGTCCGTGCCCTGGCTGTGGCTGTGCTGCCTGGGGAAAGGAGAGGAAGGCAGCAAGGCTGGCGCCTGGCCCTGCTCGTAAAACCGGGGCTGTCTTATGGTGGAAAGGGAGGCCCTGCCTCTTCCATCATGGACCTCAGGGTTCCTTTATGTGGATGTGCCTTGGGCCTGCTGGGCTGACGTAGGATCACACGTATCAGCAGTAAAGCCTTGGGGTGGATGGGGTTGTTCCAGGCTCCATTAGCCTCCTGTCAACTCCCTCCCATTACCAAAAGTTCAATTGGCAAAGTGCTGTCAACTGGAGGTAGGGGTTTGGACTGTGTTACTTACAAACTGTCGTAAAAACCTCTCCATACGTTAATCAACTGAGAGATGGTGAGATCAGCTTGTCCTCAGTTCTCCTCAACCTACCACTGAGCCCAGTCCCCGGTAAAGGCAGTGAGTCTGTGGTATGGCTGCTTGCTCCAAATCATCCCTGGGAGTGGCAGCCTCACAGAGTGATCACTTCTAGCATTTCTCCTTCTGTGACTGCAGCCCAGGTCCCTTTCCAGCAGTAATGGCCAAAGTTAACCCTCCTGTAGCAGCAATGGGAGCATGGGCACCTGAGGGGTACTCCTCTTGGCAAAGCCCATTGGCAAGGAACCTTCAAGCCTCCCCCACTGCCTGTGGGGCTTTAAGTGCTGCCAGCGGGGTGAGGGCACTTGGAAATTCAAAATCACCCTTGTGAAACCCTGAATTTTGCTGGTGCAAGGTGCACTGATAAACTTGCCGAGCATCACGTGGAGCCTGTGAGGGGGAACTATCCAAAACCTATTGAGTGGAAGATAAGCTGGCCCCTGATAAACATTATCTGGCACTAGTTGATTTAACGCCACTTCATGTACATGAAATAACATCAACAGGAGCTGGCTAAACCCAGGCCTTTCTGAGATAAGCCTGCTACTTTGCCCCTGCGGAGGAATGTCAGTAAGTCACCTGGGATTCGTCCTCCTCCCAGCCCCTCTCTCACTTACTCCTCCTGTTGTCAAAATGCAGATGATTTGGATTTTCTTCCTGTCTGGGAAATGAACTTTGATTTTCTCTAGCTTGTTAAAATGATTCCTGTATGTTCTAAAAATCTAACTTTTGACCTCAGGTATGTAATAAATTACTGCTTCGACTTCTGACTGAGGCTGTGTATGGTTATAAAATATTCTGACTCTCACAGTCTGTGTTGTACAAGCAGACAAGGCAGGCTGCAGTCTCTGCTCCGTGTGCAGCCAGCTGGGAGCAGCAGCTCTGCTCAGAGAGGGTACAAGCTCTGCATGCTGGTAGCAGGAACTGGCGCCTAAAACAACCCAGGTAATGATTCTCTGCGAGGGTAGCTCTCTCTCAGCATTTGTACAACCCAGCATCTCTAATGATATTTATTGCTGAACTGAGAATATCTCAATGCACCAGGCTATGTTCATGTGTTGTAACTTAGGTTTTTTGGTGTCTGCTGGGGCAGATAAAATATTCAGAGATAACAATCTAAAAATGTTTAATAACATCAGCTGACTGCTTTCTGATGTACAGCCTGACTTGTATTTTACAGGCGTGTGACAACGTCTGAATTTTGTAAAAAAACCCTTCATCTTAAACTGTGTGGGATTAA
Source organism: Oxyruncus cristatus (assembly GCA_013399855.1). Classification (NCBI taxonomy): domain Eukaryota; kingdom Metazoa; phylum Chordata; class Aves; order Passeriformes; family Cotingidae; genus Oxyruncus; species Oxyruncus cristatus. The sequence goes on from VXAY01005475.1 coordinate 3,535,151, forward strand.
ACATCACAGTCCCTGATTGCTCCTGGGGAAGGTGTTGCCTTGCCATGGCTTCAAAAAGTTGAAAACAGGGCACTTGTTCCTAAAGGGCAATTGGGAAATCTCTGAGCAACTTGTTTGTTTTGCTTCTGAAGCCTTACTGACGTTGGCACATCTCTGGTCTGTTGCATCTGGGGGGTGTAAGGGAGGTTGCACCCATTTCTAAGGTGCTAGTCTGAACATGTGTATTGATGACTGCAGCTGAAAGCAGTTCAGCAGAATTTCCTGCTAATGGAACTATTTGTTAATTTAAGCCTGTCTTCTATCTCATTATTGAGTTTCCTTTGATTTGAATAGTTTGTCATCTTTTGTAATTGTTCATTCCAGTTTTTTAGTTCTAGGGAATGTGTGAATTCTTCTGACTGGGTGCTTTCAGGGGCAAAGGAGATAATTTTAAGGTGCTTCAAAAGTTAGTAAGTAGTCTAACTAACAATCATGTAATTGGGTCTGAAAACAGCTGAGAAACAATTATGGAATCAGAACCTGACAATGTGTTGGTGGTTGTCAGGTCTCGTGTAGCAATCTGCCTTTTGTGCTTACTTTCTTCCTGGCAATTCACAATGAAATGGTGGGAAGAAGCTGAGAAATTCAGCATTTAGCACGGAAGTCAGGCTTTCATAAAAAACTAAATAACTTCGCTGTCTGTGATCTTTCATAAGGACAGATAGTGTGGTAGGAAATGAGAGAAGTGTGTAAGACTGTGGGAAATGCCCGTCACAGGGCATATTCCACTCTCTGGTGTGCAGTAAAGTTTACACAATGTCCATAGGTCACAAAGCCTTTCATTGAGGCAGGCTGTATTTTCATGCTTAGTGCTGCCTAGTGCTTGACGTGCACCAGGGAGCAGAGGAGGTGCTGGTATGAGCTCTCACCTGCATCGCTTTCTTCCAGACGCATATTCAGTCTCTGCCAATGACAACGGGGGCAAGTCTGATTCAGTGGCCAACTTACAACCTCAGCCATCCCTCAACTCCATCCAGAGCTCTCCTGGCCCCAAGCGCTCGACCAACACCCTGAAGAAATGGCTGACTAGTCCTGTGCGCCGCCTGAACAGCGGGAAGACCGAGAGCAACATCAAGAAACAAAAGAAGGTGCGAGATGGCCGGAAGAGCTTTGACCTTGGCTCGCCAAAGACTGGAGATGAAACCACTCCTCAAGGAGACAGCGCAGATGAGGTGAGTGTTGGTGTTTGTTGCAGGAAAGACCGTGTCTCCAATAGCCTCTTCTGTGGTGTGTGAGTCATGCTTCAGTAAACACAGTTCCCTCAGGGTCTAAAGGGAGCAGTGAATCGTATGTAAAATTGCGTTGTTTAAAGCTGTGTTGCAAACAGCTTTGTCATCCAAAGAGCAAGGGGATATATAGGGAACAGCATTTCAGAGTTTGCAAATATTATTGTCCTTTGACTAGATTTTTAAATAGCCTATTTGAAAGCTGCCAAAGATAAAAATGAAGTTATTCTTGAGCAGCAGAGGTTCATATTAGCTTTATCCTACCATACCAGTGTAATTCCTTTTTGAAGGAAAATACTCAAATAGCCGTGTTTCTGTTAAATCTGCTATGTTGTTGTACGTGCAGTTTTTCTGCAGGAATGTTCTTCACCAGAATGGTGCTTTCCTGATTAAGGGAATGAGGAATTAAAAGCCAAAAGTGCAAAAGATACTAACTGAACACAAATAGAGGAACACATTTTAAAAATTGTACATTGAACAGTTCTTATTTGAATGAAAAAATGCTATTCTATCAGCACACAGCTGTAACTGCCTTAGCTGCTTGGCTGACTTATAAACTGTATTTCTGTAAGCCTTAGAATGCACCAGGATTAAGCGACCAAACCTTAAGTCTTTATTGGTTCTCTCCCATTACCTGCAATTCTCTGCATCCAAAACAATATTGAGCCTGGTGGTAGGGCTCAGATATCTAAATAGATAAGAGAACCCCCTCCCTGCTTCTAATTATATCTAACTTTTCTTCAGAAGAGCAAGAAGGGTTGGGGAGAAGATGAACCAGATGAAGAGTCTCACACACCTCTTCCTCCTCCTATGAAGATTTTTGACAATGATCCAACCCAAGATGAGATGGTAAGGCCTCCCCTACTATGTAATTTTTCTGTTTAAGTGCATTTCTCTCATATCTATACACAGTGGTTTCATAGTGGTCTTCTAGTATCCAGAACTAGCCTAGACTTGTGGTTATAAGACACTCCTACAAGCAAATCGTAATCTAATACCTTTTTCCAACTGGATTTACAAATAGCACTAGATGAACAACTTAGTCCTGGCATCCCATTTCATGACAGGTAGATTGTGTACCTGTGCTGTGTGTGGTCAGAAACTCCATTCAGACTAATAGTGCTGTTGGTGTCTGGGTCTAGAAATGATATTTGGTGGCACCATGCTGGTGGTGGTAGTTCTCTTATGTTAGGTAGAGTCTCTTGAGCATTGTCAGAATTTGCCGTGGTAGGTGGCACAGTGGCTTGCAAAGCCCTTCAGTTGGTCTCGGGGTGAGAATCTGTGAATGTGGCTGTCACAGTGGTTTGCATTGACAGTCAGTGCAGGTCCTGTCTGCACATGTCCTCCCCCACCCTTTCCTGGTGCTGTCGCTCTCCCTTGTAGAAAACTATCCTCCTGTTTAGCAGTTTCCTGCTTTCCTGCTGACATCTGTTTTTAGCACTGCCACTTCAGTATTGCTATCCTCTGATTGTAATTGCTTCAGGCAAAGAAGCAAGGATAGGGGAGATTAATAAATTGTCAGACAAAAAAACAACCCAGAATGTTCTTGGGGAAGGTTCAGGCAGGAGTTTGGAAATACAGAGAGAGAAGGATGTAAATATTTCTGGGACTCAAGGAGCAGAGTGATGGAGTAAAGGATTTGGGGGCTTTCTGCTAATCTGTCAGGAAATGTTATGACATTGTGGTGGCAGCAAGACCAGAAGGAAGCAGCTGGAGTTGTGGACTCTTGCCCTTTGAGTGCTATGTGTGCTGCTGGCTGTCTGGAGAGGGGCAGAGGCGAAAGGTCAGCGAAGCAGAGCTGTGGTGGATCCGTGCCCAGCACAATAGCTGTTGCTCCTGGCTTGTTCCCCATGGAGTTTAGCTAAATGTTTGGGGGCTAACTTGCTTTCTGTTTGGGGGGTGGGAGGGTGTTTTATTTTTTTTTCTTTTAAAGAAAAACAAAACTGATGTAGGTCAGGTCACTATTTTTGGTGTCCAACATGCCATATGAATTCAGTATTTCTTAAATACATTTCTGACAGCATAAATGTTGTGGAACTAAACTCTTTTCTGCTTCAGATGTCTGAGCTTTATCAAGTGTTTTGGCATCCTATTTCTTTACCGTCTCCTAACAGAGAAGATTAAATAGAGCAAGATGCATCTAAACCCCTTTTTCTCTCTGTTTTTCTTCCCCTCCTCGACTTTTGTTATAGGGGGGAAAAAAAACTAAAACTCTCAAAGCTGGGTCCTGAATTCCCTGGCACAGGACACTGTGTTAGCAATGTTCAAGCCATGCTGGAGCTGAAAACTCTCTAATGGTGTTAATTTGAGCACAACTTCTTGCTCATGTGCTACCTCCGTGCTTACAGGCACAGGCTTAGGATGGACCAGCAGCAGCAGCAGCATGTGACAGTAGCTGTGGTAGGGGGGAGATGTCTGTGTGGTGTGGGAGGTGGCACTTTTCCCTGAGCCCATCTGCAAGGCAGCAGTAATCGTTCCTCACTGCTCCTGAGGGCTCTCAAAGAGACAAATTGCAAGATCTCTTCATATTAGAAATTCGTAATTTTCGATTTGCCCCACACAAACTAGACTCTTGTCAATCCCAGAAGTTTTATTTAACCCTGAAAGTCTTGTCAGCAGCAAATGTTTCCTTGTTCCCTTCAAAATCCTGTGGTTATTTACTTTTCAAAAATATTGAGCAATTTCAGTTCAAATAAGCGAGAGCAACAGCTGTTTAGTGCCTCCAAAAATTGGACTCCTCATGCTAGAATGGTTATGGTTGGCAGTTATTGTTGATGTATTTGTCCAGCATCTCTTCAAAGTCCTTATTTTCAGTCTTTTTTTTTTTCCTAGACATGTCTGTCTGCATTGCAGGTGAAACAGTCTGTCTGAGCTTTTACATTTGTATGGGATTTCTGCATTACCAACCTATTTCCTCAATTACCAGCCTGATTACCTGTAGTTTTTGTTGTTGTAATTAGAACTGCTGATTAGATGTATTATTTGTGAAAGACGAGACGATGACTGGCAGGCTGTTCATGTTTCTCCTCTATCACAAGGCTTCTGGTTAGGATTAACCTCCTTTGCTGTCTTTTCTTCTCCTGGGGCTGTGTCACTCAATAGGAGCAACCTTCCCAAAGGGCTGCAGAAAGAGGTGGCCAGCTGCCTAATTCCTTCCATCACATTTCCATGTGACATTCCCCAGCACTATTTAATCTCAGATGCGTGTTTGTTGGCACCCGCACAGTAACTTCGCTGGAGTAGCTGCTCTCCAGAAGACTTCTATTAAGCAGCTGAGAGATGAATAAACTTTTTAATGCAAAATTTATAAAATTTAGACATACTTTAGTCTGTGTCAGACTGCTGAAAGCAGGTTATAAAAGGGCTTATAGTTTTAGTCAGTGCTTGTATTGCCTTCAGAAGAAATGTACATGCAGGTGAGCTAATAAATCCCAATTCCCATAGCTATCGAGTGGGTCTGGATGTTCAAAGTGAGGCTTCCCAGGACAAAGATCAAGGGGTGATATGCCCTTACAGAGCAAAAACCTTGAACTAAAACTGAGTGTTTCACACAGAGCCATGGCGGTGCTTGGGAGCACATTGAAGAGGTCTTGGTGTTTCTGGAGATCTGTAAGTGGAGACATCCAAAGACATGACATGATGTCAGGCACCTAAAATCGAATACCTGTGACCAGCAGACAGGCACAGAGAGGCAAGACTGTGCCAGGTACCCAGGATAGATGAGACACACAGGGGTGTTTTCTCTCCTCTGGTTGCAGAAAGGGGAGAGAAGAGTTAAACATTTTAGGTGGCTGAAGTTGCATGAAGGGGAGGTGTCATCCAGGTTCATTTGGAGTTGCAATTGATCTGTGTGGAAGGGAAAGGGAATTATTTATTCCTCCCTCCTCTACTGCCTGTAATTCTATGTGTGCCTTGTGCTTAACAACACTTATTAAATATGTGTCTATGGGGGAAGGGGTAATTTCTTACATCTGCAGTAAGATGATCAATTTTCTGGAGTCTGTAAGACCGTAGATGTCCTTTGAAGGAGGCACCAGCAGACTTTAGGAGTATTGTAACCTGTTTGTAAATGAACTTCAGGTCTTTGGTGCTGTTTCCTGGTTCCCAGTCTTGGAACTGCTGAGGGAGATGTGCAGCCAGAAGCGGATGGCAATTCCATGCTTGTCTGATACAGCGACACTCGCTCACCTGTCCGTGCATGTGGCCCTCTAACCCCCCCAGCTCCCCTTCCGCGTTCGTCCTCCTGCCTCAGAAGCTTCTTCGCTGACCGCTTGGTTTCCTCCTCCCTTCTCATCCTTTTAACTTGCTTTTCCTTTGCAACCTGGTGTCTTGCAGTCCTCTTCTTTGCTAGCTGCTCGACAGAGCTCCTCCGATGTCCCAACTGCTGCGGATCTTGTCAGTGCAATAGAAAAGTTGGTCAAAACTAAGCTGGTAAGTTTAGTGTTGTGAAAACTGTGTGCACAACAGGCCTGATGTGACTCTAGGGAAGTGCTTTAAAGGCTACCTCTTGTTTCTGGTTTCCTTGCTTTCTACCTTCATCTGCTATGCTTTTATTAACCCCGTGTGCTCTACTTCTCAGTAGTGTCTAACATTTTTGCTCCCCATATGAGATGAAGCCCACATCTCATGTAGGCTCTGCGCTGCACAGTCAAAAGTCACCTCTGGAGTGGGCTTTGCAGAGCATGAGCTATTGTCCTGTTCTCTTTCTGGGGTCTTGTTGGCGTTCAAAGATTTTCCACAGTGGGACATATTGTTTGTTTTGTTCTGAGGCACGGGAGTTTGACTGTGTGAATGTGTTTGGTATTCCGGTTTCTCTTAAAAAGACACTAAAGAGCAGAACTGCTTGAAGTACCACAGCTGTGCTTTAATTTTACAAAGATTCATGTGGCACTTTTAATCTGCCTTGTCAACTCTTTCTTACAGGGAGTGGAATAAGCAAAAAATGCTTTGGGATTAATTTGTTCAAGAATTTCAGTGTCGTACACTCTCCCTGTCTGATCCCATGTCTGTTGGACAAGGAGTAAATCCTGTTTCATATCCTTGCTTCTCTTAAGTTTTCCCTAAGCAGTTCAAAATCTTAAAATCAAAGCTAAACCTTTTTCTACACGTTCCAGGACCTCTAAAATTAGCTAAATGCTTTCTCTGAGCAAGTTTAAAGCGGGATTATGATGGGCCTACAAAGGTTCATTTCCTTACATATGCTGGAACAGTGAAGAGAGAAAAAAACCAAAACAATCATTAAATTACTGCAGCTCTGTGCAAGCAATTTCATCTAGAATCATTTCAAGTGGTTTTGACGTATTGGAACGTGGAAAGACTCAGCATTCATAGAGTGCTTGATAAGGAGTGATGGTTGGAGGAGTTCTTTATGGGAAACCAAGAAGGATATTCCCAGAAAATTTACTCAAAATAGTTTTATTCCGTTGAGAGACTAACAAATTGAAAAGTATTTCATTAATCCAGTCAGACATATTTTTGGAAGTTATTTTATTTTCTCTCCCCCGCATACAGTCTATTAGACCATTATAATCACTTTCCAGGGATTTGGGGGAAGCTTTAATTATTATGGAATGTTACTGTGTGTCCATCTTTCTGTTTCTTTTTATGTTTTAGTTTACTACAAGAATCCCCATTCAGCTTTTGGCAGAGAATCTTTGACCACATGTAGCCTAACAATGGTCCTGATTGAGACATCAGGATATTTCCAGGTTGTTTTGAAATAATTTGGAAGAGTTTTCTTGGAGCTACTGGAACATCTTTTTCCAACGTCTAACAGAAGGACATTTTCTCTGTCTTAATGCTTTTTTTTGTGGGGTTCTACATCAACCTAAAATTAGTTTGGTTGTGTTTCACTAAGTCCTGCAGGAAAGTGTTGCTGAATACTCTGCTTGGTTTTAACTGTAGTGTTGATTGCAGAACTGACTTGAATACTTATGCTGGAGTTCAAGGACAATGCTTATTCTGTTTTCTTTGGGGTTTTTTTTAGACCCTTGAAGGAGGATCTTACCGAGGAAGCTTAAAAGATGCCACTGGCTGCTTAAATGAAGGAATGACACCTTCAACGCCCCCACGAAACCTTGAAGAGGAACAAAAAGCCAAAGCAATGAGAGGCAGAATGTAAGTTGTATTGCTGGTTCTTCTTTACGAGATATGCCCCCAAGGAGGCCACAAAGCAGCACTGAAAGAGTGAATGAACCTGGAACTGGGAGTAAAACTGTGTTCTGCTTGCTTCTAGTTTTTGTTACACTTAAAAACACTTCATAAAAGCAATTCCACGCAGGAAGTTCATCATCACTCTAAAATGTACAGCTTTTACCCCAGATAGCAAATACCTGATGCTGTAAAAGCTTCTGAACAGTTCGACAAGTATTACTAAGATGTTTGCATTGGTAATTACTTCATTGCCAGCAGTGAAATCAGCTCTCACAGGGCGAATATGTGGCTGACCTTGTTAGCTACCTTCAAGGAATAGAACAGAGAATCCCACTTGGATTTTTTGAATGAGATAGTATTTTTTTTGCCTTAGTTATTAGCAAAGGAAGGGACAGGATTCAGATGCATTTGTGGTGCACCACTGAAGAGAAAGCTTGGTTTGGGAAACCCTCATGTTCATGGTAATGGGAGAGAAAAGAAATGATGGCTCATGACAGCTGTTTTTTTAAATTATCTGTACACTCCCTTAAATGTAAAAAAATATTAGCGCTTGTCCCTTCAAAGTCTATAATGATTAAAGCATTTCTTAAGTGCATAGTTCAACTGGAGAAGACAGAGAATTGGAGAAACAGAATCAGGAATTATATGAAAGAGAGCTGAGGTAGCTGCTTTCTTTGTATCACCTCTTGTGCTAACAATGGTAACTGCAGCGATCTAATCAAATGGTAGATTGAGGGGGGAAGTAAGGTTCCATACAACTCCTACTGGAGTGTGAAAAGATGAGAGGTGGAAGAAGAGCAACCCGTTTGGGAAAGATGCCAAACAGGAAGGAAACCAAGCCAGGGAGAACAAGGAGGCCATTAAGAGTAGAAGAGGAAGTAGGAGCAAAGTGTCACAGGTCTGTAAAAGCCATCGTTTGCTCCTGCAGTTTGTTGTAGGAAGCCAGAGAAGTGATACAGAAGAAGAACTGGAGCAACTCCCAGCAGCAGACAGGGACATGACACTCCTGGATGTGTTTCTGAATGGGAGAAGTTTCCTGCTAGGCAGCTGTCAGCCTTCCTGCAAGGGAACATCTCTGCCCATGAATGTCTCCTAAAAGCTCCTCAATATTGCAAGTTCTGGACATTCTCTAGTAGCAATTCATTCATTGGGTAACTGGCAGCAAACTGCAGGTTGCAGTTTTAGTGCAGAGACCTCTGGCACTGTAAGCATAGTTACAGGAACATCGGAACACTCTCTAGAGTGTGATGCTTCTGGCAGGGGAACTGGTAGCGTGTTACGTGTAATTAATTAGTAGCTGCCAGAATTCCAAACACCAGGATGTTTAGGAGCACCTGCTAGTGGCTTTCAGCACAAGACATCTGTCTCTCCTCCAGCTCCTTTGTGTCTGTTCTGTATCTCTGCAGCTTCCTGGGCTTAGTTCAATAGTCATGTGAGGCAGCTGAGCTCCCAGCTCGAGCTGTGATCCCCCATTCCCCCACAAAACAGCAGCTGAACCCTTGCACAGGCATGGGCAGTAATGTCCTGTGTCCCTGGCAGCACACATGTGCCAGCAGCTAGCCCTGGTTTTAGGAAAATCTTATTTCATCAGGCTTTATTGCTGCATTTCTACAAGCAGTAAGACGATAGTCTTAACTGAGTGTCATCGTTCAGTATGGATCGAATACAGAGTTACCAAAATACCCAGATACTCAGATTTAATCACAAGTCAGGAGTCTCTACCTTTGTTCCAGTTTGTGCCATTTTAAATACAGCTGTGTAGTCAATACCTGCTGGTGACCAGGGCACTTTGCAAGCAACTGCCTGCTCTTGCTCTGTGTTATTAGAGGAGAAGATGAGTGAACTTGAATTTTTGGCTGCATACGTCTTAGAAACCTTAAATTTGGGAAAACCTCTAAGGTGCTCAGGTAGGCCTCAGAGAACGAATAGAGATGATCAAGGTTGATTTTTCTGCTCGCTAGGAAGAGGGGAGCTGAGGGAATGCCGGTGCTGAGTTTAAGGCAAGCAGTGGAGGCGCAGACCATGGATCCTAATAGAGATGTAAATGTGCAAGTTTCATCTGTTCACCAGAAACCTGGTTGCTGCCCTGATTTTTAATAAACACCCACCTGCCTGCATGACCTGTAGCATTATGTACTACATGCACCTGCTGCTTCATTTGTAGAGCAGAATTTGGCCAGAAAACCTCGTAGGAGGGAAAGGTTCTCCCCATTCCTTCAGCAGCATTCTGTGCTTGTGGGTAGCAATGCAAATGGAGGGTGGTGCAGGCTGAAAAGTACCTCCCAGCACGTGTCCCCGGGCAGAGTGGATGTGGTGAGCCTTTCACAAGGGCACGGTGGGTCAGCCAGCCAGAGGGGGCTGTACAGCACACGCCTGCTCAGGCCACATGGTGCTGGGCTCTGAAAGAGCAGCCTGTTGCCTTTTGCCCTGCACGTGTTTGCTGCCCAGGCACACAACTTGGCAGGGCACTTCGGAGAGCACAGGCATCTGGTGTGGCCGCTGCCAGCCCTGCCTTCTGCCAAGGGGGATGGATTTCACTCTCAAACGAACAAGAAGCTGTTTGACCTTTTTCTGACACGTGTCCTGAGAATCGCCTCCGCTTTGTCTCAGCAAGAGACACGTTGGGAGCACAGCAGGAGCAGGATTTATTTTCTCAGTAACTTCTCCTAACTAAGTCTCTCCTTGCAATGCTATTCTGTTTTCTTTCCCCTCTAGGTATTCTGAACCAGCCTTTTATCTTAGCACTGTTTGCCCTCAGCCCTATCACTTCAAGTGGGTCAGTCTGCTGATTGATGTGGACATGAAAGCACTCCTCTATCTAGTTAGCCTTGGTACTGCTGCAGCAAACTTGAGCACAGATGGAGTTTATTTGTCATTGTGCCAAATCTATGTATTGGCGTAACTGAGAGACAAACCGTCTGCAGCAAGCTGTAACTTTTTGAAATTGTCCTCGAAAGAACATGATGTGATTAGTCAGTTTGACTTACATAGGAGGGGCTTTTTTTAGCTTGCTGTTGTTTGCATGCATGAAGCCTTCATTAGGTGACTCTCCTACATGGGATTATTAGCCCTGAAATCGGTGTTAAAACATTCAACACCCACACTTAGATTACCTAGTCTCAAAGATTAAGCTCTTAGTTATGACGGGAGAGGGGATTTGTTTTCCAAGTGTTTGAAACTTCCGAATTAAAACTTAATGGATGACTCTTGGGCAAAGACAGAGAGACTGGGGCAAGAATTCCTCTCCTGCTTGCTGGAAAATGGGTCAGGACATGTCTCCATTGTTCTCAGCAGGGGCTGTGTAGGGGATGGAGGAGGGGAGGTTGGGAAGGGATAGTTCAAAGTACAGGCAGCTGGTTGTGCTGCTGCTTCTCTTGCACCATCCTGGGCTGTGGGGGCAAAGAGGGATAGAAGGAAAGAGTGGTTAAGAAAATTGAGACTATCCTGACCTGAAATGTGACATTTTTGTCATTTGCATTCCACTGAGCTCTAAGTGAGTGACAAGTGACACATGTTATGTGATCTGAGTGACAGTGGGTGTTTATGGGGAGGTCATATGGGGTAAGAGGAGCAAGCATCAAGGAATGTGGTCAAATATGTGTGTGTTCTGTTTTAATATAGGTTTGTCTTAAATGAGCTGGTACAGACTGAAAAAGACTACGTCAAAGACTTGGGAACTGTTGTGGAGGTGAGCTGAAGCAAACCCTGCTATGCAAAATGTTTTCCCACTAAAAAGCACAATGCTGACAAGTGACAACAACAAAAAATACAGCATGAGAAATAAACTGCTTTATTTTGCACACTGCTTCCATGGTCCCCTTCTCATGTTGACAGAAAAAAGAAGAAATGCCTTTGGAAACTATTTTTGTTTCCATCTAACAAATGTTGTATTTTAGGTTCAACTCCAGTGTGCAAAGGTTTTTCTTGGCTACGCTGCTTGTGACAAACTCTTTCTGCTGTAATGCAGCCTTGGGGGCAGTGGTGGGGAATTAACTTAAACCACTTATTTCATGCTTTTCTTTCTGTCATATGGAGTAATGGTAACAGATACTTATACTTGAGTTTGCGCCTGGGCTAATGTTCTGTGTCTGAGTACATTTTTAGAGGATGGGCTTGGATCTGTGTTGAGGTGCATGTGTGGCCCATGGATTACTGTTTTGAAAAAAAAAACTGAGAGAAACTGGAGTTTGGGGGGTTTTTTTGTTGTTTTGTTTTGATTTTTTGTTTGTTTGTTTGTTAAAAAAAAGTCTTTTTTTTTTTTTTTTAACTTCAACCTGTGAAGATCCCTAGGGATCACCTGTCAGATCCAACTCACTTGCAGGGTCCAGTTTTTTTCCCAGCAAGGACTCAGATCTTGAGGCATGTGGTTCACTAGTGGCATTCACCAGTCCAAGGAGAATTATCAGCCTATCTGATTTTCAACAGCTTCCAAACTTGAAGACCTTTGTGTTATGTTCTGTTTATATCATGCACCACTGACAAACCTGACAGGGCTGCATTGCTTCGAAGGCTTACAAATAAACTCTCAGGAGGTGTGAGAAATCCTGTTCATGTGACTCTTTAAACTTGCTGCTTGGCTTTGTGCTCTCACAAAATACTCATGGTGATGAATGGAAGAACTTTGTACAAAGTTCTTCTTCCTCTTACAAGAGAAGCCAAGAGCTTGATAAACTACTTTGTTTAACTTTTATCTCACATTTGCACTTGTCACTTCAATTACATCTAATAATGGTTTACGTAAGTATGGTAGATATTCTAAACAAATCCTTTAAAGTTTTCTTTTAAGCAAATTGTGTAATTTAAAGTATCTTGTTGGGTTTATGGTTTTAAATTGTACAAAAGATATTTTAAGCATACTGATCACTGATCCTTAATCCTAAAGGGCTTCATGAAGAGGATGGAAGAAAAAGGAGTTTCTGAAGATATGAAAGGGAAAGACAAGATTGTATTTGGCAATATTCACCAGATCTATGACTGGCACAAAGAGTACGTTTTTGGTTTAGTTCCTTTTTAAGCACCTTTCTAACCACTGTCCATAAAGGATTGGGCTATATGGTGTCTGTGTGTCTAAGCTGCTTTTAATTGAACATCAGCAGGTCATTCAGGGCTGAACTTCCAAAGGACGTTGCCTCTCTAAATGGTCTCTGTTGGTTTGTAAGTGCTGCTTGATAACTTCACAAATCATGGCTACCTTGAATCCTGAGAACATGTTCTGGTTCATGTGCTTTTAGCCACGGTTTCACTGTACACTAAATCCTGATATAGGGCTTTTGTCTACCCAGCCAAAACCAGCACAACTGCATGATGCAAAGCATCGGTCTTAGATGAAATCATTTTCCCCAGTGAAAAAAAACAACTTTGGTGGGCTATAGCTTTGCACTGCCTGGCTTCATGGGAGGGTGTTTGTCATGCTGTCTCTGGTCACAGACACAGCTTTATGCTGGTTCAAACACCGTGCCAGGAGTGCTGGTCAGTGTGACAGAAATGCTGCACACAAGAGTCTGCTCTGTGTCAGGGCTGTGCTGCCAATGGCTCTGCCACTCCTTGCTGGGGAGCCGCAACAAGAGGCTTCACTGGGAGATACCACTGTGGTCCATCCACAGCTCCTGAGCTATGGCTCATAAGCATTCCCAACGTGGCTCTCAGAGATTTGCTGCTTGTGGGGTATTTGCTGGATCCTCAGAAAAGCTATTGAGGCTGCCATAATTGTGTTTCATGGGTCACAGCTGTAGGCTCAATTCATCCTCCTGATATGCAGTAGCGGTGCTGGAAAGTCATGAACATCTTCACATGCAGATGATTGGATCGTGAAGGCTGACCATACCAGTGGTGTTTGTCTAGAAGGGCAATAAAATGCAATTTCCTTCAAGATCCTTTTCACATGAAAGCCCTGACATGCTTTGGCCTAGCTGATGCTTTTGGCTCTGAGTTAGGAGCTCCATTCACTGAAAATCTTACTCATACAAGTAGATTTTGAAAAGCTGCTGGAAACACAAACCCTGGGCTGTTTCCCCTGTAACTTTATGAACAACAATCTCTTGCTTTATGGACAATATGATCATCACTTCAACTCTGCCACTCAGAAATACTCCACAGCTCCAGCTAACTAGAATTTGAGCATGCATGTGCAGACTTGAGCAATGGACGCTGGGCTGGATCTTCCTTCAACTCTGGACATTTCCCTCACCCATGAAGCACAGTATCCTTCCCATCATGTGTCCCATAGGTGCTTAGCTCATAGCCTGGACTTGTCCTTATGTTCTGACAGATGACCTTGTGAGCACAAACTAAGAAATGTCAGGAAAAGCTTCACCGTATATTCAGTTGATGCCTGCAGTGGAGTTTTTTTACCAGAGCCATTCCTTGTTTAAGTGTGAGGGTAGGAATTTTCTGTAACACATAGGAAAGGATTCCCTATTTTTAGTTCTGCATATCTGGGTCAAGAAGTCTATTTAAATGCAGATGAATGTAACATTTATAGAGGACTGAGTTATGGGAGCAGCTGTATTTAGTGGTAGCAATGGGGATTTTTAGTTGGGACAGCTGTCCAATTTGCATCCTTTTTTTGTGCTTCTGGGATTTCTTGGGACCAGACTGTTGCAGGCATGTCCTCTCTCCAAATCTGGCTACTGTCGTAAATCCATGGAGGCATTTGAGACAGAAATCCTGAAGTGAAAAAGAGTAAGTTCATGGATAGGGAGATTGTTGGGATTTGCCATCCAGATAGAAAAATCCAGCAGTATTTCTGAAGTTAGCTGATTTTACCTCACTTTTAGCCATCCCAGTATATTCTTGATAAGGGCGTTTGATCTGGAATGAATGACCTCCCCAAAGCTGCAGGCCAAGATAGAGATGGTGTTTATGAAGTACATACTATGATTTATTACGAAATTAAAAACAGTGACAAACAGAACATACTGTAACTCCACCAGCAAAACATGTTGACTTTTTCATTCAAGTGGAAACTGCTGCATCTCTTTCACATTGACCAGTACTACATATCTGCTCATGCAACTGAGAACTTCTGGTAAAGCTTCAGTTGAGTTTTCACAAGTGTTTTGGTATATGGAAAAGTTTTACTTTGGGAGTTCTCAGTGAAGGAAAGCAACTCTTGCAATTAGTAATCGGCACTTTCTGAAAATTGAAACCACTGTAATAGTGAGGAAGAGCAGACAGTTTGCAAGAAAAGACCTCCACATTTCACAGCTCTCATCTAAGGCTTTAGAAATCCCACCATTAAGGGCTGAAGCCAAGCTTACCTTTTCATTTATTATTGAATACTGTAGCTAAAGTGGTACTGACATATCTGAAGGATGACTGTTTTGCTGCTGGGGTGGCCTAAAGAAGTATTCTGAAATGCTGATGTCCTTTCTTTCAGCTTTTTCCTGGTTGAACTGGAAAAATGTCTTCAAGAACCTGACCGTTTAGCACAGCTTTTTATTAAGCATGTAAGTTTTATTTTGTTACCTATATCTAGTACAATTGTCATTTAGGGTGTGATGACTCCTTTCCAAAAACATCTGTTTGTTTACTTTTACATGTCTAAACCTAGTTTAAACATCAAGTGTCCCTTTAGTTAAGCATTTTCAAGTATGCAGCTGATTTGCACTAAGGCATTAATTAATTGCCTTCTTGCAGACAACTTATTTTGGGGGCAAAATTGATGTGGCCAAGGACATCTGCCAAAATATAATTACGGCAGGTTTTTGCCAACAGCTACAATTTACATGTTCATGTGTTATTAGCCAGAGCACAACTCTATAGCAAATTTCAGACCTGCCATTGTGGGTATGACATCTCTCACTGGCTACCCCCATGGAACCTTCCCCTTGCCTAAGGTGCAGAAGTCTAGAACAGAGCCAGTTACCGATTTTCTTTCCTACTTCAGCAAACGAAATCTTTGATTAAATCAAAAATAAGGAAGACCAAGCAGAACATCGTAGCAATTCTCTGCCACCTTTCAGTAACAGAACAGCAGCCAATATCTCACCAGGCTGCTGTGCCTCTTGCCTTCACAGGAGCGGCGATTGCACATGTATGTGGTATATTGCCAAAACAAGCCACGATCTGAGTATATAGTAGCTGAGTATGAAACGTACTTTGAGGTAAGCACGGCCCATTACACATTACTACTGCTTACAGCTGGGAGTCCTGGTCAAGGAGACTATTCTGTAACCTGTGGGGTTTGTCTAAAACAAACTCTAGAAGATTTTAATAGTGCTCATGCTGCTGAAGTCTCTGCTATAGGGAGAAAATGTTCTTAATTTAATTAATTTCGAATTCTCATATTGTTAATTTCTAATAAATTTTTAATGCAGTGCTGACTGTGTGTGGCCCTTATAGTGGCCCTGCATTAATTTCTGTCCCAAATAAAATATGACTTTTTAATCAGTAGTCTACAAACATGGGAGGAAGTAAAAGCTGTTGGAGCTGGGTGGTGCCTCTCATAAATTCCCCGTAACTTTGTCTGTTTCACAAAGTCTTTGGGACTAGACACATTTAGATAGTAATGTAAAAGAAGCTTGTTTAACAAGGGAAGGATGTTTCCTTTTACCCCAGGACATGAAGCATGCTTTGCAGGACTGATCTGTGAGCTAATCCTGCTGCAGTGGAAAGAGTGATCTTCAGACCTTGCAGTCCTGCTCGGTCAGCTCAGAGTGGGGAGGAATCCTGTGCTTTCCAACGCCTTCCAGCTCGGTCATGACTTTTACCCACTCCTTGCCTAACTAGGATATGCCAGATTTTTAAATCCTCAGAAATTCCCCCTTGTAAACAGAAGATTAAGAACAGACCAACTTTCTGTGGAAATAAGTCTCTGCTGAGACATTTTATAATGTTCTCTGTCTTACTCTGTGATGGTTTGCAATTGTTTTTAATCCTTATTTTTTAGGAGGTTCAACAGGAAATAAGCCAACGGCTAACCATCAGTGATTTTCTGATCAAACCCATTCAAAGAATAACTAAGTATCAGCTTCTTCTCAAGGTGAGTGGAAAGATCCAGTTTGGACTAAACTATAGTTTAGATGCTGTTGCATTAGATGCTGTTATTTTAAACCAGCCTTAGACTTAACTGAGGAATAAATTCATCACATTAAGAGGAAAGAGGAGTCTGCTCTCTGGGCATACAATGACAGAGGCCCATGGAAAATGTCCAGAGGGCACGAGGGCCACATCTGTGCAAGTAGTTTGTAATTTAGGATAGTAAACAGATTTTATTTTTTTCAAATTTTCTTTGGGGATTTTTTTATAGAAGAGTAAACTTCAAATAGGAATTTTCTTCCTCTGAGGTTTAAGAGCAAACATTCATTTTTTTTTTTTTAAATTGAAACAAAGATACACAAGTGTGTTAATAAAGTCTGTCTTTGGTGCTGAATGGTGTGCTTTTAGTAAATGCTATAGCCTCTGTTTCTGAATAGCTCATTTCATATTACCCTAAGAAACTTATTTCCAGAATATTCTGACATCTTAAAATTTGGGGAGCTCCACACAATTTTTTTCCCAAGGAGCCTGACCACTCTGGGTTATGCTAATTTATCCATAATACCAATTACTCAGCATTTCTGAAAATTCATCCTGAGGGGTCTCAAACTAATATCTAAAATCAGGCGTGTCTGAACCCTACCCTGGTTTCTTCTCTCTTTTGAACCAGCCTCAAGCAGGCTGCCATCAGCCCACAGTTTGGTAATTGCACACTAGCAAAGAGACAGCAGCATGTTCCCCAAAATGCCAAAAGGAAAAGAAAAACCTTCATGTGTGTATGTGTGTGGTCTTGTGGCTTAAGACAGGGACCGAGTAAGCATTCCCAAGGGCTAATCCCAGCTTTGGGGTTTTCTTATGTGATGTTTTCAACAATCATCTGCACCCCTCTTCCATATCTTTAAAGTGGTTATGACATTCAGCAATCTCTGCAGATGAATTTATTATTATCAGCAAATTTCTCCTCAGAAAATGACATGTTGAATACGCTTTTTTCCTTTTCAAACTGGCGCCTTTTGTTCTCTCTCTCTGAAGTGCCTTAATGCAAACCTTTCTGCTTTCTCCAGGACTTCCTGAGGTACAGTGAAAAAGCTGGTCTGGAGTGCTCCGATATAGAGGTACGTTTTCATGTCCCGGACAATAGCGCTGATGGCACTTTGTATGGAGCACTGAAAACCCCGGTATTCCTGCTGGTATTCTAAATGTGGTTTTTCTCTTAGCTTAAATCAGAATTAAAAGATGATGGCACGGTCCTACGTTTTAGGTGCCCCCTCCCCTTTTTAGACATTGGCACACATCTTCAGTGCATGAGGGCCTCACCAGGAATAACTGACAGCAGCAGTTGTGCTATTGAACTTGGTTATTTGACACTGGGCTTTTAGGAACCCTCTGATTCTCTTGTAATAATTCACCGTCCTTTTTCCTTAACAGAAAGCAGTTGAATTAATGTGCCTTGTACCAAAACGTTGCAATGATATGATGAACCTGGGTCGCCTCCAAGGCTTTGAGGTATGTATTTGCATTCTGTTTATCATAATAACTAGGCAAGGCACATTATTTTATCTGTCTGTGATTGTCTCTACTCCAAGCTGTTTATTTAGTGCTTTTTCTTCTCCAGTGCTGAGCTGCATGTTTTGGTGAGGTTTCAGGGGTGAGGGGGTAATAATACCTCTCACTTTTAACTTGTGATAATCTATCTATTGTTTCTTCAAAATGGGAGGTCTGTAAAAGCTTCTGCAAGCTTTAATGAGACTTCTCATAGATATAGCCAGAGCAAAAGAAGTGATGAACCAGCCTGCTCTGCCTATTTGTAGGGTCACCTGGCATTAACATGGTAACAGCTCTGAGTGAGTTTGGCATCATCCAAGAGGGGACTTACGAGTTACAACCCCACAGGTTACAGCTTGTGGTTTGCAACTAAGCCGCTGTAGGCTTTGCTGAGATCTCTTATCTCCAAAATAAAGTAAAATTTGTCTTACTGTCTCAGGCACTGTAGAATTCCTACAAGCAGGTAGGTGCTGTTTTTTTGCACCTTCAGAGGTGTTGTGTCATTGACTGCTGGCTTAGGGGGTGATGAAGAGCTCATGACTAGAGAGAATAAGGCACTATAATAACCAGCTATATAATGGGAACAGTGTTTGAAATGAAGCATACAAAACAGTCTGCTTTGAGACTTCTTGCTTTTGGTTTTATATGCACAATCAGTGGCAATGAGAGCAAAGAAAACCTATGTTATTTTTCTTGAACTGAGGTCATGATTTACTAGATTGCTGCTTTGATAACCTGGAGGGGATATGTCTCACACAAATGTGGTGCTGCCTGGAAAACTTGGACTACATGAAAAATAGCAGATCATCTTGTGGGACCATGTAGGGTCAGGGTTTGTAATGGTGCCTTGTCTGCTTCTCAGGGCAAACTGACAGCTCAAGGCAAGCTGCTGCAGCAGGACACCTTCTACGTGACAGAGCAGGATTCCGGAGTTCAGTCTCGGCCGAAGGAGCGTAGGGTGTTTCTCTTTGAGCAAATAGTTATCTTCAGTGAACTCCTTAGAAAAGGATCTCTAACGCCAGGCTACATGTTCAAGAAAAGCATAAAGGTAAGAAACAGAGAGGGAGAGGCATATTCTGTTTGGTAGTCCTGTAAGGAAATGTTTCCAGTTTTCTGTGCCATGAGACTGGTTCGTCCTGTCATATGTGGACAGCAACGTGCAGGAAACATTTGCATCCTTTCAGTGGATCAGAAACCATTTAAGACTGTCTCTAAATAAACCACTGGGTGCCTAAATTTACTGGGTAATTTTTACAAGGAACACAGCCAGGGCAGTTCCTCTGTCATTCATAGCTCTGAGTTAGCAAATATTGCTACAAAGCCTGCGGTAGTCAAAGGAAGTATGCAATAATCACTTTTAAGCGTGATCATAAAAGGTAGGGGAAGGTACAGTATCAAAAAGAGGCCAAACTGTAAGTCAATACTAAACCTTTATGTGCCATTACTGGAAATACTCTTCCCTAATTCAGAGGAGGGCTGTTAGTTCAAACATGAATGTTGCAAGACCATTTCAAAAACAAACAAAACCACACATAGTTCTGAAAATGTAGCTGTGAGGAGTTATAAAACCAGCTAAACTATAAAGAAAACTGTAAGAAATTAATTTTGGTTTTAAATAATCTTTCCAGATTACAGGGCTGGGGGATTAAAAGTAAAAACTGAAAGTGACCAGGAAAAATACTTCTTTGTTTCTTTGTTTGTTTAAGGGGTTTTATGTTTGTTTAACAAATGCAAAGTTAACCTCTGAAATGGTAAGTGAAAATGAATGAATGCTGCACATACCCTGGTAGAACAGCTACTGCTGTGCCTGCAGAAAGAACAAAATCACTGGTTCAGTTAAATTTCTTGATCATTCAAAGCTGAGAAACCAGTCTGGGATTGATTTCCTTTTCAAAGATACAGGTTAAAAGAGATGCGAGAGAACGCTCCCACACAATCCCAGATTGTGTTTGCTCTACATTTTAAATGGTACGATAATAGGAAATAGAAAAGAACAATATCAGTTGAAATAATGCATATTAACCATGTATAGCTAAACAAATCTATGATAAACAGCATATTTACTGAAATGAGGGCATCTTCCTGGCTGACAGAAACTGCAGCATTTACTGAAAAGCCTGCATCCATTTTCAAGTCAGTGTATTTTATAGTTTCCAACCAAATAACGGGCTATAAAGAAAAAACCTAAAGCGTACAAATAAACAATTATCTTGATTTAGATGATCAACTTTGATGTTATCTTTTTGCCGATTTAAATCATTATTAAAGTTGGAGATGGAAATAGCATGAATCATTTTTACTTCAGTTTATTGTGTGTATAACAATGAGGCTTTTATCTGCAGGAAACAATTCCTGAATTGTATATTGTAGATAAAGAGAGAAAAATAAATCTCTCCTAATGTCAATAAAATTAGCTTGCCTCGAGGGTATGAGTCGCTTTTCTAGTTTAACAGCCTACGAGAGGAACGCTGTTCCCACTGCCTGAGTTTAAAATTTTTTGTATAATAATTTTCCAGTCCCTTTTCTTCCATTTGGAAAAACAGCTCATTCTCCTGTTGAGTGCCTACAGCAAGTGTGGGATCCCCAGTGGCTCCATGTGCATCTCCCCCACCACAGTATGGAGTCTGTGTGCTGGCAGCTCTCACACCTCTCACACTCTGACCACCAGTCCCTACTTCAGCTTTGCGCTGCTTTTGCGTTTCTCTTGTGCTTTCCCACAGAGATGAGCTGTGGCTGACAGTGCAGCAGGACCATTCCCTGTAGCAGGATCATTCCCTGCCTCTCTGGGCTGTGGGCATCCTCACCTCATAGTGGAGCCTCCACCTGAGACAGCATTTTGTTCCCATTTTGTTCCTGTGTGTCACGGCCACCGCTGAGCACTGAGGCCTCTCGGTTAGAGTAAAAAGTACATATGACTTCAAATGCAGCTGTTCTGGTCTGTCAGGGACGTGAGGCTCCCAAATATTGTTCTCCAAGGTCTGTCACGCTCAAACTGTGACAGAAGCTCCAGCATGACGTCCTACATTAGCTAAGAACCTGTTTTTATGCAGTGAGGTAGGTAGTGTTGAGAAATGGCACGTCCCCTCTGGGATACTTCTCAGTTGGGTACCTCTCAGACTCTCAAAATACCTAAGCTTGAGCTTTGGCAAATGCACCTCCCTGAGACACAAATAGGAAGTTTGAGACTCTGAACTACATGTCTTTTTCCTGGAGTCTTAACAGGATTGACTTGCTTAATTTGGCTCCAATCAGAGGAGAAAGAGCTCAGACCAAAAGGAATACCACTGTCCAGGCTTACTGTCTGTCCTTTTTCTTGTCCCCATGTCAGGGGAGTTTCTGCATGTCTCTCTAACTTTGCAGGGATTCTCTGAACTAAAGGAAGAGGTTAATTCCATCTTGCAGTTTGAATACTAGACAGAATTCTGATGGGGAGCAGATCTCTCCATACCTTGACAGATACTCAGAGCAACTGGAGATAGATTTCTTCTAGAGGAATGTTAGTGCCTTAGTCTTCAGAGCTGTCTGCTTTTGACATGAAGACTCTCCCTCCTTTTTTTTTTTTTTTTTTTTTTTTTTTGGGGGTGTGCCCACCACTTTCTTTTTTCCTGTGNATGCCAACCTATTCTTATTTACTGTGTAAAGTATCTCAGGAAAAGCTAAAGTTACAAGTACACTTAAAACAGAAGCCTCACAAGGGCAGAACAGCAGCCAAAATTACCATCCATGTGATTTCCAGAAAGAGCATCTGTGACTGCAAGTCAAGTGATTGCACACAGGTGACTGATCTGCAAGAAATGAGATCTGTTGGAGCATCAGGGGAAAATTTATCTTTTTTTTTTATATATATCTCTGTGCACAGTCCATTCCATTTTTAAAATACTCTAATGACTGAGATTTTCTTATCAGAGGATAAGAAATGTAAACATTTATTTAAATTGGAGGAATAATAGATTTTATTACCATAATAATAGGAACATTTTTGCTCTCTTTATGTGTTACAGTAGACTTTTAGCACATCAGTGAGATCTATGTTACCTTAAAATAGAAGTTATAATTCAAGACAAGGCAGGTGGATGTCTGGTACATCTGTCAGAGCTTTATTAAGCATCATATTTAAGATTTAGATTTATCTGGGTAAATCTATATGAGGCAAATTCAACTGATCATGATCTGACAGTTTGTCATTAGACTCAATTATTTTCAGGAACATTTCACAACAATTTTGATTCTTGGGTAATGTTAACTCATGCTCCATGTAACATGCTTACCTTGGCTTGTTTCAGATGAACTACCTTATCATTGAAGAAAATGTGGACAATGATCCCTGCAAGTTTGCTCTAATGAGCCGGGAAACATCGGAGAGAGTGATTTTACAGGCAGCTAATGCAGAAATTCAACAAGCTTGGGTACAGGACATCAACCAGGTCTTGGACACACAAAGAGATTTCCTAAATGGTACGTACATGGTCTTTGCTCTGTTTCCCAAAGCATGACACTAAATGGGATTTAGAATCTTTGTATCTTTGTTTCCTCTGTGAGAAAAACATTCAGCGATTTCTTTTCATAACGAAAATTCCCAAGGAGAAAACTCCAACCCAGCCTGCCTGTCATTAAACACTGTGTCAAGTGGTATCCACAGAGTACATGGGAAAGACTCATAATTTACAGCTGGTCTTTGAAAAGAGGCCACCTCAGTGCCACTGTACAGAGACCTCTGTCCTGTATGCCAGGACTGCCTGGTGGGAAGATGAGAATGGGAGAAGGGACAGGCAAGCCTGATCTGAACTGCTGTGTGGCCCTGGAGCCCACCCTGAGAAGCTGCTGGAGCCCCAATAAAGACCACAGGTCCTTCTGGCCTGGCTTTATTAGCAGCATCTCGTGGACTGGTTTGGGGAGCCAACTGGCTCCCTCCTTGAATAGGGGCTGGGTCCCTGTGCAGTTGGCCTGAATGTATCAGTCAGGATCGTGTTCAGGTCTCAGGTCCCTCTGGGGGTGGTACTTTTGTGCAAGATCCTTTAAAAATGCTGGGGTTTGCAGGACTGTGTCCCCTGGTGCTTTCTATCCTACAGGGAGATTTTAAATCTGATCCCAGCCCAAGACCTTGTTGAAGCCAGGTTGCCATTGTATCTTCACAGTATCTCCCACTTACTCAGAGCAAGGCTTATCCACAAAAACCTTCTACTAAACATCACCATGTGCTACAAGCTGAGGATGTGAGGTGGGATGAAGGCTGCATCACCACCCATCCCCTTACAGGTCCCACCTCTGCAGGGGAGCAGCTGCTTTTAATTAAATAAAA